>JALGBA010003870.1:600000-891579 GCA_023970755.1 Azemiops feae | reverse complement strand
TTTTTTTTTTTTTTTTTTGTTCCTTGGAGTCTGATCTTCATGTCTAATCTCCACCCACACATATTTTTTGCTAGTCTTGTGCATTCTGCTTAATTAAGAGTCGTTCTGATTCCCGTGTGGCCCAGGTTTTTTCAGGCAGAACGCTATGGTGGCAAAGAAGAGGGGGTGGAAGAAACATACTGAGAGTTTTTTTTTTTAAAGGATCACACTGGTGCTTTAAACATTTGTGTTTACGATATAAATTTAGATCTGGGTAAGCTTCACACAGCATTAATGATACTCATTAAAAAGATTTGTGATATTCTTCATTGACATTTTGTGTTTGGGACAGATGCTTGACAGCAACACGTATCTGACTGGCATCAGTTATGAAAGTCCACATATCCCTGGATCTTTTATGATGTTGATTTAAAATATTTTCAAGGCGATATATATGAAATAACCTAGTATACAGTGGGAATAAGTATGATTTGCCAGTAGAGAAAGAAATGGAGCAATATCACAAGGCTGTTGGTGTAAATTAGATCCAGTTAAATCTTAGTTTCTTTTCCCTGACTTCGTACCTTTAATTTTTTGGGGTTAATTATTTTTATTTCTTTTCTACATTCTGACCCTCCAAAAGGACAGGAAGGCCTGGAAGAACGTTGTCCATGGGGTCGGACACGACTTTGCAACTAACAACAACAACATACCAGAGAAAAAATAAATTATATTCAGATTGATGGGAGATTCTGAGAGATCCACCATCATTATGGTTCTTAGCTGAGATGCAACTTAACATTGTTGTAAAAGTTGCATCTCAGCTAAGAACCATAATGATGGTGGATCTCTCAGAAGATCTCAGACTCTTAGCCAGTAATTTTCACTTTGAATAAAACTCAGATAGCACTTCTTGTTTTAAATTTGTGGCTTTTAAGACTCCAAGTCTTCATTCCATATATTGTTTTCCCTTACTTCTCTGCTTCGCTTCGCTGTGTGTAACCATTTATTCACTACGTTAGTAATGAATAAAACAGCTGAGCCACCATACGAGCACATACATGTTCCAAAATTTCCCAAATGTATTATTTATTTTTCATGTTCATTGTAGAACATTCATTGGCCACTTTGATCCAGTGGTAGTAATGACTGAGAAAACCAGGGACCCTGAAAGATTAATGGGAAAGGCTGTAAACCAGGACAGAGTAATAGGACAATGCAATTATATTTTTTTCTGAACTGGGTGTTTTAATCTCGACTTTAGACTGTAACTAACTGAATGATGCTTGGGGGCAACAATAACAGATTACATTTCTGGAGATGGCTACTTTATTGCTGTTTGATCAACTGATCCAATAGCATACTCTAGATCAGGGATAGGCAACCTTGGCTCTTTTATGACTCGTGGACTTCAACTCCCAGAATTCCTGAGCCAGCAAAGCTGGCTCAGGAATTCTGGGAGTTGAAGTCCACGAGTCATAAAAGAGCCAAGGTTGCCTACCCCTGCTCTAGATGAATTGAAAGTATATACCACATCCAACTCCTTAATGCTATAATCCGAAGCTGGGCTAGTTCATGAAGGTTTTAATCTCCATTATTGATTTTAAGAGGTGAGAAGAATGGGAGCCAGAATCAAGGGTTTTGGGCACTTGGACCTTCCAGTAAAATTGGTTCTTCATCAAGGTTGTAATAATTCTAAGTTGCTATGGGTGCAAAATCTTGAGAAGAAGTCCAGGTAGTTTGTCATAAGTGCTGATAGCCAGGGGATTTATGATAGAGAGGGAGACTGGAGGAACTCGCCTTTGGTACTGACGTTTTGTCATGTAGGGGAGGATGAAAGGGGAAGAAATTGGAATGGTGTTCTACTATAGGTGGTCCTTGACTTACAGCCATTCGTTTAGCAACCATTTGAATTACAACAGCACTGAAAAGAAGAGACATGAGAAGGAGTGTAAATGTACCAATGCAATGCCAATGTATGAGAAAGTCTGTTTACTGTTTTCTGCCTATGTAAAGTGACCACAAATGGTAATCAGCAAAGATAATTAATTATGACCAAATGTTTACTGTTTCCTGCCTAAAAATTCCTCCGGAGACAGGAATTTACACCTTGAGTAGAAATCACTATCAAAGAGGGGAATTTTAACCCAAGGTGAAAATTACAAATAAACAGGATAACAGCAGATGGAGGAACTGTCAGGATGACCTTTTAAGTGTAAAAACAACTTCAAAGAATAAGGGGAGTTGAAAGAGCTTCTTAGATGTGACGTGCATTGTAAAAAGTATAAAATGCAAAACTTGAAACTTGCTCATTGAGCTCTTGGAACTCAATCCATTTTGGGAAGGGTCCAGGAGGCCGCGTTTGCAAACGCCTCTCTTTTCTTTTCTTTCCTTTTCTTATTTTTATTTTCATGTTTTTCTCTAATAAACTTTGTTTTTGTTAACCAGACTTGTCTTCGTATTGTGAGTATCTAAAATTTGGGGTTTTTACATCTCACACAACTGTCATAGAATCCCCACAATTTTGTGGTCAATATTTGCGCATTTGGCAAACAACATGATCACCATTTGTGACCTCCCCAGCTGGCTTCAAAAAAGTCAATGGAGGTAGCTGGATTTGCTTAACAACCTAATGATTCACTTAACAACAGCAGTGATTTGCTTAACAACTGTGACAAAAGTGTCATAAAATTAGGCACAACTGCCTTGCTTAGCAACAAGATACTTGGTTCCAGTTGTGTTGAAGACTACCTGTAAATGTCCTCCTTTCCTAATTTTTTACCTTTATTTTTGGATATTGATATTTCTGAATGGGAAAATTTCAGGAAGACTCAAAACACAATTGAATTACGATTTCTCAAGTCTCAGTGAGTCTTGAGTCTCAAGTCTCCTCTACTTTTCCATTTAGGGACTCCATCATTGGCTTGTTAATTTTATAGCACAATCGCTTCCCTTCACTCCAAAACTGCCAACATGTTTCCAGATATACAGTGTGAGATCCTGTGCATGAAACTGTTGAGATCAAATTGAAGTCAATTTAGACACTGTTGTAGTTACTTGTTCTTGTTCTTTGTATGCAAGGGATATTGCATATAACACTCCTATTAAAATATTGAGAACAAGTTTTATACACTGTAAGGACATTGTATAGGAGAGCAGTAAGTATGGATTTAAACACAGAGTTCTTTGAAATCAATCTATTAATCTGCCTTGTTCAGTACTAAGTCAAGAGAGCATGTCCCTTATTACGGGAATTCAGTGTATCAGCCAACTGAAATTATTCATCTCCCATTCTTATTTCATCTGATACTAACTGCACATGTATTATTTTGCAACCACGCAACGATCGAACACCATTTGTGCTATACCCCATTTTAAGAAAGTGGAGCAGTTGTTGCAATGTTAAAGGGTTTCAGTATATGAGCTTTGACTCTCTCTTTTGCATTATTAATTGGCTGTTTTGTATTAAGCTCCTGGAATATATTAGTATGGTGATTTTTCCCCCTACTCTTGTTGCTCTTGTCTATCTGTTATATATTTATTTCAAGTACTTCACACTTTAATGACAGATGTTCTTTCTTTCCTGTGCTTTGAGGGTGCAATGAACCCAGAAAAAGGCTTTTTGGTGGCTTCAAGAAGTCAGAAGCTTTTGAGCTGTCAGTCTGAACCAGCTTTTCATTAATTCTCATTGGATGTGGTGTCTGGGGCCCAGTTTCTGTCTTTGCTGCAGTAGAGCAGCTTAATTGATTGGCAATATGGACACGAAGGAAGTATTAATTGGTTAGAATACTTCAAGCATCCAGCAGGCTTGACCTGATCACTAGACACAGAGGAATTGATGAATTATGGTGAGGAGACAAGGAGGGGAGTGAAGAATTAAAAGCCTAATCCCCAAGATAAGAGGAGGATGAAGAAATTGAGGTGGGAGACCACAACCAGAAGCATAGCAGTCCTATTCTACAATATATAGGTACTGAAAGCATCTTGCGCTCAAAATGAAGTTACTTGGATATCTAGGGAACTCTTTGTTTTGCATAAGGCCCATGTATGATGTAAGGCCGCTGTGATGAATCTACTCTTAATACAGAAAAGGTACTATGCATCATAAGTGCAAATAAGAACCAGAAATTAATTTTATTTATCAATGTTTTAAAACCGTCCATCTACTTTACAGAGGGACTCTGGGCAGTAAAAATATGAAAACATAAAAACAGTGCAAAGATGGATTAAAAAATAATATTAGAAGTTCATTAAAAAGTTGAGGGAAGGCTTTCAGGGTGCTAGCAAACTCCATGGCTGCCTGCTCTTCCGTGAGCCTCAAACAAGGCCTCAGAGCCATGTTTTTACACCTCCCTGAAAGGCCAGGAGAATGGGTGCCCATCTCATCTCTAGGAGGAGAATGTTCAGAGAAATATATATTTTATATTAACATAGGATCACAGGGCTGGAAGAGACCTTGGATGACTTCTAATCCAATCCCATGCCAAAGGCAGAAAATTTATACCATCCTGGTCAAATGGTTGTTCAGTCTATTCTTAAAAACCTCCAGGGATGGAGCACCCACAACTCCGGGAGGCAAGCTATTTCATTATTTTTTTCTCATTCTGAGGAAACTTCTCCTTAGTGCCAGGTTGGATTTCCCTTTGACAAGTTTCCTTGTCAAAAGCCTAATCCCCAAGATAAAAAGAGGATGAAGAAACTGAGGTGAGAGACCACAACCAGGTGCTTTGGAGAATAGTTAACTCCCCTCTTCTTCCGAGAGCCTCTCAAGTATAGGAAGATTGTTATTGAGTCACCTCTAGTTCTTTTCTTCATACCAAGTTCATCATACAATTTAGCCTCCAGACTTTTTATCATCGTTGTTGCGCTTCACTTTCAAGAGTCTTAGCATCTTTCTTGCATCACAGTGTCCAGAACTGAATGAAGTAGTCCTCACTAGTGTGGCCTCACTAGTGAAGTATAAAGTAGTATTATGACTTCTCATGAACTTAACGCTATCCCTCTGTTGATACAGTCTAGGATTGCATTGGCTTTTCTGCAGGTGCAAGACACTGGTGGCTCAAACTTAAAAGCAATATAGGGCATCTTTAAATACAGTATATGTTTAAATATAAATATAGTAAAGAGCCGTGGTAGCACAGTTGTTAGGATGCAGTATTGCAGGCTGACTTTGCATTCCACTGTTCGATCCTGATGGGACTCAAGATTGACTCAGCCTTCCATCTTTCCCAGGTGGGTAAAATGAGAACTTGTTGGGGCAATATACTGATTCTGTAAACTGCTTAGAGGGGGCTGTAAAGCACTACGAAGTGGTGTATAAGTGTTATTGTTATTGCTATAGTGATGCTTTCTGCATACTTGAGGAAGCTCCCCAGATATATGGAAATATATAGATTTGAAGATTCCATAAATCACAGGATTTTGAGTGTCAGTTAGAAAGAACCTTGAGCCACTTTGGTCTGGTGATAAAGGCACCAGGCTATAAACCGGGTGATCATGAGTTCAAGTCCAACCTTAGACACGAAAGCCTATTAAGTGATTTTGGGCCAACTTCACAGGGTTGTTGCTGTGGAGGAAATAGGAGGAAGAAGGTGTGATGGATATGTTCGTTGCTTGAATTATTTGTAAAAATAATAAAGGTGGGATAGAAACAAACAAATAAATAAAATAAAATCCAAGACAGGGAATTGGCTTTCTAGAATATCTGATGGAGAATGCTGGTCTTGCAAGGATACAATCTAAGTAGGAATTGACCATAACATATTATTGTAGATCTCACTTTTCTTGACTAGCCACCATTGATAGACCTGGCTTAGTCTGACCACATTTAAAGACGTTCTAAGACAGTTGTCAATCCAATATAAGAGACTGATATACAATTTGGTGTCATTTTTAATAATTGTTAGTTTAAATAAAATTCCTGCACATTAAGTAAATTTCTTCGAGCACAGTATGAATTACTTTCAAGTAAATATTACAAGATGAGATTATAAATTATTTTGTTTGTAAGTTCTGTTTGACATAGTTCAAAACTGAGTTAAATTTAATATAAATAAATTTAAATATATTTTTGGACATTGTGAATATGAATCACATACTAGACCCTTTTTCAATCTGGTGGTTTCCAAATCTGTTAACAATTCCCATAATTCCTAGTTAGCACAGATAGTGACTGATGGCAGAATTTTACTAAAGGTTTAGTCTAGTTTTGTATATCTTTTAGTTTTAATTGGATAACTTCCTTAATGGAGCACTACTTATTAGTAGATACTGGGAATGCTATGGAAATAATACAGTATATTTTTATTTCAGCAAGGCATTTGACAATTAATCCATGACATTCTGATTAGTAGGCTTTCTAAATATGGACTACACCATTTGGTGGTTCCAGAGCAGGTGTGAAAACAGCTCTTCCTAAAACTAATGAGAGACTAAATAGATGTCATAAAGTTTAATCTTGAGAATAGCATTCTTCAAAAGACTTTATTAGTAACGTGGGTAAAATATTGAATGGAAATCTTAGATTTGCAGATAATACAGAATTTATTGTGATATGGTGTATAAAAGTCAGACAGGAAATTCAGAATTACAGGATTGGGAACTGGGCTCGAAATAAAAACATAATCTAGTAGAAATAACTAAAAAAATCCTGCACTTAGGAGAAATAAATCAAACAACATAAATTTTGTGGGATATCTGCTTATCAATAGTATGTGTGGGAAAGATTTTGGAACTGATCTTTTCCACACTAAACTAAATGAATCAACATTGTACCATGTCTTCCAGAAAAATAAATTCTATTTTTTATGTTGCCTCAAGAGATGTTTCCAAATCATGGGAGGATGGAATAATTTCATTCTATTTTCCATTAGTTAAAAAGCATTTTGTCTACAGTGTCCAGTTCTAGGCAATGTATGTTCAGACAAGCTGGAAGGGGCAAAGATAAGTAATAAAGTTAATTGAGAGACTGGAAAGTTAAATCCCACAAGGACAATTGATAGGATGGGATATGTTTAGTTATGGGGGAGGGGGGAAGACAGAAGGCGGCTATGCAGATAGACCTCAACTTACAACCATTTGTTTAATGACCAAAGTTACAACAGAACTGAAAAAAGGGACTTTCCTTGTATTTTTGAATGTTAGCGCATCCTCACATTCAAGTGATAAAAATTTGAGCACTTGGCAACTGGCATGTATTGACAATATTTGCAGCAACTTGGGCTCATATGATCACCATTTGCAATCTTCCCAGCTGGCTTCTGACAAGCAAAGTCAATGGGGGAAACTGGATTTGCTTAACAAATACTTAACATTCATTTAACTGTTTCCTTAATAACTATGGCAAAAAAGATCCTAAAATTGGGCATGACTTACTTAACAACCACTTTATTTAGCAATGGAAATTCTGGCCTTAATTGTAGTTGCACTATGCATTGTGGTTTTTGACTCTACCCAGTTTCACAAATGTATTGTTGAAACCAGTACAACTAAAATGTACCTGCTTGTATCTGCCATCATGCAGAGCTTTAGGGGGGAAAAATAGAGCGTGGCTTAAGAGTATTTCACAAGGGCTTTGAAATGGCAATACCAGATGTATCGCTCAAACATTGTGGAAACAGGGCCTATAGTGTGTTTCTTCAAGTGCTCTTCACCATCTGTTCTGTTGTGTATAGACTTGCAGTCCTTGTTTTCAGCAGGCTGCTTTCATAATATTTAGAGCTTATGCTACAATATATTGGGATTTTTGCCTAGAAATTAAAGCAAATTTTTTTTGCCTAGAAATTAAAAAAAATTAAGCAAGAACCGTAATATAGGTCACCTCTGATAAACTTAGATAATTCAAGTTGCCCTCAGAGAAGAATAGAACAAAAACTTTATTGTCACTTTAAAAGTACACTAATCAGCATACATTAAAATGAAATTTTATTGCATTCAGCTGTCAGAAAAATACCATTATGCATATACCCACATACACACACACACATACATGACACAGAGAAACACTACAGTCTAGTTTGAATGCATAGATGGCAGGAAAAGAAAAAAAGAAGAATCCTGCAAATCTGTTCTCTTTGCCCTTTTCTTTATTTCAAAGATTTACAGTTTTCTGGTAAAAGACTATGAATTTTGGGGGCCAAAAATATTCAATATCAATGGCATGTTGAAACTAAACAGTTTATGAATGTGTCACAAATCACTAGGAGGTAAACAGGAACCTGGATGAGTAATGAAATTGTATCTTCATATGACAAGGAATAGTTGAATTACCTGCCACTCTAAAGCGATGTTTCCCCAACTTAGTAAATTATGCCAAAAAAAGGGCGAAAGTGATTTTTCTTAACAAACCTATTACCCATCGCAATAGGGATATTTAAATTAACTTAAAGATTGCCACATATGCAAAAATATATTCAAAAATTTCCCAAAGTATTCCTGTTAAGATGACAATTGATGAAATTTGAGTCAGTTTTACTTCTACTTAGATTAGTTCCTGCAGCTTCCTTGGCAAAGCTTTTCAGAAGTGGATTGTCATTGCTTACTTCTAGGGCTGGAAGAGAATGACTAGCCTAAGATCACCCAACTGGCTTTGTACCTAAGGTGGACTAGAACTCATGGTCTCCTAGTTTCTAGCCTGATGCCTGAAAAGCAGGGCTTTTCAACCTTTTCACCCATTGTACCACTTTTAGGATATGGCAATATCCGAGTACCACCAGTCACCTAGCAAGGTGTCAAAAACTTGATGACTCAAAAAAAAAAAAAAGTGATAAAGTACAGGTAGTCCTTGACTTACAACAGTTCGCTTAGTGACTGTTCAAAGTTACAATGGCACTGAAAAAAGTGCCCCCCAAGCCACAGCCGAGCAAGACACCTGCCTGCCCGCCCGGCGACGCTCTTCCTCCTGTCCGAGATTTTCATTGTTGTGAGCATTTCTGTTGAGGATTGGCAGCGGGGGTGGTGTGGGTGGTGTTTGGTTTTTCTTCCCTCTATCTGCTGGGTGGTTGCAGCAGGTTTTGGTCACTTCACATGACCCCGGGACACTGTGACCGTCATAAATATGAATCAGTTGCCAAGCATCTGAATGTAAATCACAAGACCCTGGAGATGCTGCAACATTCCAGCTGATCGGCGCTTCTTCTGGGCTCAGCAGAAGCGCCAGGATCAGTGCTGCTTTCCAGCTGATCGGCGCTTCTTCTGGGCTCAGCAGAAGCGCCAGGATCAGTGCTGCTTTCCAGCTGATTGGTGCTTCTGCTGAGCCCCGAAGAAGCACCGATCAGCTGGAAAGCGGCACTGATCCTGGCGCTTCCGCTGAGCTCTGACAGCCCTGCAGCTCCAGCCATCTCTCGCTCAGGCTTGTGCGGTGCTGCCACCGGTTCAGCTCATTCCCCTCCCCCGCTATCACTTTTCTAGGATGGTCACGTACCACCTGCCAGGTGCCAATGTACCACAGATGGTACCCGTACCACTGGTTGAAAAGCGCTGCCTTAAAGCACCAGACCAAACTGTCTGTAATGTGATTTAGGTAATACAATTCTGTACCGGGTTATGACAGTCACTTACATCTACAAGAATTTGGAAATTTTAGGATGGAAATATGTGATTTGAATATTCATATCGCCATTTTCCTTTTCATTAAAGGATTTTCTTCTACAACAGGGGTGTCAAACTGCCAGCCCGCGGGCCAGACGCGTCACCAGGAAACCGCGCCCACCCCATTGCCGGCAATGGGGAAAAAGCTCCGATACGTTACGCGACGTCACGTGACATCGCGAGTTTGACATGTCTGTTCTATAGGCTTGGCAAAGTGTCTATCGGAAAACTTTGTGCAATGCTCAAAGATTTTCCCTAGCTGTCTGTGTGAGTATACTCATACACAAAGATATGGAATTGACCCGAGAAGGCCACACCAAGGAAAAAGGCTTCCCTAATACTTTGTGCAAGGATGCCTTATTATGTCAATATGTTTCAAATGCCTCCTACAAGCTTGTTGTTCTGTGATCTGCACAAATTTTACAGAACAGTGGAGAAAGTTTCTAAAATAAATAATATAACACTTTGCTGTACATTAATCATGTTGCCTATTCAATAATCATCTATCATCAGCTGACCTTTCATCAGTGGATATGTCTCTCTCTGTTTGGTGGTCCTTTAAAAAGGAAATTATTTTTTTGTTCTTTCATTCTATTTGTCATAGCTGTCTTTGTAATTTGACTAACGAATTAATACTCTTCTCTCTAGGTTTAAAAGAACATGTCGTTCACAAATTTTATGTTTCCAGCAAAACTACAGGCAAAGACTGTCCCTAGATGATCATCCTGCTGCCAACTTCCTATTGTTATAACACCCAAATCCAAGGCTTATGATGGCTGTCTTATTAAATAATCTGATTGGGGGCCTGTTCACTTGCAAATTGTTTCTTGGTTAATTTCTGCCCAGGCAGTCCTGCCTCATGTTTTGCTTTATCATGATAGTTTTTCTTCCAACAGCTGGAATCAGCTTTTGCTGTGAGACTTGGTTCCTGGAGCCTTCTTCCTTCCATGGCAATTTTGCCAAAATTTCAAAATGATTGAGCTTACCCAACCTTTGTAAGTGTCTGGCCCCAAAATCAAGAATAACACATGGTGAGTCTTCCAAGCTCAGTTCTTTATTATTTCCACCACACCTATAGACAGAATCTTGCCAGACTAAGCACTCCACTATCTGCATATACTATAAACTCTGGGAACTATTATGGAGGGGTTGTCTTCACCCTCTTTCTCTCACACAAAATATCTGGACTGTATTGCCTCTTATTCCTTTGGAGTGCAACCCATTAGTTCTACCACACTACAACCAAGTTGTCCAGCTGTATATTTCTTGGACTGTTCTCCTTGGTCCCTCTGGAAATGAATGATGAACTCTATGGATCCTCAGTCTGAATTAGCAGGACAATTATTAAATTCCCGATTGTTGCATGTTGCATAACAATATCCTATTTCATTTCTTCTTGCTAAACAATCTTTTTTTTAAAATTTGAGTAAATGTTGTGCAAGAAATGATTTGGTGCTACATTTGTAGCCACCTTCTCTATTTAACCATATATTGTTTAGTTTTAGTTGCTAGGATTCCAATAAAAAAAACCACATTTATTTTGTGCACCAGTGACTTTGGCAACATGATTTAGTGTCATATAAAAGTGCTCAGCAAATGAGGATGCTCTGCCTTAATGTGGTTAAAAAGGGCCAGAACAAATGTTCCAGAGATGACTGTATGAATGATTAGAAAAATTAAATACCTCCCATTGTGAGGAAAATAAAGATATTAGGAGGCAAACTAAATTTATCTATCATGATTTTAGGATGCCATGCAAACATTTCCATGAATCTTTTAGTTACACAAATAGATCTATTTTTTCTTCTTCTGTGACTTGCCTTTATTGCACATTAAAAATTATATGAAGCAAAAATGGGTTATGCTCCCATCAGAATTGTCTATTCTAGCGTCATATAATAATATCACACAGAATGGCAAATATAATCACTTAGGATCTGACTTCTAAAGGGGCTTAAATGTTTACAAATGGCAAAATAGCAGATATACAAAAAGATAGATTAAGAACCCAAGTGTTCTTTTCCCTTTTCAAGCTACTTTTAGGTATTTTTCATTCTTGTTAAATTGGTTTCGCTTATATTTTTTCCCTTTTGCTAACATGCATGCATGTATACAAGTATATATATATTTATATGCATGCGTGTCTAGGTGGTAGATACTACGCTGCACTACACTGTACTGTTACATAACATAATATAAATATAGATTTCAATACTAACTAGGTTAAGGTCAAAAAATTATTGTACAACACAAACTTTGTTGTAATCTGCAGCATTCCTTTCCAATATTATGCTCAATTTCATAGGAAAAAGTCAAGTAATTTTATTCTTGTCACAGTTATATTTTGAATTCTAATTGATAGAATTCTAATTGATAATATTCTAACAGAGTATTAGAAATAAAGAGATAAAAATATTCTGTTATCTAAAGTATAGAATGTCCATAATTTTAATTAATACTGTGCAAATATGATTGTATTGTAACACTCTGTATTAATATTTACAATACAGTAATAAAAACGGCGGAAAAATCAGTCCACTCTGCCATGGGAATTCCAGCTGTTGCAGCTGGAATCTCAATCTGTGTGTGTTGCTATCCTTATAATGGGTTCTTCAAATACCTATGGAAGAAAATAAAATCAGCTATACCAGTGGTCCCCAATCTTTCTGGTTTGGCGGCCCAGCGCAGGGGTGGGGGAAAGGGAATGGTTCTGTGCAAATGGCAGGTGTGCACGCACAGGTATATTTGTGAAGATTTGTGCGCTTGCGCAAGCATCCGCTGCTCACACACGTTCGCCGCTCACAGAGGTGGAATTTCACGCACATGCACAAGTGCCCACTGCTCATGAAAGTGGAGCTTCACATGCAATCGCACATTCTCCCACTTCTTCTGCGGCCCAGTTCCGAACAGGCCACGGCCCGATAGTGGGCCGCGGCCTGGGGGTTGGAGACCCCTGAGCTACACTACGTTGTAGAAAATTCTTTAATCTAGCAGATTTTAAATAGCAGATTCTCCTTTTCCTCCTTCACACGAATTCTCTGGAAGAACCACTGTATTGGATGCTCATGAGTATTTAGGACATGGACTAAGATCTCCCTTGATTTTAATCACAGGTTATATTTGTGGTTTCAGACATTTGGGAGTTGAAATTCCTTTATATGCCACCTAATTTTAAAAATTTAGGGATACATGGAATACTCTTGTGTTGATTTTTGATCTAAACAAGTCACAGAAAATTGCTCCACATATTTGATTTTTTTCAGCCTGGTTCTGATGCCTTCCCATCTTTCCTTTTCCACTCCTGTTGTTTCATCCCTGCAAATAATCAGTCATATGAGCAATCTCATCTGCTCAGAATCCATGCAGTGAGAAGGATAAACAGCACAACAGGATGTGATCAATCAGATTTGGCTCCATAATGATTTCATAGTAGAGAAGGAAGGCAATGGGAATGTATTAACTGAAAAACCATCCCAAAAGAGAGTGATCTTTGGAAATTAACAAAAAGATTCAAATAGTTTTGGCTTATTTTAAAAAATAAATCTGCACTCCCATGTGATTGTTTTTCTTAGTTACTCCTTAAATTGTGGAAACTGAGTATGTTTACAACTTTTAGTATGAGAATTTTGGGTTTCTTCCACCACCTTTCGTTATACATTTAACAGATAATATGCATAGCAATAAAGCTATCATTTATTAGCTTGTGAAAGCATCCTGTTAAAATTGGGCTTAAGTCCCATCTCACTATTCTGTTTTCAGATAGTCAACAAAAGCCAATATGCAGAATATGCATCATGTTCTCCTTCAACTACCTTTGAAAGGGATATTGACTTTGGCAGTGGTGCATTGATTATAATGGGTAATCTTGCATCATGTTATCCTCTATGAATGGATTTGAACTCCTTAAAATGTTGTCCATGTGAGTGACAATTGCTACATCTTGTAGCAACTTCTATGACTTAATTGTATCTAAAGAGGTTCTTTCTTACAGCCAATCTTACACTATTCATCTTCATCGAATGAGTTGTGTGTTCTAAAAGGCAGAAAAACATTATCCTATCCTATCATTTTATTTCATCTCATAGAAAATGCCATCTTTAACTTGCTTTGTGTTCTAAATTTAAACAGCTCATTTTATAACCAGGGTTATACAAAAGAGGTGCACTGCAAACTCTTATGCAAATAAAGAACATTCCTTGATTTAAGTGGACAGGAATTCTGATTATAGCCAGGGCTTTTTTTCTCATAGAACGCTCAGAACGGAGTTCCGGCACCTTTTTTGGATGGAACCTTGTAGGGTAGGCAAAGTGGGTTGTATGACCTGTGTGAGTTCCGGCACCTTTTTATTTTACAAAAAAAGCACTGATTATAGCTACCTTGAAGCAGAAATCAATGTCAGGTTAGACATTATGGGATTTATTTATGATACATAATCTCTGCCTCAGTCCTTAATCGGACTGTAGCTGACATTTCTAGCTTATTTCTAGATAAACTAGAGAACCTTAGCTATTATATGGACAGGATATACTATATGCAGCCATGTTGTGGCAAGCATGCTGCTTGAACTATGTTTGAGGAAGGATAACGCCACATGTTCTAGCAAATAAATAGCACAAGGATCAAGCCGTACTCTCTGGAAAATTGTTAGAAATAAATTGTGTTTGTATGTGCAGGTGGTAATAGTTAAAATGTGTTAATAAGGGAACCAATGCAATCTTTATCGCAAAGAAAATATTTCTAAACATGTTGATTCTGAAACACACCCCTTTATTGGACATTAAGGAGTTTCAAGCTGGCTGCTCATTTATCCATATTATTATAACACTCTGCCATTGGTAATTCTAGCAGGTAAATATTTGCAAATCTTATAGTGTCTTTCCCCTTGTGATCTGAGTTTGAGTTAGTGGAAAATGCATTATAGCTCCTTTTATTGCAAAATTAAAACTATTGATGTCACATCTATTAGCAAGAATAAATTGGGAATGGCCAATCATAAGACAGTGTTTAAGCAACTCTTTAGAAATGTACTCATCTACTATATAATTTTTAACAGTGAAAATCCACTGTAATTGTCCTCAATATGTTAGAAAAATGTGTATTAGGTCAATCATGGAAGGCTCATATGCATGTAAAAGGTTTATAATGTTATAAAATGTTTGTAATATTTCTGTGACTTCTCAGAAGCATTTATCAAATCTGATAATGACAATTCTATCAACAATGTATACCCTTAAAGGAAGTAATTTTTGTACTAATGTCTCACTTTATATTAAATGAGACTGATTTTATACATGTCATGAATATAAGTTCCTATTGACTTTATATATTAAAATAATAGTTGGGATAACCTCCTAGTTTATTAAAAGATCCTCTTGTCAAATGCTAGTATGTCCAAAATGTAAACATACTGTTGTTTATAAGATTGTAGGGTGAGTGAGTAAAGCAGAAGCAGAAACAATTTTCTACTAAGAGTTGGTCACAAATCTTCATTATTAGCTTGTTCAATACATACCAATACATGATATGTAGATTACAGCGCCACATTAACCAGGTTACATAATAAGGAAACTCTCATTTTGAGGCTGTTGTTGATTTGGGTCCACTTCAGATGGATTGTATGGCAAGATAGTACATGAAGCCACTGGGTGAGAGCATCTATCACCATGAACTGAGATATCAACAATATGCTAATGATACTCAACTGTATGTCTCAGCCCTTGGTGAGTTAAGTGATGACGTGACCAATCTCTCGGAGTGCCTGGAGGCTGATAAGGGCTGGATGGGGATCTATGGGTTGAAACTCAACCCTGATAAGACTGGTGGCTCTTGGTTTGGGGTTTTTTGGTCCATGGAGAATTGCCTCCTTTGATCTTAGGTAGGTAGCACTACCCCATAGATCCAGTGCGTAATCTAGAGATTCTTCTGAACTCCTAACTCCTGCTCTAGTCTGGCCAGGATGGCCTTTGCACAACTGCAGGTTGTGCATCAATTATGCCCTTTCTTGGACCAACAATCCCTACTCATGGTCACTCATGCCTCAATCATCTCCCGTCTTGCTATTGCAATATGATCTACGCAAGGCTGCCCTTGAAAAGTATCTGTAAGCTCCAGTTGGTTCAAAATACAGCGGCCCACATGGTTTTGTGCAGACCTCAGTGTGCACATCACTTCTCCTGTGGGAGACACATTGGTGTCCAATTTGCTTCCAGGTAAAATTCAAGGTGCTGGTTGTCACCTTTAAAGCCCTTCATGGCTTGGGACCAGATTATCTGAGGGACAGTCTCTTGCCAGTCACATCCACCCGAATCACTAGACTGGGGAGGGAAGGAATGTTGCAGTCCCATCCCCTAAGGAGGTTCATCTGTCGTGACCCAGAAGAAGGGCCTTCTCCATGGTGGCTCCCTCCCTTTGGAATATCATCCCTTCAGAAATTAGACTGGCCCCCACTTGGGCACTTTTTCGTAAGGCCCTGAAGACTTGGTTTTGCCAGCAGGCCTGGGGAACCCAGAGTGAGATGAAGTCCATCAAATGGCTCAATTGACCGTGTGTTGTTCTTGCTGGGGTGGTGGTGGTGGTGATTGTTTTTTTATTTTTATTAATTTTTTCTGTACTGTGTTTTTATTGCTTGTAAGCTGCCTAGAGTCACTGTGAGCAAGTAGGCGGTTGTATACATTTTCTAAATAAACAAAGAAACAAACAAATAAATATCTCTATTCTCACAGCTGCAAGAGCTTACTGCATATAGAAAATATTTTAAAAAAATCCTACTCTTCAAATGTTCCTCTAATATACTCGTTTTTATGCTATAGGAGCATTGCCTTTAAATCAACTTGCAATTACTGTAAAGATGTAATTTTTTTATCAGTTATTTTTCCTGACATAGTAAGAGATGTGTTCTTCTGCTGGGTCATGTGAGTTGTAAGGATTTGTTTCATTCAATTGTTATTATTTGGTTCTAGGTTTTCCTTCTTTGCCTGCTTAAAGTACAAGAACAATGTAAAGGAAAAGGGCCACAGCACAGAAAGATAAAGAAAAATATGGGATAATAACATCCCACTGTTAGCAACAGAATAAGATGCAAAGAGAAATGTTGAAGGAAGAAAATAGCTGAGATGGCAAAGGGGAAGGTGTCTCTGGAAATAAATAGGATTCAGAGCTTTCAGATATAAGCAAATTTGGGAGATCCATCTGTTTAGCTTTAAGCCAACTCTTGGATCATACCAGTATTTCCCCCCATTGCAATATTTAGGAAACTTCAGGATGATTATACGATTTTTTTGGGGGGGGTCTTCTCTGGAGGTAGAACAAATGATTGTGTATCTCTGTATAGATTTGTTTTCAAATTATATACCTATAAATAATTCATCAGACCAAACTGAACTTGAGAAATTGAAAATATCATAAATAGCATGGAGATGACTATAAATGTAATTTGCTAAAAAGGATTGCTGTCATGACCCTACTTGACGGAAATCAAACAATCATGGTTGGTGGATCATTCTCATGGTTACGTTATCTTCTCTTAAGTGTACAGCAGCCATTCCCAGGGTGAATTGTCCTTAGCCCTGCCAAATGGGAAGTGTTGGAGTGATAGAGAATCTAATGTTGGAAAGGCTGATAAACAGGATTAAAACTTAGGGTAAAATGTGCCATCTTTTATGAGATAAGCTTTTATTACAGTTTTTAATAATTTATATTTACCCAAAATTTAATGCTGCAATCCTATGTTCACTTGCTAGTAAATAGGGCTTATTTCCAAGTAGGCATATATTGAGCTCTACTGCACACGATGGAAAAAACTTCCAAATACCAAACTGAAATTGTATATTATAATTTTTAATCTAATTTACCAAAGACTGAAGGAACTCCTTGTTCAAAAGAGTGAATTATCACAATGATTTTCTCAACAGTTCCCTAAACATAAGTATAATTTAAAAAGGCATTTAACTGTTTTTATATTATTATGTAACCAAATTCATACTTGTGCTTTCTACTCCAAGTTTTTTTTATTTAAAAAAAATCTATGTAATTATTCATGGCTCTTTTATATTCATGTTATGCTTGATTAATAAAGCACAAACTTACAAATTAAAGATAATATTGCAGTCATTTCTCCGTGGGTTGTAAAGGCAGAGGTTTATGCATCTATTTGAGGAAAGATGTGCAATCAACATTTCTCCTTAAGAGTTTTAATAATTGTGATGATGGGAGGAAGAAGACACTTCAGACTTTTTTTTTAGTCTGACTTTCATGTGTTAATGCACTTTTCAAAACCCAGATGCACAATAGCATTCTACAGTCCATAGATAAAATACTTTATTTTTTAATAATTTGGTGCAGCAGGTGACAGGTTATGCTCTACTGGTTGGCAGATGTTTACTAGACGAGCTGAGAAATGGCTGAATCTTTTGGGAAAATAGAAGATAAAATAGAAGATATGCCCACAGCATATACCATTTTTGGCGCAGTTGGATATCCCTGTCCTCTGTCAGGAATGAGAAAGAAAAGTGCCTTTTATTCTTCCTTTTTCTCATACAGTGATATCTGCTGACAGCCTTCCCATAGAGTACACTTTTTAATAATTCAAGATAGCTTTGTGAACCAGTTGTACCTTAGGCTCTGTGAACTTATCCTTTAGAAAGATGAGTAATAGGTGTAAAATATTTCCTAACAATTGCAAAAGAAAGTATATTTGTTTTCAACTTTTATTAGAGACATCTGCAAGAATACCAAACCTGTGAACCAGAAAGATGTTTAAATGAAATGCAAAACTTAATTTATTTTTATTAGACTTGTGTGTCACCCAAATAAAAGCTAAAATAACTAACATTTCTTCATGCTCTTACAAACCTTGCTTAGTATCTGCATGCGCATATGAGAAAGAATGCAGGCTGATATTAAAGCAGGTTCCATATTCATGTAATCCAACCTGCACACCACAACTATTATACCACAACCATTGGTTGTGCTTCCTTTTTGAATGCTATTTAAATCTTCAGACCATTGTTTGGATATTGGCTTCAGGTTTTTCTTTCATTTTGTGTGATATGCTTGTTACAAGTTCTAGTCTTTCTGTGTTTTATTTTTGTATGTTATTGCATTTTATTAAGTCACCTTGATTGACTTTTGTCTTAAAAGGAATCTGAGAAATATTTAAAATAATTATTTATTCAGGAATTGCATGTATTGTAATGTTAGATATATAGTACAGTAACAGCAGTCACCTGTGATATGCCAACTTGAGGGATGATAATGGGCTAGATTGGGTTCACCCTCCCTTTTCCTAAAGAAGAGAAATTGATGGGATCTACTATGTTTGGGGATACAGTTGTATATATTAATATCAGGACCCTTCTCTTGTGTGGCATAGAAATATATTCAGCTTCATCTTAATTTCAAAATATTAACAAAGAGCAATAATTGAATTATTACCTACTGTAGACAATACATTTGGACAATCATATCCCAATGATGATATGCAAATGCCCACTCTTCCCTAGCATGTAATTATCTCATTCCTTTTGTGTGTACAGCTATTAAGGAAAGTGAAAAATATGCCAGGAAGTTGCAGCATATGTAATTTTCAACAATGTCTGAATTAAATGATACAATTTATGACCTCTCAATCAGTCAAGATATGAAGAATATAAACTGTGATTTCATATTTTAGCTTGTGGGAAACAACTAGTCATAGTTTTCCAGTACTGATAGCCACCTGTCGCTAAATGGTTGAAAGTAGACTATTGTTGCTAAGGGACTAATCACTTCATGAGAGAGGCTGATTTAAATTATATGGGCAAATTCAAATGGTAGGACATTCCTGGTAGTAAGAACGACAAGGAACAGGAAAAAAATAATCCAAGATTCTATGCTTACCATGGGAAACCAGCCTGGATAGGCTCCTTTCAAATCAGATTGAAACAATATTATTGGAATTCTAACCAATTCAGCATTGTCCTGGATCTTCTAAAGATAGGCATTTGAATATGCCCTAAATTATTTCCTTCTAGGAAATTATTCCCAAGAATACTGTATCTAATAATGAAGGATAGTATGTGATACTTGTGTCTACAGAATGTTTATGTTCATTTTGATGTAGATGTTAATCTGCGAGGAATCCATCGTATATTATTTAATTCCCATAAGCCTAATATATATTTTGACAGACATCAATGTAATTGATTTTTGTCTTCCCCAATTCCTATTCTGTGTTTGTTAAGAATAAATTGTCAAATAAAAAGATTTTTTTTGTTTTTTTTGTACTTATTACTAGGCTACTTGTAAAATGTTGATATTATCATATTACTATGTGATTGAGTATACAGGAAATAAATACACAAAGAGTATAAAGGAATCCACTTTAACTGCTTTGCAAGACTAATAATGAAATGTGCAAACCAAGCATTTTATATATGTCACAAACAATGTGCAGAAAAATACATAGTGGTTAATACATTTGAAGCTTTTTGAAATAATTCTTTAATTACTAGAAGGTTGCATTTAAGCTTATATAAAACAGTTGAGATAGTGGATTGAATACTCCAATCGCTGCTGCTACAGGTATTCTGTAGGTTTCAATGGAGCTTGCAAGGTAAAAGAGAGAAGATACCATAATAGTGGTTGGTGAATACTCATGTAAGCCCCAGTGAAATTGATGAATTGTGCCCAAGAACAAATTGCTGTGCTCTTCGTGGAAATGTATAGACACATACTTTGGAATGAAATTCACAATAAATGCCAGTAGCATTAAAACAAATAAATAGCTAGCATACTGTACAGTAATTGACGTGTATTTTTTTACTTCACATTTCAAATAAATGTAGACATGTCCCAAAAGCCAGTTCCATTCTCTTGAATCAACACATGCTAGGCACATGGAAATGTTTTAAAAACATTACTCCATGTGCAAAGAATCAATTGAGAGAGGAAACTTAAATGTTTCCTTTTTATTTTATTTTACAGAGGCAGCAGTATTTACTTTCAAGAAATATAAGTGATAAAGAAATATGTGATAAAGAATAGAAAATCAGAAGGGAAAGCAGGTGATTTCAGATTTATAATTATTCTGACAATTCAAGAATATATCGAAGAACTTGCTATAGTTTAAAATACAGTAACAATGCTAGCAATTCAATCAGATAAGAAGCAGTTAGAAGAATCTTTAAAGATCTTTAAAACAGTGTACAGTGTTTGGTTGTTTAAAAAGATAATGTTAAGTTATAAAAATAGAAAGAAAATCAACAAGTTGTCAGTAGAGGGCTTTTAAAAATCTGTTGAGATTAAATTATTCTGCTTCCTTTCTTCTCATTAGGGCAGCAACACACAATAAAAGTTTGTTGTGCTTTTAGAAACTTGGGCTCCTGCTAACTCGACAGACATTTTCTCCATAGCTGTTATAACCATGCTGGTCCCTGAACTGAGTTTAAGATTTGCTTCTATTCATTACAGAAAGTTGAAGAAAAATCAGCTTGCTAACACACAGCATGAAAGGCATAGTTTCTTTATATATAAATTGAACTTATGTTTGTGAAAACATGAGGGATTATACTATGGGCTTGCTTTCTAAAAGCAGTCTCACAATGCTTTTAAAAGTATTAATCTCCTCCACCTCAGTTTATATAGTTTTGGAAAAGTTGCAAAAATGTAAGAGAATGCTATGTTGCTGG
The DNA here is from genome assembly GCA_023970755.1 of Azemiops feae. Classification (NCBI taxonomy): domain Eukaryota; kingdom Metazoa; phylum Chordata; class Lepidosauria; order Squamata; family Viperidae; genus Azemiops; species Azemiops feae. Next base: position 870,346 of record JALGBA010003870.1, on the reverse strand, counting down.
AGATACACTGAATGCACTGCTTTATCTACAACAGTGTATATTTTCTATTAACAAGATGTGTATGTGCTTTCCAAGTGTGAAATTTAGGACTATTTATGTAAAAGAAGTAGAGGGATTTTTCTTGTCACTTAAGGTCTTGGTGTATTATTATTTCTGATTATCCTAACAAGAATAATATACAAATTCTTGGTTGAATTTAACCTGGCAATAGAGATATGTAAAGGACCAATCAAGATGTAGTTACAACAGCAGACACACAATCAGGTCACATTTCCAACAACATTCACAGGGACCAGGAATAATGAAAGAGAGAGACCACCCAGCCACATTGGGAACCTCCAATTAACCGACCACGGGCTGCTCACTGTGGAAGTGCCTTGAGTATTGCGTTCACTTCTTCTGCAACTGCTGTCAGGGCAAACTCAAACTGTTCCTGTGGACAGAACATTCAGAGTTGATATTCTGCAGTGTTTCTAGAAATTCTCATGAAAACAATCAGGACCTGACAGTTTGATTATTATTATTATTATTTTAAATGTCAGGGTTAGTTTAGTGAGCAATCTTCCATATTGCTTGATCATTGTTATTAAAAGTGACCTTAACTGAAAGACACTATTTAATACTGCAAATTGTTCACTGATGTGAAAAGATTGTGAACAATAAATAATATATGAAAATCCTGTCAGTATGAAGTGGATAACTGAACAGCAAGATATGGAAAATAGGTGTCAAATCTGTTTCCTAGATCTTTCTCTCTCTGTGTGTCACAAATTCTTAAAAATATGAGGCATACTTGCTGACTTTAATACTTGAATCCTTAGTCTTGGACTCCCAGTTTCTTTCCAGGCAGATACAGATACCTGTAATCTTGACTTAAATAGTGGCACTATTTTATTTAATCATGTGTTTCTGATTATAAATTATTCAGAAGGATTTCAAAAGACTGGAACATTGCTCCGATTTTTATGGTTTAACTCCCAGACTTGCACTTATACATTCAATTTCATGAGGTATCTGGATTTATTTAAGGAGGTTGAGGGGTTGGTGAACTGGTGTAAAGAAAACAGCCTAGTTTTAAATACAAGAAAAACCAAAGAGATCATTGTTGATTTCAGAAAAGGCAGGCACAGCCACACTTCTCTTTGCATTAATGATTCACCTGTGGAGATGGTTACCAGCATCAAATTCCTGGGTGTGCAGCTAACGAGTAGGCTGACTTGGTCGCTAAACAGTGAGAAACTGGTGAAGCGGGGACAGCAGCGCCTGCATTTTCTGCGCCGCATGAGAAAAGCATCTTCCTTCCCCTGTCCTGACCACTTCTACAGGGGGACAATCGAGAGCATCCTGTATACAGCATCACAGTCTGGTTTGGAGGCATCACTGCTTCAGACAGGAAGGCGGTGCAGAGAGTGGTGAGGATGGCCGAAAAGATCATTGGCAGTTCCCTCCTACCATCCAGGACATAGCACAGAAGCGTTGCTTGAGCAGGGCCCGCAAGATTTTCTGGGACACTACACATCCTCTTCACAACCTTTTTCCCTGTTACCTTCGGGGAGGAAGGCTTCGTGGTATCCGTAGCAGAACATCCAGATTCAGCCATAGTTTCATTCCATACAGCATTTAACCTTGCGAACTCTCAAACTCCTCCTTGCGTTATAATTCAAGATGGACAGTATTTAATATTTTATTTCTATGTATATGTAGGGATGTGGGTCTATATATATGTTGTACATAGTATGTTTAGGTGTGTGTCATGTATATGTTTCACTTTGAGAGCGGGCAACTAAATTTCATTTTTTTTTATGTGTGCCATTGTGCCTACAATATAAAAAATGACAATAAAGGTTATTTATCTTATTGCTTGAGTCAAAAAAGATGGAATTAAGTTGTGGTTTAACCAATACGTTAACCATCCATGTTCTTGGGCCACCTTCAAAAATGTGGTTTATTCTGGTATAGCATTTTGTTTCTGTCATGTGAAAAATGATTATACCCTCAATCCTAAATTTTTGAAACTTCACTATTTTTTTTTTTTAGTTAGAGGCACATTTTGAGTGGGCGTATAAATTTTCTAGAGATTCATTGGACAGGAAAAAATACACTGCTCAGATTCTTCCAATCTACTATCATACCTCCATTTCCAAAATGAAAAATTCTTCCCTAATGAAAGAATTCATTTTATACACACAGCATTGCACTTATTTATCTGAAACCTGGTGATCTTATTCTACTCAGAAAATTCTCTTATGTTTGACATTATTTATGCAAAAACAAAATAGGTACAATTACTTTAAAAATAAGATAATAAACATAAATAAAAATATTTGTCAAATGAAGTTTTAAATTTAGACTGAAATTGAGCTGGTTGATAACTGACATATAGCTGAATTCTTATATTTGGTAACTTCTTGTTGATGATAAAATTAAAATGGATTAAAGGAAAATTGAGTACATGTTAAATGTTTTTAACAATGGAAAACAGCTTCCCAGAGTCCTATATAACGAGATGGCTACAGAAACTCAGTAAGTGGTGGTTTGTTGGCTAAAGGTGGTAATGGTATGATTATGTGGCATCAAATTGCTGGCAACTTTTAGCAAATACATAGATTCTCTTTAGGTGGATCTGTCTCCAAGATGCTTCAGGTCTGCCCATTGCTGCTACAGTTAACTCCACTAATCTTGCTGCTGGTTGTTTTCCTCTCTTGTTTTCTTCTAACTTTCACAGCATTACAGATTTCTAGCTCTTTGCATATTGTGTTGAGCCTGGTCATTTATCCTCTGAGTGAGAACTTGGGGTTGCTTTCTTAGTTGATCCATTTGTTTGTTTTCTTGGCTATCTACTGTATGGTATTCTCAGGAGTCTTCTTCATCACCAATGTTTAAAAGTATCAACGCTTTTCTATACTGCTTCTTCAAAGTCTAACTTTTAACTTCCATAAACTGTTACAGAGAAAACTACTGCATGCAGAAACCTCGTTTTGTAGGTATGGATACATCCTGGCATCTGAATATATCTTGTAAGGCCTTCAGGGTTCCTTTACCAAGTGCTAGTCTGTGGTGTATTACTTTATTGTTAGTTCCTTTACTGCTGTTAATTGATTTTAAAAGGAAGAAGCTACCCACCATTTCAGTATCTTTATTGTTCATTCTAAGGCTAGTTGCTACATCTGCTGCCCTGGTCTTTTTTATATTTAATCTTAGATCCACTTTTTCACTGTGCCTTTTGACTTTCATTACTAGAGCTTGCAGATCATTTGCATTTTCAGCTATCAGAGTAGTGTCACAGGCATAGGACAGTTGATGGTATTTCTTCCCTCATTTTTAACAAGTGGTAATGAGCAAAGTTCCATATTAACTTCACTTTCCAGTACAAGAGCTTCCTATAAGTAGAAAATATTTTTAAGATATCTTGGATATTGACAATTTTACTATGCAATATTTCAATATACCCCTTTCATCTTCATTTTATCACCTCTAAATCAATGTTCTTTAGCACAGGGGTCCCCAACCCCTGGTCCGTGGACCAGTATCGGGCCGCGGCATGCTAGCAACCGGGTCGCACAAACAAGCAGAGCCCCATCTGTGGGATGTAGGCAGCACACAAAACCACACACCCTCCGGTCTGTGGAAAAACCTCTCTCCACGGAACCGGTCCCTGGTGCCCAAAAGGTTGGGGACCTCTCCTTTAGCATACCAATTTAAGGATGGAACTTCCTTCTGAGTACAGAGATCTTTTGGAAGACTTTTTTTTGTTTGTCTATTTCCAATTTCAGTATCTTTACAGATTAATTTTTACTTGTTTGTATGAATGTCTTTATTATTTTTACAAATAACTCAAGGCAGTGAACTTATCCAACATGCCTTCTTCCTCCTATTTTCCCCACAACAGCAATCCTGTGAGGTGAGTTGGGTTGAAAGAGAATGATGGGCTCAAGGTTACCCAGATGACTTTATGGCTAAGGGTTTACAGATATTGTTGTAATACTGCTTCTTGTCTCTTTTAACAGCTCTCAGAAATTGTTATCTTCCTAAGATATTTTTCTTTCTTGGCTATGGCTTCTTTTTATTGTCAGTTTCCACTGTTTGTTCTAATAGTGAGATGCTTTCCTCTGATTCTGGATCTTCAGCAGAATTTTTTAAATATTCATCCTTAACAGCTTCTTTCAGTTCATTGCACAGTTCGTCTGGTTTCTTATCCATGATTTTCAAAAGCGATTCTTTATATTCTATTTATAAAATAATGGAAGCATGCTGAAGATCATATTGTGGTTGACTATCTTTTCTTCTTTGGCTTAACTTGGAGCTTGCATATGAACAGTTTATGTTCTGTTTCATAGTTGGCTCCTGGCTAGCTCTATCACTAACTGGTTTGGTTTTTAGCTTTTTTATTATGCTTTTATTATTTTTATAACTCAAGGCAGCAAACATACCTATTTCTCTTTCTTCCTATTTTCCCCATAACCACAAGTCTGTGAGGTGAGGTGGGCTGAGAATGTGTGACTGGCCCAAAGACACCCAGCTGACTTTGATGCCTAAGGAAGGACTAGAAATCATAGTCTCCTGGTTTCTAGCCTGGGGCTTTAGCCATTAGATGACCAAACTGTTGTTGTCACAAGCAGTTGCCTTGGAGCGTATAGATGTCTGGGAAGAGAAAAGCTGCAATTTAGTAGGAGAGACAAGCTGTTTAGCAATTCATCTGCTGAGCTTGTAGTCTCTCCTTAACTTCATTAATTTCTAAGACATTCTTGGAAATATAGTGAAGGTAACAACATATATTTGCCACCAACTTTGCAGAATGCCATTGAGAAATGGACATTTGTCTAAAAAGAAAAAAAGATATTCCTTCATATTTGGGATAGGATTGGACTAAACCTTGCCCCCACCATACCTACTCCCAGTCAACATAGCTGGCTTAGGAAGGAAGGAAGGAAGGAAGGAAGGAATGGAAGGAAGGAAGGAAGGAAGAAGGAAGGAAGGAAGGAAGGAAGGAAGGAAGGAAGGAAGGAAGGAAGGAAGGAAGGCTTTTTAAAATCTTTCTTTCCTTCTTTTTCTTTCTTTCTATGCATCTATATCTATATATACATACACACACATACATACACAGTACAACACACATACATATATGTGTGTATATAGCCCTATCTCTATATCTGTATCATCTATCTATACCAGCCACAATGAAGGATAGATTCTGTATTTGATATCTATATTTTTGAGAAACTAGAAAAGGGAAATTTTGCCCTTTTTCACACCAACTAAGAGGCTAGAGAGCCTCTGAGATGGTCATTTCCTGGATTCTGTACTTGCCTCATTCCATTACTATATTACTAACTGTCTTATGAGGAAATCCTAAAACTCACTTGGTTTCTGTTATTGTAATTTTGTGTACAATTATTTATACTGCTTGTAAGCCATATGAGAAAATGACTATCTCTAAAAATGTGATATAAATAATTTCTAACTACTGCACAAATATATAAGTAACTTGAATCTAATACTTTACTTTTCTATACAGAACTCCAGAGACAGTAAGGGAGAAAAGAAACTGGGGGAAAAAGCAAACAAAGCAAATAAAGAGAGCAGTGAGCTTTCTGCTGCAGCAACAGAGCAAGGAAGATGAAAAAAAGTGGTAGAAAAATCATTTTTTGATTTTTTTTTCTCCATGGAAGAAAAAAATATGTTTAGAATTGTATGTTCTGATGGGTACACATTTGACTTTAAATATTAACCAAAAGTTTGAAGAAAGTGAAAATCAAAATGAGAAAACTAATTTATTTTAGATGTTTTGGTGGTTTGGACTATATAATTCATTTCATTGTATGTTTCACTGTAGAAGAAAGAGGGAGTCAAATCTGTCACTTTGTTTAAAAATAATCTGTAATCTAGAACAGAGGTCTCCAACCTTTTGGGCACCAGGGACAGGGTTCCCTGGAGAGAGGTTTTTCCGCGGACCAGAGGGTGCATGGTTTTGTGTGCTGCCTGCATCCCACGGATGGGGCTCTGCTTGTTTGTGCGGACCGGCTGCTGGCATACCACGGCCCGGTACTGGTCCACAGACCGGGGGTTGGAGATCCCTGATCTAGAAGCTGGACTTGTTCTGGTAATCCTCAATTTATGACCATAATTGAGCCCAGAATTATGGTCGTAATCATGCTAGTCACTAAGCAGGTCACCATATGACCATGCCCAATTTTATGACTTTTGCAGTGGTTGTTAAGTGAATGCCATGATCATTACACTACCGTGTTTCCCCGAGAATAAGACTGGGTCTTTTTTTTTTTTGCCTCCAAAAGAGGCACCAGGTCTTATTTTCAGGGTGTGTGTGTGTATTTTTTATACTCACCGACAGCCCTGCCCAGCCGGCTCACTTCTTCTGCGGCCGAAGGAGAAGCTTCATTCTGCAGCTGGGAATGGAGCTCCGGCCTGCATTTTGCAGTCAGGCCTTTCTGAAAGGCCTCTGCAGCCGATTCAATCCATAGCTCAGTTCTCGGCTGCACTGGCCTTCTGGAAAGCCCTGTGATTGAGAAATGCAGGCCTGGCTGAAGAAGAGGCCTCAGAAGAAGAAGTGGGCCGGCGAGGAGAGGCCTGGCTGCAAAGTAAGCGGGTGTGGGGTGCGTGGGGCAACTCCACACCCCCACCCCAATTTGATTTTAGCTAGGGCTTATTTTTGGGGTAGGGCTTATATTAGGCCCACTCCCAAAAATCAAGCTAGGACTTATTTTGGGAGTAGGCCTTACTTTTGGGAAAACACGGTAACACCATGGTTGTTAGACGAGCCCATTATACTCAAAGAGTGTTTTTTGCCAGCTGGCAAAAAAAATGTAAATTGCAGGGAGGGCCCTGACCATCAGAATTTGGAAACCAGGCCATAAGGAGCTCTGGGAAGGTCTGTTGTAACTTGAATGGTCGCTAAGTGACTGGTTGTAAGTTGAGGACTACATGTAACTCTCAAATATGTGAGTGAAAAGGAAGCTGAAGAGGCAGATACATTCTATCCAACACTTTTTCTTAGTGAACTGTTTATAAATGCACATATAATGAATATATTCTGTCTCTAAAAATGAAAATCTAATTTTGATGCAACATTTCTCTTAAAAAATGCATTAATTTTCCATTATTGTTAATGTTGGAAATGATTTTTATAGGCAGGAAAAATAAATGTAATTAAAAATGTATTTTAGTATATTATTTTTATGTCTTTGGTACAATTTAATTATCATTTTTATCTGGCTAGTAAACTTCCTATTAGTCCAATAATCAAATTATGAGATTCTATTTTGATTTAAACATTTTGATGCTCCTATGACTTAGTATTTTTATCATGGAGATTTTATGGATAATTTATTGGAACATGAAATTTCTTTGATCTACTTTCTTCAAATGTACCAAATATTCTTGACTAATTATCTGTTTCCAGCTTACAGCAGGGGTGGGCAACTATATCCCCTTTATGTCTATGGACTTCAACTCCCAGAATTCCTGAACTAGCATGGTTGGCTCATGAATTCTGGGAGTTAAGTCCACAGGTTGTAAAGGGGCCATAGTTGTCCACCCCCTGGCTTATAGGGACATTTTTTGAATGTACCTGATATAAATAAGTCTAGATGAGTAGAGTTGTTTTAGGTATTGTTTTATTTATTAATCTAAAGATGTATTTGATTTCATATTAACAACAATAAGAATTTTACCAAAACCAAGAATAGGTTATTTGCATTATAAAAAAAATCTACAAATGTTTAACTATATACAATTTAATGATACTTATTCCCAAATAGCAATTCATAGAATTTGTGTATTAGTATTTAAAATCTAAGTGATTGTACCTTTGTCTGGACCATTCCAGGTCTTTGATCTCTCAAATGCTCCAGAGTAGCAGCAATATCAATTTCTTTAGCACCTGTGAAGTATGGGGAAAAACCAGAAATATCAATTGAGCTGTGTTTAAAGCAATGATCATACATGCTGCATCTGTCCATTTTGTACTGGTTTCTCTTTGGGCTTATAGTCCAGTAAAATATTATATAGTCTCAGCAGACTTGGCAGGCTCATAAAATTGGCATTCTGAAAGTAAGGGAGAAAATCCAAGGGTAGCTTTTCTTAGTATTAGCTATTTTTAAACAATAATTATATCAAAAACTATTTCTTAAAAGGAATATCTTTAATTATTGATATATGTGAATATATATTTGTTAGCAGAAAAAACAGGGTTTAAAAATTGCAAGATATCTTGATTTTCATACTTGATACACTATTCATATGATTTACTAATATCCGATTTTCACTTTTGGCATTCATATACCGTATTGGGGAGACTAATGGCTATCATTAGTTTGTTCAGTCTATTTGTTATTGTGTTCTTATTTAATTTCCATGTGTATAGTATCTGAACATGTGAAGAAGACATTCAAAAAGATTCTGTCTGAAACATTCCATTACTTTCATTATGAAGTGACTAAATCATCACATAGTAAACAAAAAAAATCTATATTTGAAAATTGTTCAGGTCTGTGATGGGAAAGTAAGAAGAGGGATAATAATCATATTCACAAACTCTATATAAAGTCAGTATAACATAGCTAGTTGCCTGGTGGTGGGGTGGGGAGGAATCTCAGGTTGCCAAGCACCCATCCTGTCATCATGTGCCTGTGCGGCTGGGTTCAGCATGATGTTTTACAGTGGCCAGAGGTGTTTCATGGTCCATAAGTTGAAGACTTACTTAGTAGTAGTATACTAGAACTAATATAGATGCCTGTTGAAACTGGATCACTAAGAATTGGATTAAGTTACCTGAACTTTACCATGATGTTTACCTTCACAGACAAAACAATTCAGTGGGAGGAAAAAGTCTGCAACAGAGAACTGCTTCCAAACCATTAGCCATCCAGGCCAGTCATGGTAAAATGACAGTTAGCTCCAAAGCAAATAAGTAAGTTGGTTTGCAGTTTGCTGATATTTTCCTCTCTCACATTACAGGCATTACTGAAAGCAATCTTTCATCCATATTAGCATGTAAAACAATGTTTCCTAGACAGAAATCTTTTTCAGATAGAAATTGGCAATTCAACAATAAAGATGATTAACACAAGCCTAAATCACCATTTAAATTGAACATAATTGAAAATACATGTTTTTCAATTGGAACATAAATACTGGTAATTTGATAATACATCCATGTATTGGTGACTGCCTTCTTTCAAGATGTTTTTTGAACTTCTCAGTTTAGTTCAGAGTCCTAGTATTTCTCTGAGGGTTTCCCATTCAATTACTAACCACACCTGACTCTGCTTAGCTTCCAAGCCCAAATAAGTGTTATAAATTACAGGATTATCATGAAGTCAAGTGCTATCATTTACCTGAGTTCATAAAATATTAAGGTTGACAGTATTTTAAAAAGTTTTTAAATGCTAACACTCTTATAGAAACTATCAAAAACCTCAGTGTATAATTTTATGGATTAATTTTGATTGAATGGCAAATAGAAGCATGGGAAAACACCTTCCAGAGAGGGGTAAGATAACATCTTTGTTTCCCAAAGAGGAAGAATACTGCTAACTACCCATAACAGCAATCACAAAGGGCAGAAATATACATGCCAAATGATTCAAAATTCTTAACCACACACTAATGTATAGTTGAATTTGCAGAAGTCAACACCTTATCTAACAACTTTGATGAGAATGTGAAGAAAGACATGTGCTTATTTTACAAAAAGCCAAATGTAAAATACTAACCTGATCTCCTCAAAAGATATTTCTCTCAAGAGGTTGCTGGATAGGCCTCAACTATTTTTTTTCAATCAACTTGTTCAGGAGGGAGATTCAAGACTGACAGAAGGGAATATTTTTTAATACAATGCATAGTTAAGACTGTGGAATTCGCTGCCAATACAGCAAATTTGGATGATTTTAAGAGGACGGGAAAGATTTGATGGAAGAGTATACCAATGGCTCTTAATTTTGACTGGTGTTTACTACAGTCACAAATAGTGGTTACAGGGACAATGGCAACAATGGCAAGCATCTATCATCCTAAATCTAGCATTTATTTTTCCCAAATGCATTCAGTGGGTCACTCTATGATCCAATATGCTGCATTTGATGGGCCTGTTGCCTGATTCAGCAGGACTCTTCTTATATTTATGAAGTTTCTGATGCCCTATTATCAAGAATGTAAGCTAAAAGAGAACAAAATGAGCATCAAGTATCAACTCAAGAAGCTTATAAAATTATAAAATCCCATTCTAGCACAATACCAACAAAGAAGAAAAATAACAGCTCTTAAAAGAAACCAGCAAGGCTGCATAAAGAACTCTCTGATAAATTGAAAGACAGAAAGGACAAGTATAAAAAGTGGAAAGAGGGACACATAACTAAGGCAGAATACCACCAATAGCCTGAACCTGCAAAGATGAAGTGAGAAAAGCAAAGGCTCAAAATGAGCTAAGGCATGCGACAAAAGTCAAAAATAACAAAAAAAGCTTCTTTCAACATGTAAAAAACAAGAAAAAGGTCAAGGGAACGATTGGTCCATTAGTGGGAGAAAGTGGCAAGAAAGTGACAGGCAACAGGGAGAAAGCAGAAGTACTTATTTTTTGCATCCATCTTTACATAAAGGAAAGAAACAATCCAACCTATCGAAACAGTACCGTAAAAACAGATTAGAAACACAAATTAAAATAGGCAAGAAAATAATAAGTGAGTACCTGTCCACCCTAAACAAATTCAGATCACCAGGACCAGATGGATTATACCTTAAGGTTCTGAAGGAACTGGCAGACGTGATCTCAGAACCACTGAATTATATCTTTCAAAGATCCTGGAGCACAGAGAACTACCAGAAGACTGGAAAAGAGCTGATGTACCATGTTTCCCCAAAAATAAGATCCGATCTTTTTTTTTAACCTCCAAAAGAGGCACCAGATCTTATTTTTTTGGGGGGGGGTGTCTTTTCCACTCACCTCACGGAAGCAGCACTGACAGCCCTGCCCAGCCGGCACTTCTTTGAATTCATAGCTCTGTTCTCGGCTGCAGAGGCCTTCTGGAAAGCCTCTGACTGCGAAAGGCAGGCCGGAGCTCCATTCTCAGTTGCAGAATGAAGCTGCTCCTTCGGCCTCAGAAGAAGTGGGCCAGCGAGGCAAGTGTTGATCCATGGGAGGCCTGCCTGCAACGGAAAGCTCCCACCCCCCTCCCTAGCTCGATTTTTAAGTGTGCACCTCACCCCAAAACTAGAGTTATTTTTGGGGTAGGGCTTATATTAGGCCCACCCCAAAAATCAAGCTACGGTTTATTTTCGGGGTAGGTTTTACTTTCGGGGAAACACGATAGTTCCCATCTTCAAAAAAGGAAAAAAAATAGATCCAGGAAATTACAGACTTATTAGCCTGACCTCAATACCTGGGAAGATTCTGGAAAAGATAATCAAGCAACGAATCAGTGAACACCTAGAGGCAAAGTCATAACCAAAAACCAACATAGGTTTGTCAAAAACAGATCATGCCAGACAAATCTTATTGCATTCTTTGACAAGGTGACAAAATTAGTGGACCAGAGGAATGCTGTGGATATCATTTACTTGGACTTCAGTAAGGCATTTGATAAAGTAGATCACAACCTACTACTCGATAAGATAGAAAAATGTGGGTTAGACAACATCACCACCAGATGGATTCATAACTGGCTAACCAACCATACTCAACGTGTAGTCCTCAATGGAACTGCATCTACAAGGAGGGAAGTATGCAGTGGGGTACCCCAAGGCTCTGTTCTAGGTCCAGTACTCTTCAACATCATCATCAATGATTTGGATGAGGGGATAGATGGGGAACCCTTCAAATTTGCAGATGATACCAAGCTGGCAGGAATAGCCAACACTCCAGAAGATAGGCTTAAGATACAGGAGGATCTTGACAGACTTGAACATTGGACCCTATCTAACAAAATGAAATTCAATGGTGAAAAAAGTAAGGTTCTACATTTAGGCAAGAAAAACCAAATGCACAGGTACAGTATCGGTGGTACCTTGCTTAATAGTAGTAATTATGAGAGGGATCTTGGAGTCCCAGTGGACAATCACTTAAATATGAGCCAGCAGTGTGCTGCAGCTGCCAAAAAAGCCAACACAGTTTCAGGCTGCATTAACAGAGGGATAATCAAGATCACATGATGTGTTAATACCAGTTTATAATGCCTTGGTAAGGCCACACTTGGAATACTGCACCCAGTTTTCGTCACCACGATGTAAAAATGTTGAGACTCTAGAAAGAGTGCAGAGAAAAGCAACAAAAATGATCAGGGGACTGGAGGCTAAAACTTACAAGGAACGGTTGCTGGAATTGAGTATGTTTAATTTAATGAAGAGAAGGACGAGGGGAGACATGATAGCAGTGTTCCAATATCTCAGGGGTTGCCACAAAGAAGAGGGAATCAAGCTATTCTCCAAAGCACATGAAGGCAGGGCAAGAAGCAATGGTTGGAAACTAATCAGAGAAAAGCAACCTAGAGCTAAGAAGAAATTGCCTGATAGTTAAAACAATTAATCAGTGGAACAACCTGCCTCCAGAAGTTGTGAATGTTCCAACACTGGAAGTTTTTAAGAAGAGATTGGACAACCATTTGTCTGAAATGGTATAGGGTTTCCTGCCTAAGCAGGAGGCTGGACTAGAAGACCTCCAAGGTCCCTTCCAACTCTAATTCTAATTTTAATACTTATCACCCAGTTCCGGAATTCTGAAAGCTGCACACCTCTCCTAGTCAAATAACTGCATTTTGGATGCTTGGTAACTGCCTCTCCTTTATGGCAATTCCATGATTTACAGTTTTTTTGGTCTGTTTCCAGCAAAAGAACGCCCATAGGACTGAATTGCTTAATGCCCCCCAGAAAATAAGTCATAAAAACGGGTCTGGTCAGGCGAGTGCCTCAATTTATGACTGTCATCATTAACTGTATTATTTTCTCCCCTATGTGCCTATGATAAGCAATATTTCAGGCAGCCTTTGGAAGCCAAGTATAGTGAGTCAACAAAAACAGTGTCAGCATAGGAGGAAGAATGTGTTGTTACATAAATACTTTTGCAACAATTTATTTCTCTTGAGGTCGCTGTTGTAAAGAACATTTTTCTGCATGTATGGAGATATGTAACAAAAGCTTGTTGTAGCACTGTAGAAATTCATTCCACCCACCCACCTACCATTTGCTTTAAATAAGAAAATGAAATTTAGAAGACAATGGAGAATACCTGGCTTTGTGCAAAAAAGAAAAAAGAAAGATTTTCATACACTGTAAGGAAGATGCTATAAAAAGGGAGCTGTTAGGAATTAGGAAAGATCATTATAAAAGCATTATAATACTTTGGTTCATCAGGCATAACATTACCAATATTTATGAAAGACCTAAAGATTCATTTGTTTTCTATGTCCATTTTCTGTTCTATTAATTCCAGTTTTGATTAATGTTGATGTTTATTGTTACTCTGCAATATAAGCAAATTTGGGAAGGACTGCAATGGGAAGGCTTATTAAAGCTGTTTAGTTAAATAGTATGGCTCATCAGCAGAGCCCAGTTAGTGTCACCTCTAGGCTTTCAGCATCTTTCCTCAACTGCTCTGGCACACTCCTGTCTACTAAGCCAAGCTAATCTTAATGCTTTTTTGGCTTGCTCCTAACTGCAATTAGCCTATGCTGTGGGGAAGCATAATTTCTGCACTCTCTCATTCTCTCTCTCCATCTTATTTGTAATTCTGCATGGATTTGCTTCAATAAGGTTTTATTAATTCTGGACAACTCTATATTTTAGAATAAAATAATTAACACATTTTAAAATTTAAGTTATTTTTCCAGTTGATGCATGAGGGTGTACATATGTTGCAGACTGGGGATGGATAAATCTATGGTTCTCCAGATGTTCTTGAATGACGTAGGCAGCTCTGGTTGGCATGTCCAATTGCAAGCAATATAGTTGTAGTTCAGTAACATAGGGAAGGCCACAGGTTATCTTGATATTGTTAGCATTTGCTGATTTTTACTGGCAAAGTAGTAGGAATCTCATGAAAGCAATTAACCCTGGAGAGTTGTCAAGAATGACATTAGTTTCTTCAAATTTCATACCGCATATAGCTTTGGTGATACTGATACCTCTTTTATCATTCTGACCAATGTCTATAAAGGGTATTGAAATCTTTTCCTGTGATGAAACTATAAAGCAACCAAATTTTGTTCCAGCAGTTCTAGTGTGTTTTAATACTGTGAAGATGAGTAATTTTAAAATATATTTCATGTGATGAAAGAATTTGCTTTTTGGTAAACAATGACATTTCTTTGTTAGTTCTTGCAACTACCTCTTTATCAATCCACAATCTCTAAAATTGCTCACTGAGACAAGGAAGTCCATCCAAGATCATGAAATGGAGTCAGTAAAGCTAGAAATTCAATAAAGATTGATAATTCAGGTTGATTTTGAATTGTAGATGTCAAATTTAAATACACATGCATACTATTTTATGAAGAATCAAATTATTCTTTTTCCTTTGCAACCAGTTAATACAAGAAAAGAATCCTGTGTATGAAAGCCAGTTAAATTGTACACAGAATCCTGTGTATAAAAGCCAAGCTACAATTACATAGATATTTTTTCCAAAAAACATTTAAAACAATTATGGTACTGTCATAAACGAGCCCTTTATATTTCATTAATTAAATAATGGAGTTATTTTGTAAACCAATACTGTATCACTTTAAGAATCAGATGACTATCCTGAGATTGGTTTGATGCTCATGTGGATCTCATGGAGCAGCTATAAAAATCTCTTTCCTCTCCCAATCTTTAGCTGCTGCTTCAAAATTGATACCACAAAATTTTTATTGCTAGTTTTTGTAATTCAGCCCATAAACTGTTTTTTGCATGTAAAATTTTCCCCTGGAACCTTTACATATTCATCTCTCTGGATTGTGAACCATTGGTTACTGCTTCATTGGTTCAGAGTGATTGCCCTCACAAGCTATTGACAGCATATAATTATTCCAAAGCATTTTTAAGATTCTAAATATATTACCCGTCAGTCATCAATTAATAGGCTTATCTAAATACAATTCCAAAATTTCTGCTATTAATTCCTTCCTTCCCTCAGTATTAAAGTAAAGAAATTAACTTAATATTTTTCCTGAAGCTCCCTACTATGGTATTCTCTACATACTTAAATGTAAAATACTTAGCAAATTTTTTAAAAGTCATTAAATTATGGCAAAAGATAGTGAACTGATCACAAAGTGTCAACTCTATTTAATTTTAAATAGAGATAAAAGATAAACTTTTCTCCCTCTATTTTATTTATCTATAATAATGTTTGAGATTTCTAGGCTTATATGAGCGTATGTACATTTTAAATTACCCTTCTAGTAGTTATGTCTAATCTTGCTAAGAAACAGATAAAATATTTAAGTAAAGTTCAGGTATGTCGTGACATCCAGAAAGCTAATCTTTTCAATTGTATTTTGCATGCTTGGGAATTCTGAATTTGTAAGGCAAACTGGGCCATAATGCATATTTCAAACATTTCTTCTGCTTTAGCTATTCATGCTAATGTGAAATATGTGTCAGCCTGAAAAGCTATGTGACATGGAGAGTTCATTTAAAAATGCATTTAAAAATATCTTACATATCATACATATTTCTTTTAAATATATGCTTACTATTTACAATCAATATCTAACTTCATTGTTTGCATCTGAATATGATTTAAGGGTAACATAAATTGATAGAAAAAAATTGCATCAGCCATTATAATGAAAATGTGCTGGAACTGATTACCTCATATCTAGTTGACAATTTGTCAGTTCACTCACATTCACACACCTTTGCAAATCTATAGGATTTTTTAAATGCAAAATAAAGGCATATTTCATTTTTAAAAAAATGAAGACATATTCAATATTTCCATGATCACGCACCATTATTAAATATGAAAACAAGGCCTCAGCTACTTCTGCTGATCTTACTTCTCCAAACCCATTATGGTGCTTGGTTCTAATGAGCTATAGAATTTGAAGTCTGCAATTCAATAAAATTCAAAGTGTAGAAGGCAAAGGTACAACAATACCAATTGTTAAAAAAAATATCTTCAAATGCTTTTCTGTAATTAAGTCTCTGTAACATCTCACTCATACCTTTTAAACTCTGTATCTTCTCTGAAACAATACAGATATGCCAGATAAAATATGGCAAAATGGTAAGGTCTCAGGAGGTACTTGTCAATAAAAAAGAAATTGGATCTTTAAAATAAAAATATATATATCTATAATCACTTTTCAGTAGAAGCTTGAAAAATGCCTTTACTTTTTTCACATGTAGATTAGTAGGATTTCAGTCAGAATATTACTAATTCAGATTCCCTAATTAAGCTTAAATTTTGGGGATAAGAAATGTTTAACACTACATATTCCAATGTGACTGGATTAGAAAAAGAATTATAATTAAAATTATTGTTAGAATATATACCATATTATTTATGTCAAGCATAAGAGAAATGATGAAACTGAATTTTATAAAATTATAATCTTAACAAAATCTGGAATTCTAACAGTGCAATTTTATAAATGTCTATTTAAAATTAAATTCAATTAAATTCAATGAGACTTTTTTTGAACAAAAAAGATTTTTGGTAAAAGTAAAAGCTTTTCTCAAATTATGACCTCTTAAACATGCGGGAACCAGACTATAAGAAATGATTTTCTGCAGAAAAATTATACCAAAATTCAATATTTAAAATGCCAGTGTTTTTTTTATAGCAAACATATACATTTTAAATGATATTTAAAAGAAATACTATTTCATAAAACATTTTTAAAAATCACTAATATGTCCAAGAATTTTGATTGCTTTCCTAATTTTCAGTAACTGAACCTAATTGTTCTCTATTTAGTTTGATTTTGAAATGCACTATTATCTCCTGTTAAGAAAACTGAGAAGGGAACAGGAACTCACATTATTCTAACTTTTTTCTTTCAAAAGATCTTTTAAAAACAAAACAAACCTAAAGACCTTAATCCTTAACCCCCCCCCCCCTTGTTTTTTTGTAAAACATGTTCAGAGATGCTGGCAATGCAGCTAGGCTTAAACCCAGAGTGCACTTGCATTTTTTTTTAATTGTTGTTTAACATTGAAGGACTAGAGCTGGTGCACCACAGAAAAGCCATGGCAATGGTATTCTTTGGTACTTGTGTAATTCATTCTTTTAAGAAAAGGAAATGGAAAGAAAGATTGGACTTCAGGTCTTTGATCATTTGAACAACACTAGATCCTTAACCTGGGCCTCAAACTTCTCAGGCCAGACAAAGGAGGACTAGGCCTCACAGACTGGGCCTAGATTCCTGGCCGAACAAAACCTTTGGTTGCCTCACAGTGTGACAGCCTGGGAAAGGCCCACCTCAGCAGGACGGGAGATACCCGCTCTGCCCTTTGATCTTTCATTTAAACTGCCCATAGCCAGGTCAGGGATTTTAGAGTGCACACCCCCAATGGCAGAGGGGAGCAGGTCAAGAACAGAATGGGGCTCTACCCAGTCTAAAAAATCTTCCACTCTTTTCTTTGGCCAGTTTCACATGACTTACCTTGCATTGTACAGCATTAAATCCACACTTAAAATGGAATGTGACATTACATGGTACAATGGAGTCAATAAATGGCATTCTTCAGAGCTCTTGCAACAAAATCAATCCTCCTCTTAAGTGGGTAAAAGAATGAGGTTAGAAAATGTTTCTTGTTTACTATTTATGCAAGAAACTGTATACATTTTCCAATCTCATTCTCATTACTCTCTTTGTACTCTTTTATTGCTGAAGACTCAAATGGGCTTTACAAATGTTTAACATAAGTGTCCCATCTTTTCTTTCCCCCCTCTCGCTCGTACAATGTTTTATTTAGACTGAACAAAATACCACTTGAAATTCAAAAGTTCCAAACATCTAAAATACCCTTTTTCACAATGAATGTACAATTTAATGTATGCAAAACATGGGTACACAATTATTTGCCTATTAATTCTTTGGCTTGCTTATGAGCATGTGGAAAAGAAACATTAGCTACTATGTACAGCAAGGTGATAATACTAGAACCAAAAATGAGGTCAACTACCATCCTTCAATACTAAAAAGATGAATGTAGAACTATAATATCTGATTATACCTATAAACTTGATCGAGTGGACAAACTGAGAATTAGATCAAGCAAAACTGGAAAGAAACTGAGATCACAATAAATGTTCTATGTGCAGAGAGTTAAATGTGGTTGGCAGACAGTTGGTAAGCTAAGTGTAATTTTCAAGAACAACCTCCCCCTATGCCTGTAAAGGTTTCAACCAGTGTTTGCTACCTGCTCTAACATATGCCAGCGAAACATGGACACTAACCTTGCAATTGATAAAAAAAAGAAGCTACGAGTGGTGCAAAGAACTATGGAATGATACATGCTCAGCATTACAGGGCAAGATAGAAAGACCTACACATGGATTAGACAATAAACAAAGGTATACAATATAATGAAAAGAATAAAAGAATAGAAATGAAAATGGGCTGGTCATATAGCAAGAAGAACTGATGGCAGGTGGATTAAGGCAGTCATAGAACGGATTCCACTTGATAAAAATGTCCACAAAAAAGACCTAAAACAAGATGGAGTGACGATATCTGCCAGTATTGCAGGCCCAACTGGCAAAAGAAAACTCAAGACTGTACTGCTTGGAAACATGCAGAAGAGACCTTCATCCTGCAGTGAATAGGATGATGTAGAGAGTATGAGGGTCAAGGAGTAGTGTTTCTCAATGCTTATTAAAATGTGCCTAATGAACATTTTCTATTGATCATTTGGGTAAAAAGCTGGTTTATTCCTATATTCCATATTGCAGATAATTTTGTATCCCAATTCATCCTATATATCTTGGATAATAATAATAATAATAATAATAATAATAACAACAACAACAACAACAACAACAACAACAATAAAAACATCATCTGAAATAGAATCGCTGCTCAACACTGTCCGTATACATAGCCAAGATATTGCAATGGAGTTTGGCTTGGACAAATGTGCCACACTTACTATCAAACAAGAAAAAATAGTGAAAACTGAAGGAATCAAGATGCCCCACGAAAATAACATTAAAAGTCTGGATGAGGAAGATTACTACAAATACTTGGGTATCCTTCAAGCTGACAACATCAAGCACACTGAAGTCAAGAAAAAGATTAGAGGTGAATACATCAAGAGAGTGAAGAAGATTTTAGGGTCCAAACTCAATGGAGAAAATACCATAAAGGCAATCAACACCTGGGCAATTCCAGTCATTAGATACACAGCTGGAATAGTGGACTGGACTCAAGCAGAACTAAAAGCAATGAATAGGAAGACCAGAAAAATAATGACAATGAATCATGCCTTTCATCCACGCAGTGACATTGACAGACTTTATCTACCAAGGCAAATAGGTGGGCATGGAATGCTGCAAGTATATCAGATGGTTGAAGAAGAAAAAATGGCTTTGGAAGAATATCTGAAGGACAGTGATGAAGATGCACTGAAATTAGTATATCAGGAAGGCTTACTGACTACTGGAGAGACCAAACTGGCCTACAAGAAAGACCAAATGAAGAACAGAATAGAGGCATGGGAAGACAAAGCACTACATGGCCAGTACATTAAAAAAATAGCTGGGAAAGCAGATAATAACAAGACCTGGCAATGGCTAAGAGCAGGAAAATTGAAGAAAGAGACCGAGGGACTAATTCTGGCTGCACAAGACCAAGCCTTAAGGACAAATGCCTATAAAGTCAAAATTGAGAAGACAGCAACAGACAGTAAGTGCCGCCTATGCAAAGACGCTGAAGAAACAGTGGACCACCTGGTAAGCTGCTGCAAGAAGATCGCACAAACTGACTACAAGCAGCGGCACGACAAAGTAGCAACAATGGTGCATTGGAAGATCTGCAAGAAATATCATTTGCCTGTAAGCAAGAACTGGTGGGATCATAAAATAGAGAAAGTCATAGAAAATGATAAAGTTAAACTGCTCTGGGACTTCAGAATTCAAACAGACAAGCACCTGCAACATAATACCCCGGACTTAACAATTGTCGATAAGAAAGACAAAAAAGTCTGGATAGTGGACGTGGCAGTGCCTGGAGACATCAGAATAGACGAGAAAGAACTGGAGAAGATAACAAAATACAAAGACCTACAAATAGAAATAGAAATACTGTGGCAAAAGCAAGCAAGGGTAGTACCAATAGTAATAGGCGCCTTGGGTGCAATCCCAAAACAACTGGAGCACCACTTGAACACCATTGGCATTGACAAATTCATCATTAGTCAATTGCAAAAGGCGGCCTTCCTAGGAACTGCTTCCATCCTGCGACGATATCTGTAATAACATCAAACATCCACATCTGCCTATCCCAGGTTCTTGGTAAGGACTCGATAGGTAGACAAAATGCCAAATCCAGTCTAAACATCTGGCTGACTGTGCAATGATCCATAATAATAATAATAATAATAATAATAATAATAATAATAATAATAATAATAATAATAATATAACAACAACAATAATAACAATAATATAATCAGGAGAAAAGCACTATAGAAAATTAAAATGCCTTATATATCATTGGATTAACCTTTTGAGTGTCTGCAGTTCATGCATTTTTTCCTTACATTATATATGGCTTTATTAATATTATATGCCAGTTTCAAGATAAAAATAGATTTAACAGTTCCGTGTGGCTAGCTAAGGAGTTAAGGAGATGGGGGCATATTCATACATGACACAATTGATATAATCTTGTACCAAGTAGCATAGCTTGAGCTATTGTAGGTCTTTTAATCATCTTCTAAGACCTTCCAACATTAATATTATTCACCAAGTAGTCATTGGTAACTGATTCAGGGGAAAAATGACATCATATATTCTGTATATACATAAAATATATACCGAAAAATATTCACAGTATGAATCAATATATTACTCAGATGCCATTACACAGACATAATGAAAAAGTAAATAGTTTCGTAATAAAGATACCTTTATCCAGGACCAGTTTAAGGGAGTCAAGTGCATTTACAGCTCCATTCAGTGCTGGAAAAATAGGGACTTCAGTACTAATCTGAAGTAGGCTATGTGTGAGAGAGGACACAAAAAGTAATGGCTGTCAGTCTGCATTGATCTACATCTATAGAGTAGATCAGAGGTCCCCAACCTTTCTAGGTTGGCGGCCCGAAGGGAAAGGAAAGGGGAGGCATGGAGCCGTGTGCGCACATGCGACGCAAACAGGTGCGGCGCGAGTGCCTGTGCAATGCTGGGGGCGGGGCTAGTGCCTCTGTGAAGCTAGGTGCAGAGCTAGCGCCCACGCAATGCTCAGGGCAGGGCTAGCGCCTGCATAATGCTTGGGGCAGTGCTATTGCGAGTGGAGGAGTGCATGCACACGTGTGCACACTGGCCAGCCATTCACGCGGACAAGAGGGCACAGCCCGGTAGTGAGCTGCGGCCCATAGGTTGGGGACCCCTGAAGTAGATGTCTGCCTTGAGCCATTGGTTTTTGGGGAAGAGATTTACTAATTAATTAATGCAGCTCCATGTTAGACAGTGCATAGATTGATTTTTTGGAGGTTTCATTGGTTCATGGAGCTCTGTGTTGGCCAACAGAAAGATTGGGCTGAGAGGATTTTTTTTCCCCCTGGGAAACCTGATTTTCTCTTGAAACTAATCCAGCTCTATTAGCTGCCCTACTGATAAATCAGCAATTGGGTCAATTTCTTAAATAGGATTTTAGTGTATGATGTTTTTTATGATTCTGTATCTTACATGTTTTTCTATATACTTATTTTTAGTTCAGAAATTCCTTGTGGAGTATATCGTTTACCACTTGATTTCAAAGGAATTCGTCCAAAAAATTGTGATACATGTTTTTGAGCATGGCAAGCTTGGACTGGACATACAAATTTCTTAAACTGATCGTAATGCAATATACTGTATATGCAATATAGCACCATCAATGTGCAAAGTATTTTACAAGAACAAGAACAAAGATCTTGTTCTGAAAAGCTGACTCTAAAATTCCACAAAGAGGGAAAATGGAGGCAGAGAATTTTTCCCTTCCCTTTAAGTGCATGCATTTAGGGTCAAATGATGCCACCCTAAATATATCATTAACAACCATGTGATAAATGTGTTTCGGAATTTAATAGTAGGTTCACATAAACACACAGGTTTTGACAAGACTTCAGTGTTGCCATCCCAATAAAAAACAAATGATCCTTGACACCATTGCTATTATTCTTGGAAGAAAAGCATCCATTGGTTCCATATAAACTACAGATTTATGCAAGATGAAAGTATATAAAAAAATATAGACATGGATGTCTATCATGAAGAAAATAGAAAAGCAACACTTATCTTCTAAAGTTTCTAGATGTTCTCTTTCATATTATTGAATTCCTCTGATATAAATTTATCAGAAAGAAAGCAGATATCCTGTCAACAATACAAATCAAAACAGTACTGATATTTCTTTATCTGAGGGTGACATACAGAGTTATCATTCATCAACATGATATAATTGAATCTGTGGACATAAAACAGCAATTCAGGCATGTTATTTTGGCAACACAGTGAGAGAATACTATGTGATGTAGTCCTTAAAAGTTGGTCTCCTGCACTTGCTATTGATTTTTAAAAGTCTACACAGATATTATTAATATAATGGTTAATATCAGTAATTAATCCAATACTATTTAGAGGAAGGCGACAACACTAAAAAGGTTTGCTTTGCAGAAAAATGGATTTGGAGAAGAAATCTGAAGGAACAGAAAGAATTAATACAGTTTTCTGGAAATGCATGTCAGGTATATAAGACCAGAAGTGGGAAAAGGTGGAGTTCCTTAAGAGAGAAGGATAACTTGAGATAATTGAGGACAGTAGAGCTGGTGAAGCAGTTCCATGATACGCATCAAATCATGATGTGTAAGATCATGATTGTAAGACAAATATTCTGTGCTGGATTTATTGTTTATTTTTGATCAACATGTGAACAAAAAAGCGAAACCAAGTACACCACAATAATGTTTCTTAGTATGGAAAACCTCAAGTACTACAACTGCTAGTCAATTTCCTATAATTATAAATAATTACTATTTCAAATTAAGTAACCTGCGAATCAGTAAAACTTAATTACAAAGAGAAAGTGCAGAGGAAGCAGACCATCTAAAAAACAGGTTTAAGTAATGAAGTTCTCCAGTTTTCAACATTCACACTAGCCAGCCATTGATGATGATTAATATATATGAGCACATTAAAAATTCTTACTTTCAGGAACAATCACATTTACCATTTTCATTTTTTCAGCAATAAAGTAGATATTGCTGATGCAATTCTGGGAGATTTGTGTATAAGATAAAATTTATTTCTTTTTGGAAGATGGATAGAAATTTTGGATTCAAAGGGAGAAATGGGTTTTTGGAAATGTCTGTTTTCCTTGCTGTCTCCATGTAAAAGAGCTTTTTGTGAGTAATTGACGGGTGTTCCAGGAGAGGGTTTGATCTGTAGGGTTCAAAGTCTTTCTAAGCTTATACACATACTGGGTGGGGTAGGGTGGAGGTGGAAGGGGGATTTGCATTGCTAGAATTGGCTTAAATATTTTTTCTTCCATTGCTTCTAAGGAAGGGAAGTAGCTAAAATCAGAATACCAGGTAAATTGGTGACAAAAGCACAAAATCTTTCTTCCTGTCGACAAGATTTAAAAGTCCTGGAGACTCTAACATTTGAGCTCAATTCAGTGGTCTGTAAGTCTGCTGTAGAAGTTCTGGCATCAAGAGAAAGCCAGAAACAATAAATCAACCTTAAAAAATAACTGTTGATTGTATTTGATCACTATTGTAGTCATTATTGTAAAATTTAATGGCAAAAGCATTTTTAAAAAATATCTATGGAAACAGTCTAATATGCAGAATAAAGATGAACTGGATTTTGGGCTTATTATGTGTGGCCCTTAAATATTTGAAATTTTAAAAATGTGAGAATTATGAGGTAATTCTCAAGTGTTGTGGAGGCTGACAATTTAAAAAACAACAACATTGTATAGCCGCCCATCTCATATGAAGTGACTCTGGGTGGCATACAACCATTAAAATAAAATAATAAATATATAAAAACAATTGTTAAAAACAGATAATACAGCCATTTGGTACCGGATAGATTAGATCAGTGATGGCGAACCTTTTAGAGACTGAATGCCCAAACTGCAACCCAAAACCCACTTATGCATCGTCGAGTACCGAGTGGGTGTGGCCAATTGGGTGGGCATGGCCAATTGGGTGGGCGTGGCTGCGGTGGTAATGGCAGACTGGGTGGGACTAAAAAGTTCAATCAATTCCAACTTTGCAAGATCTTTTTTTTCCCTGCGAGAAGTTGAAATTGACTGATTTTTTTTTTTTTTGCACATGGCGGCAGAGGCCTAAAGCGAAAAGGTTTTATAAAACCCAGCTGAAGGCCTAGGACTGGGGCGACGGTGCGCGTACCCACAGAGAGGGCTCTGAGTGCCGCCTCTGGCACCCGTGCCATAGGTTCGCCACCACTGGATTAGATTAACATAATGCTAGAACTGTCTTAAAATATCTTCAGTTCCCTGGGACCCCCAATCCTGATGACAAAGCCATATTTTCAGGCACTTTTGGAACATTAAAAGGGATTAGATAACCTGTGACTTGCTGGGTCATTCTTCCTTCTGCATATAATATGGGATTGCATCATTTGCCCTCAATTCACAACCCTCAGAAGAGCCTCAAAGAAGTCTCTTCCTTCTTTTCCTTGGCTGGCCCATGAAACTGCTTGCTATTTTGTTGGAAGTAGGGAAACTATGGAGCCACAACTGAGGAAAAATGGACCTCTGTCCTCCATTCTGGCATATCCCCAAAAACCCGTTCCCTCACCCATCAACTGCTAGTGCCCCCCCCCCCCAGCTAGCCCTATTTTGCCAGCAGGCATCTGAATTGCTCTTTTGTTCTTCCACCACAATGCATCATTGCATTCTGCACTAGCCGATGCTTCTGGATACTCTTTAATAGAGTGAAATTAATTTCATTTGGTTTCATTTATATTAAATTGAAACTAAATATAATTTATTTAATTTCTGTCTGGTCATATATTTTAATACCGATAGTCCTCAATTCATAACAGTTCATCTAGTGACCATTCAAAGTTACAATAGCACTGAAAATACTGATTTATGACCATTTTTCACACTTTTGATGGTTGCAGCATCCCCATGGTCATATTATCAAAATTCAGACACTTGGCAATTGACTCATATTTATGAGGGTTGCAAAGTACTGGGGTCATGTGATCAAGCAAAGTCAATGGGGAAGCCAGATTCACTTAACAATCGTGTTACTAATTTAACAACTGCACCGATTCACTTAACAATTGTGGCAAGAAAGGTCGTAAAATGGGACAAACTCACTTAACAAATGTTTCACTTAACAACATAAATTTTGGTATAGTCACTTCTGATTTATGACATTATAGAAACCCCCGTTAAATAAACCATGGCTTAATACAATGTATGAACATTTGTGTTAGTGAAATTATATTCCACTATTTCATTTCCATTTTCTATCCATGACAGTTTTGTCCCAAAATATTCCATAAAGTAATATCATAGATTCAATAATCTAGCCTGCTCAGCATAGATTGTCCTATTCATGTTAGTGGCTGTAATCACTCACATCAAAACCAGTTAAATCTGACAATCTTCTGCAAGAAAAACCAATTTGGGTGCAATCTGATCCCAAAAGTTTCCAGAGTGCTCGCATGAACTGTTATTAAGATATGATTGCCAGATCCCAACAGTCCGTACCAAACTGAATTCTTTTTATCTTGTAATTTCTTGCCATTTTAAGATCTCTTCCTCTGAAACAACCAGCAACTACTGAGAACTGAGAGGATTTTATCTATAGTACATGCAAATCCAAGAGTCTTCTTTTTTCTATAACATAAAATTTAAGTTACCTTGAACATAAGAAAATTAGTAATAACAATAGGTTTGAATATTATCTGGCAGCAAACTTTATGATCTGTAGTCTTACGAGATCAGAATACTAAAAAACAGTTTAAAAACAGTTCACTATTTGATTGCAAAGCCTTCAGAATAATCAGTCTACTTGACTAGCCAAAGTACCTCCTGCCTGAAACACCTCCTGTCTCCTCTGTTCATAAGCTGATCAAGGCTGCACATAGTTCAGCCAGTTCTTTCTTAGCCAACTTCTCTAGCTGATTTGAGTGCCTTTGAGAAAAAGAAACAAAGCAGAAAACCCACAGAAGGATATGTCCATAAAAAAGCAAGCTTCAAGCCTTTGCATAGAAATCTGTGGCTTGCTGTTGCTAGGAGACAACCACAGCAAATTCTCTAGTGGCCAAAGTGAAAGACAGTGTAAATGCTTCCTGGTGGCAATGTTGTGTTCCATAAGACTTTGAAAACTTGGCTTTGCTCTCAAGCCTGGGGGGCAGCATGATTGCTGAGCCCCTGCCAGTTTTGGGGAAATTTGTATTATTCCATTGTGGGTTTTTTTTCCATTTTGGAGCCACTTTGTGGTGTTATTTTTCTTTTGCTTTTGCTTTTCAAGACTGAATTTTAATACAGTATGTAAACCATGCAGAAACCTTTTGAGTCTAACGGTCTCTAAATCTTACAAAATAAATATATACAGTAGATAAGTAAACAAATAAATCTAGACACCCTCTAGTGGCCAGATTGTATAACAACATATTTGGGGATTGCTGCAAGTTAAATTCAATCCAAATGATGTGGGTCACTGCTGATAAGTAACTTAGTGAAATTCCATCTCCCAAGTTTTAGAGCAGTGAAACCTAAAACATAGACTATGCTGCTCTCCCAGGCCAGGAAAAAACAAGAATTAAAAAAGGAGCCAAAACAAGTCTCAAAACAAACTCAAAACAAGTCTGGAAGAGCCCAAGAAAAGAAGAAGCAGAGAATGCTATAAAGCAGGGCAGCTTTCCAAAGCTGAGATCAGCTTTGAATGCCACTGAAAATCTTGGAGCAGTGCTAAAGATCAATATGGAACTTGAACATGCCTGGACAAGAAATGTGAACAATTTGAACATAGAAACAGAAAGAAATACAGGTAGTATGCTACAACAGTAAAGCAATCCTCAGACATCTCAATGAGCAGCATCATAGTACACAAACACCATCCCACAAATTCTCAAAGAAACTCCACATTCCCAGGAAGAAAAATTGACAGTTAAATCTTCCCTCTCTCCCCGTGTCTCAACATCTCCAGCACTTTCTGGGCACATCTGCCACTCTGGGCAGTCCACATGCTCAAGTAATACTGTATTCATCACTGTTTGTGTCCAAAAGAGAACAGAGACACTGTCTAATCACAAATGTGTTGAGTTCAATAAAAAGGAAAGTCCCCTTAAAATTGGGAGGAGCAAAATCAGGTTCAGAAGCAGTTGAAGCAAAAGCACAGTGGTATGAAAGGCAGCTAAAATGAAGGCACATCTAGGAGCCCAGAAAGAAAGGAAGGTAGCAGCCCAAAATACAGTGAGAGCTGAAATAGACTGCTATCCAATGTCGTAAAACTACTCAGAGGAACTCACAGTCAGAAACATGACAGAACAACAACTAGAACCAGAGGGGTTAGAAGGTCCGAGTATTTAGTTAACAATGGAATTGTTTTCACGTATTGGACTAAAGAGTCCATTATGTTTTGGGGCTTTATTAACAACTTCACAATTAAAATAAAGTAGCAGTGAATAAACAAGAAGGGGCTTCAAACTTTTGCTATATTCACTAATTTCTTATTTTGAATATATAAATAATTGCATATACATAATAGGCATGCATTCAGATCCGCAGAAATATGTAATGTAGGAATGGTGTCAGTTTCTGTTCACTTAAGGATTCATGGAAACCTTTTGATCAGGAATACCTAAACTAGTCTATTAAATTTAGGTACTAAAAACATGTAACTGATGGAATTCTTCAAATTTCAGATTGGGAATGATCTCATGATCTCAGAATAATCACCAAACCAGAAAAGCTATTGAACATAGCTACATAGGTGAATGCAGCTGAAGAAATGAACACATACAGACTTAAGAAAATAACACTATTTCTCTTTTACTTTTTCTTATTTGAAATTACATAGATAATGAAAATACAGCCTATACTTTTTTTAACCACATGTGTCAAACCATTTATAAAGAAACTTTACAGGAAAAAAGATCAGTATCAAATTCAGACAAGGACAATTTCCCTCAAAATTTGTCTGAGGCCCTTCTATGAAAAGGATAGAATATTGCAGAACTCTAAAACGGCATCACTTTTTATTCTCACCTTTGGCCATTTTATTGAGAACCATGTCAATTAGGATGTAGGTTCCAGTTCTTCCTGCACCATCACTATAGACAATGAGAAAAAAAATCTAATTCAATGTGCAAAAAATCCTAACAAAATTAGAGTTTATCTTTTTAAGATGTAAATATAACTAGGGGACTAAGCTGAGATGGAGAAGCACATCATATAGTTAGGTAATAGTGACAGAAAAAACTTTTTTTAAAAATGAACTATTCATACATATTACTTGGTCTGTGTGCATATGAACAGTAAAGCTCTGAATAAAGAATTTATTCCTCTAAAGACAAAAATACACGTATTTGGGAATAATGTCATTTTTTTATTTAACACAAATAAGTATAGAAACCTGCCTGCATAATGAAAAGCTGTTCAACTTGGCCTGTTAGAAAAAATCAAAAAGAGCAAAATGCATTTTCTCCAAATGATAGCACTCTCTAAATTTCCGAAACTTTCCTGGCTCTGCAAGCTGACCTGCTTCTCCTCCTGCTGTGAAAAACCTTTTGTTATTTAAAGGGCACATTATTCTTCACAGAGAAATTGGATACCAGCCACCTGAGTCTGGAAAAAAGATATGGCTAACTACTTTCTTCCTTTCATCTCTACAGAAAAACAATTAAAAAAAGTTGCCATGCATATTCTGTACATTATTTTTAACCTGCTCAGGGAATTACTGCTTAGGAATGACAACAAAAATGGAAATTTGTCATAGAGCAGTGTAAACATGTCAAGATTTGTAATCTGAGTATAGTTTTCACTGACTTCAAAAGAGGTCAGCTTTTATCTGGAAATGTGATGCTTTCCGTATCTATTGTGAGCAAACATTATTAAGATTTCAGCAGTTTTCCTTTTGTGTTTTTCCCCACTTTCTAACCTATAACGGGCTTTTTGACAATACTTCCATGAAAGAGAATGAGTCCATTTGAAGTGATTATTCATTTTAATTTTTCTTAATATATAGAAAGTTTTGAGGCATTGCAGGAAGAAAAAGATATGACAACAATAGTGAAATGTTGTGTACAATCTGAGTGAAAGGTAAATTGCTGTTTCAAATTTATTAGCCACAGAATAATGCTTGGGTGTCATTAGACAAGGGGCTCAAAATAAATTAAAAATAAGAGACATTTTTGTTAATTAAAATAATAGACGGTCATAATGTACATAAACTTAAAAAACCACATTCCTGCGCCTATAAAAAAATCACTTACATTGTAATGTTAATGAATTTTTGGAAATAATGCAATTCTTGGATTAAATACTCAAACTGCGCATTCTGGTGATAAACCAAAATATATACAGTAATCTATTTAGGAATCCATTTTTCAGCCGGATTACAAAGTATTTCTTATTGACAAAAGTTATTTTACCATAAGTTTATTCCTATTTAACACTTTCATAATATAAACCCTGCTTCTTCAGGTCTTGTAAAACTGTATGGCAAAACAGCCTCAGAAGATAAGGGCAGTCTGAATTTTCTATAAAACATAATTGTGAATAGATCACAATATACATACACATGGTAATTATACCTTATTACTGCACTATGAGCAAAAATTTAAAGGTTTTTTAAAAATGTGTGTTAAATGCAATTCAGTAACAGATGAAAAGGGCTATTTTTTTTGTAGTAGTATAATCCTACGCAGCAGGGTTTATATTATGAAAAATAAATTCCATTTGACTCAATACGTTTTTTGCCCAGGCAAAAATATGTACAATTGCAATATATATTAAATGCGTATGCTACGTCTTCCTAAAAAGAAACAATTTCTGTAATGATTTGGGTGAGATCT
Source organism: Azemiops feae (assembly GCA_023970755.1). Lineage (NCBI taxonomy): Eukaryota > Metazoa > Chordata > Lepidosauria > Squamata > Viperidae > Azemiops > Azemiops feae. The sequence continues at coordinate 840,138 of JALGBA010003870.1, read as the reverse complement.
GACCATTAGTTTTTAGATAATTTAAGAAAAATCTTTTCTTAAGAAACCAGTCTATACAAGAGGATTGTCAAGAAATTCTGCATATTTTCCCCAGCAGAAAATATGAATGAACTTGTCAGAATTATAAGGCATTTGATTTGATTGTTTAATAAATCAATGTACAAAGCTATTAACATGTAAGTTTCATATGCGTTGTTTTTAAAAAAATTATACTTGCCTGCAATGCACAACTATTGGACAAGAACGGCCCCTGTAGCACTTGTTTATTTTTCTGCAATAAAACAAACACAGATTTGATAAGTATTAATAATTATCTCAGAACATAACACTTTTCAGGAATCAAAAAAAATTTAAGTCATAAAAACATATTTATTAAAATAATAGGATAACAGGTGTAATCCTTAAAATATTATCCCCGCACAAGAGTGACTAGAATTAGTAAATGTATTTTATAATGCTTATAGAATTATAATCTAGATTAATTTGTTATCAACTAAATCCTTCATTCCATTTTCACTGCTATTTAAATTATTGTAGAGCTTGTTTAGATTTGGTTAGCACAATGTATGAACTCAATTATTATGGATTCTAAACTATATATAAGTTTTAATATTATGTGTGAAATCAGGCTTATTCAACAATAAAACAAATTTTAACTTAGCATGTGTGGTGCTAACACACAGAATTATAATTTCCTCACAACTTTAAAATATCATGCTATTCCAAATGTTCCCTGTCTGTATTGTATATTCTCTTGAATTGTTGAACCAAAGACTGTGTGTTCTTACACAGCAATAACAAAATAATAAAAGGGTGCTTTCCTGCATTTCTTACATTAGTAATACAAATGAGAACAAATCCTGCTTTGGTTAAAGTGTGTATTAATAGTTCACTTGCAGCTCTGAGGCAGTATTAGCAAAGTTCTGCTTCAAAAACTAATAGTTTCATTGAGAACTTTTGCTTTGAAAGATACATACATTCCTAAATAAATCAATGTTTAAAAGCTACTACCTAAGAAATATACTTCTTAATTCACAGAACAATACATGAAAAACCCCTTAATTTTGCATATATAACTGCTGTATTTATATAATACATTTTATTTTCTGATCTTTTCAAATATACAATAAATATATTCAGAGACATAAACTTTAAACATCTGGAAACAGAATTTCAGTGTGAACACACAAACATATGCACGCACCACGCACGCACAATATTTTCTAGGCATAATTCAAAATGTTGTTTTTAACTAAAAAATTCCTAAATTTCTTAGGAACTTTTATGATTCTGCTCTTGTAGGGATACATATACGTATAAAGTTATACATATACATGTATATGTCTAGCAACTAGTACCAGATTTCTTTTTATAGAAATCTGTTTTGTATAAAATAAATATATACTTCCTTGTTTCCTAATTTAAGAATAACTCCCCCTGAGTTAAAAAAAAATGGAATAAATTCACATCATTTATTCCAGTTCATGAATGAAGAAGAACCATTAGCTTGAAAAGATCAGGAAAGAATCAATTCAAACCAGCATTAAAATTCTACTGATTTACAAGTTTACATAAAGAATATAACAAATCTATCACTTTTCTCTAGTTTAAGTATCTTCAGTTAAAGGCAGAGAAGATGGGGTGAGAAGTAGCTGCATTTTGCTGAATAGAAGGAAGAAGAATGCCTTAGGGAAAAATCAGGGTCTGATGTCTAAAATTCATTTTTGATGAGAATGAGGAACATAGAGTTAGACATCAGAATGGAATAAAAATAAAGCTCTGTATAAATTGTGTATAACTGCTTAGGAAAATAATTTAGTGCCAAATTGGAGATGCTATGTAACATTTAGTTGAAGCAAAGGCAATAGTAATTGATGCTGGCCTTAATGACAAGTATAACATTTCAATCAAAGGCTATATAGAACAATGATTACTGGACTGAGTTCAGGACATGTCAGAATAAAGAAAATAGATTTCTTGTAAACTGATAGGTGAACTTTGGAATGATTTGGTGGTCCTAATTTAAGATAACTCACTGCTCATATGAAGGGATTTTTTTTTTTAAAAAATAGTGCTGTAAGATTATAGGACAACCCCCTCTATGCCATTGTGGGAAGAAAGTCAAAACTTTCTCTGCTATTTAATCTTCTCCTGTTCCTCAGGTCCCAAGCTTTTCTAGGGCAAAAGGGGAGAAATAACACTAAAACAAAAAACAACAAATTTGACTAAGAGTCTGACATTGGCCACAGATGGCAGCCCATTCAAATAAACATTCCCTGGTGGAAATGCGCAGACCCACAACCTCAAACAACACATGCAGACACCTAGCAAAGAAACACCAAATTACCCCTAAAAGAGTCACATCAACAGACTTCCGGTTTTGCGCTGCGGCGGAACGGGACGCAGGAAGGCAGGGCTCTGCCTTCTGCGCCCGATTTTGCCCTGCTGGGGGCCCTAAAAAGGGGCTAAAGTTGCCCCAAAAAGGCGATGAAGAAGGAGGGGTGTCTCGTTGATCACAGAGAGATGGTGGTCTTTCCGTTCGATCTGAGAAAAGCTCTCCAAACCAGCAGGGGAAAGACTGGCTACATTCCTATGGCCAGCCATTAGCTGCTGACAACCGAAGAAGAAAAGCACCAATTAACACATCATAAACAGCATGTTTGGAACTAGGTGAGAATATTGATCCTTTGTTTATTATTTTACAACTGAATTTCCTGGGAAAGGCTTCCAAGAAGTAAAAACCTCCGAATGTAACAGAAGTGGCATTTTAATTTCTATGGGGGACAGAAATATATAATATTGAAGTGGAAGTAATATAAAAGTACAGTTTTGAAATTTGAGAACTGAAATAATTATTAAGATTTTCTCTTTGGAAAAAAAACATTGAGGGGAAATATAAGAAATCAATCCTTTGTTTTAAGAGTGGAAAATGGATTTTAAATGACATCTAGTGGTGGATCTGAGTACAGCACTATAACTAGATTCCTGCCTGCTTGGTGATTCCTAGCCTAAGGGAGAACAGCTGGCAATAAAGGAAAATATTTTGGCATACTTATCACCTTGACCTTGTTGGATTATAAACACACACTGAGCTTGGACTTTTAATCTTAAGAGCTAGCGGAAGAGAAAGAAAAACTTGACCTTTGATTACGTCTGGCTGGGAGAGTCTTTTGAGCTGTTTTCAGGGAGGTTGAACACTTTGAACATTGTGGATTATAATATTGCCTGACTAACAATTTTTGGAAGCCTGAGACAAAGAATCATTACAAAATATTGCTTTTGGGACTGGACCTGTACTCTAAAATCGATTGGATTATAAAGCCTGCATATAAAGACCAGAAAGCTAAAGGAAGCTTTGTTCTACTTTTACTGAGACTGGTGATATCACAGGATCTCCAGGAATAACAACAACAATAATAAAGTTGGAAGGAACCTTGGAGGTCATCTAGTCCAACCCCCTGCTCAGCCAGGAAACTCTATACCATTTCAGACAAATGGCTGTCCAGTCTCTTCTTAAAAACTTCCAGTGTTGGAGCATTCACAGCTTCTGGAGGCAGGTTGTTCTATTGATTAATTGTTCTAACTGTCAGGAAATTTCTCCTTAGTTCTAGGTTGCTTCTCTCTTTAGTTAGTTTCCACCCACTGCTTCTTGTCTTGCCTTCAGGTGCTTTGGAGAATAGCTTGACTTCCTCTTCTATGTGGCAACCCCTGAGATACTGGAACACTGCTATCATGTCACCCCTCGTCCTTCTCTTCATTAAACTAGACATACCCAGTTCCAGCAACCGTTCATTATATGTTTTAGCCTCCAGTCCCCTAATCATCTTTGATGCCTCAAGAAAAAACAAATACTTTTCAGAAGGAAATATACTCTATGCTACAACTAATTCACCAATTTTGCATACAAAGAGGACATAAAAAGAAACCACAATGTGACTAAAAATAATTTAGATAATATAAATGAGAAAATCTCCAAATTAAATCTACAACTAGAAAGTTCCCAGACAACGAGTACAAAGTATGAACAAACAAACCAGAGATCGGAAGATGAAGCAGAGTAAATGGACTTAGAGACGGAAAAGATGAAAGAAGGGAAATATAAACTACTATACATCAATAAAATACTGCAAGACTTACCCCTAACAATGAAATTGCAAAAGACCCTTTACCCTTTAAGCTTGCAAGATGCACCTGATGATAAGGAAGATGATTTTGGGGAATGGAACATAAGAGTTGTCAGGCAAAATGTTACAGTTTGGGAGACAAAAGATGAGGGGAGAAATTGAGGGAGAAGGAACTTGGGGGTTGCTTAAGGAACATAAAGGGGTGGAATTTCCCCTCAAAAATACCCTACCTAAATTGTCTTCCTCATACCAAGAAACGTTCATAAAAATAGAAAGAAAATTCCTGGGCGATTTAATTGCCTTGGCTTGGAAAGCTACTTGGCAAAGAAAGAAAACGTTAGATTTAAAAAATAGAAGATTTGACCTATTAGAGGGGGCATCATATGTTTAAGTACTTGTTTGAATATGGTCACAAGAATGGATGACCGCTAGATATAGTTAGACCTTTATAATGAAAGATATGATTTAGAATTAAAATAGCATTTTTTCCTCTTATTTTGATATGGGAAATATGTAAATAAGAGGATTGGTATGAATAAAAGTTTTAGCTATATAAATGTAATTAATATTGAGAAAATCATAACTGACAAAGATACTTTAAATATTGAGGGGAAATTAAACCTTAACAAGAGCATAAAAACAGGATATCAATTTATGAATTGATAGTATTGTTATTTTGTATAATATTAGTAAAATATGATGGAGATGTTTATATCTAACTCTGTATACATCAATAGTACCAAGAATTCTAATTGTGTAATGAGGGGAAAATGGAAAAAATATGGGGAAGAAAGGAGAATCAGGGAAAAAATAATGGATTGTGCACTACTAAATAGACTTATATTGAAGAAGTTAATGTTAAATATGTGAACCCAGACAATATGTTGTTTACTAAGCTCTAAAGATTGTAATTCTTAAAAACTAATAAAACTTTTATATATATATATATATATAAAAGATTCACATCAATAAATACACCTGAGATAAACAGAAAAGCACCCCAGACTGCACCCCCCAAAAAGGAAGGTGAGTGTTGATAATAGGAGATTTTATCCTCAAAGGAACAAAATCAGCCATCTGCAGACTGGACATACAATCCAGGAAGATATGTTGTCTCCCTGGAGCAAAAATCAAAGATGTGGCCGAGAACTTAAACAAAATAATTAGGCCCACTACCCTTTTCTCCTCCTTCGCAATGGGACGAATGACACAACAAAGAACCTGAGTACAATATTGAGAGATTATAAGCAACTAGGCAATAAAGTTAAGGAGCTAGGAGCACAAGTAGTGTTCTCATCAGTACTCCCAACAAAAGACCAACCTCCATTGAGGGAAAAAAGAATTCTAGAAATAAACTACTGGCTGAAGGGTTGGTGTGGCCAAGAAAACTTTGGTTTCCTGGACCATGGACTGGATTTCCTATGTGAAGGACTCTTGGCAAGGGATGGGCTGCACCTCATGAAAACAGGGAAAAATATACTCGGAAAAAGACTGGCCCAACTCATCAGGAGGGCTTTAAACTAAAATTAAGGGGGAATGGTGACTAATCTTTAGAATCTCTAGAACACAAAACCAGTCATAAATCCCAAGAAAACAAATCAAACAATGAGGTGGGGAGTAATGAGAAAAAAGAAAAACTCAAACAACAATCAGGAGATGCAGGAAACATAAGGCATAAAGGTCTTAAATGCTTATATATAAATGCTCAAAGCTTGGTAAACAAACAGGGTAAACTAGAAGCAATAGTACAAGAGGATGGTGTGACACAGTTGGCATTACAGAAACCTGATGGGACAAAACCTATGACTGGATGGACTGATGGATGGATACAAATTGTTCAAAAGAAATAGATCTACAAAAAGAGGAGGGGGAGTTGCACTATATGTAAGAGAACACTACATATCTACAGAAATGCATATTATCAAAGATAAAATCCCTCCAGAATGTGTAAGAGTCAATATAAAAGGGGAAAAAAGTGACATTGCCATAGGTGTATATTACAGGCCTCCCAAGCAATCAGAAGAAATAGATAAACTCTTTACCAACCAGTTAACAAACATATGTAGGAAGCATACCACAGTAGTAATGGGAGACTTCAACTACCCAGCTATCAACTGGGAGACAAACTCTGCAGGAAGTGGGAGATCAAACAGATTCTTAAACAATCTAGCTGACAACTTTATCATCCAAAAGCTGGAGGAGGGAACTAGAAGTAAAGCTATACTGGACCTAATTCTTACTAATAAAGAAGAAGTGATGATGATGATGATGATGATGATGGAAGGGAACTTGGAGGTCATCTAGTCCAATGCCCTGCTCAGGCAGGAAACCCTATATCATTTCAGACAAATGGCTGTCCAGTCTGTTCTTAAAAATTTCCAGTGTTGGAGCATTCACAGCTTTTGGGGGCAGGTTGTTCCACTGATTAATTGTTCTAATTGTCAGGAAATTTCTCCTTAGTTCTAGGTTGCTTCTCTCTTTGGTTAGTTTCCATCTGTTGCTCCTGCCTTCAAGTGCTCGTCCTTCTCTTCATTAAACTAGACATACCCAATTCCAGCAACCGTTCCTTATATGATTTAGCCTCCAGTCCCCTAATCAACTTCGACGCTCTTCTCTGTACTCTTTCTAGAGTGATCTTGATTCTATCCTTCTGTTAATGCAGCCTAGCCCTGTGTTGGCTTTTTTGGTAGCTGCAGCACACTGCTGGCTCATATTTAAGTGATTGTCCACTAGGAATCCAAGATCCCTCTCACAGTTGCTACTATTGAGCAAGGTACCACCTATACTATATCTGTGCATTTGGTTTTTCTTGCCTAAATGTAGAACCTTACTTTTTTCACCATTGAATTTCATTTTGTTAGATAGGGCCCAATGTTCAAGTCTGTCAAGATCCCGGAACCTTGGGTGAAAGTGACCATGTCATACTGAAATTCAATATAATACAAACACAAGCAATAGAAAATAATCCAACCAGTCTTAAACTTCAAAAGAGCTGATTTGATTAAGAAACTTTATAAATTTCTACTAAATTGGAAGATGGAAGAAGAACAAGTAAAAGAAACAATGATAGTGTGGGCAAAAAACTTTGGATATTCCATAGACTTAGAAGACTGGGAAAAGCTTTGGGAGAGAAATATTAAACTTACTAAAGCAGCTTCATATAAAGAGAATTTATATAAAATGTTTTATAGATGGCATATGACACCAGATAGATTAGCAAAAATGTTTAAAAATGTATCGAATATTTGTTGGAAATGTAAAGAAAAACCAGGTACTTATTATCATATTTGGTAGATGTGTCCTAAAGCTAAGAAATTTTGGTTTAAAATTCATAAATGGTTAGAAAAGATGACTAAAATACAAATAGAATATAAACCAGAATTATTTTTGCTAGGAATATTAAGATCTAATTATGGTAAAGAGAATGAATATTTAATATTACATGTATTGACAGCAGCGAGAATTGTATTTGCTCAATTTTGGAAAAATTAAAATTTACCACATGATCAGATTATAATTATGAAAATTTTAGAATGTGCAGAAATGGACAGATTGATGTTGGAGATTAAAGAGAAAGAGGATTTAGTGTATTTTAAGACATGGGAAAATTTTTATCAATGGTTAGCATTACGTTAGAGCTAAATTATATTTAATTAGTAAGCTTTTATTTTATGACTATTTTTAGTATTAATGACTATAATTGTTTAGTATTGTATTAATTACTGTTATTCAATACGTGTACCTGGACGAGAGTCTGCTTGTTTAAGCGTTGGATTTTTTGTGTGGGGGTAACCCCACTACTGTACCTATCCCTACCCCTATTCCCATCCATATCCCAACTCCATTCCCTAACCCTATCCTTTACCCATATTACTCCTATCCTTCCCATACCCATATAAAATTTAATAAAATATATTTAAAAAAAAAAAAGAGCTGATTTTAACAAACTCAGAGAGAACCTAGGAAAGATTCCATGGACGAAAATCCTAAAGGGGAAAACAACTCAAGAAGCACGGGAAACTCTGAAAAATATGATCATAAAAGCTCAGTCCAGCACCATACCACTGAAAAAACAACAACAAGAAATTCAAGAAGAAACCAGCATGGCTGCACAAAGCTCTCTCTGACAAACTGAAAGACAAAAAGGACAAGTACAAAAAATGGAAAGAGGGACACATAACTAAGGCTGATTATCAGCAGACATGCAAAGATGAAGTCAGGAAAGCAAAGAATGAACTAGCAACAGAAATCAAGGACAATAAAAAAAAGTTTCTTTCAACAAGGAAAAAGTCAAGGAAACTGTAGGTCCACTAAAGAGAGAAGACGGCAAGGAAATAATAGGCAGTAGGGAGAAAGCAGAGCTGCTTAATTCATTATTTGCATCAGTCTTCACACAAAAAGAAATTATAGCCCAACATACCAAAAAAACCACTGCAAAAGACAAATTAGAAACAAAAATTAAAATAAACAAGAAAATGGTAAGAAAGCACCTATCCAACCTTGACAAATATAAATCACCAGGACCCGACAGATTACATCCCAGAGTTCTGCAGAAGCTGGCAGATATTATCTCAGAACCATTGCACCATATCTTTCAAAAATCTAGAGCACCAGGGAAGTACCCGAGGATTGGAAAAGGGTTCCCACCTTCAAAAAGGAAAAAAAAACGGACCCAGGAAACTACAGACCAATCAGTTTAACATCAATATCTGGAAAGATCCTGGAAAAGATCATCAAAAAAAGACCTGCGAACAACTAGAAGCAAACAAAGTTATAACTAGCAGCCAGCATGAGTTTGTTAAAAACAAATCATGCCAAACCAATCTTATTTAATTCTTCAATAAAGTGACTAAATTAGTAGACCAGCAAAATGCTGTGGACATAGTATACTTAGATTTCAGTAAGGCATTTGACAAAGTAGACCACAACCTGCTGCTTAGTAAGCTAGAAAAAGGTGGGACAGATAACATCACCACCAGATGGATCTTTAACTGGCTGACAAACCGTACTCAGCGAGTACTCCTCAATGATACTACATCCACATGGAGAAAAGTAAGCAGCGAGGTATCACAAGGCTCCGTCTTAGGCTCTGTACTCTAATATCTTCATCAATGACTTAGATGAGGGAATAGAAGCGGAACTCATCAAATTTGCAAATGACACTAAACTGGCAGTAATAGCCAACACTTCAGAAGATAAACTCAGAATCCAAAAAGATCCTGACAAACTTGAACAATGGGCCCTATCCAACAAAATGAGTTTCAATGTGGAGAAAAGCAAAATTTACATTTAAGCAGGAAAAATCAAAGGTATAAGTACAGATTAGGCGAGACCTGGCTCAAGAACAGTAACTGTAAGAGAGACCTTGGGGTCCCAATGGACGGTCACTTGACTATGAGCCAGCAATGTGCAGCAGCAGCCAAAAAAGCTAATACAGTCCTGGGTTGTATAAACAGAGGCATAGAATCAAGACCATGCGATCTTAGTGCTGCTTTATAAAACCCTAGTGAGACCACACCTGGAATACTGCAACCTATTTTGGTCACCATACTACAAAAAAGATATTGAAACTTTGGAAAAAGTTCAGAGAAGAGCAACTAAAATGATCAAAGGCCTGGAGACTAAAACATATGAAGAACGGCTGCAGGCTTGGGTTTGGCTAGTCTAAAGAAAAGAAGAAATAGAAGAGACATGATAGCAGTATTCCAGTATTTGAGGGGCTGCCACAAAGAGGGCATCAAACTATTCTCCAGAGCACCAGAGGGCAGGACAAGAAACAATGGTTGGAAACTGACCAAAGAGAGAAGCAACCTGGAATTAAGGAGAAACGTCCTAACAGTGAGGACAATTAACCAGTGGAACAGCTTGCCTTCAGAAATCGTGGGTGCTCCATTACTGGAGGTTTTTAAGAAGAGACTAGACAGTCACTTGTCTGAAATGATATAGGTTCTCCTGCTTGAACAGGGGACTGGACTAGAAGACCTCCAAGGTTCCTACCAGCTCTATTCTATTCTATTCTAATTCTAATTCTATTCTATTCTTCTTATTCTTATTCTAATCTACTCTACTCTATTTCTATTCTAATTCTATTCATTCTAATTCTATTGCCTTCAGTATACTAGAACTTCCAGCCATGAAAAGACAAAATGTACTAGTCACCACCTTTAAAGCTCAATATGGCAAAAAGTCAGACTACTTGTGGGAGCACCTTCCTTAAGATCTATCTGTCCTACTAGATAAGATGGACACATTTCTGGTTCCCTTCCCCAAATACTGTCATCTAGTGGGAGTCAGAAAACATGCCTTTCCTGTGACAGCCCCTGCCCTATGCAATATTCTGCTCCTTGAAGTTTGGCAGGTCTTTGCCTTCGTTGTCTTCTGTAAAACCCCTGGCTTTCTAATCCAAGCATTGGGAAAAGACCAGATAATCATACATCACCATGTATTAATGCCAATTTTTGCTTTTATTATTTTATGTTTTAATGGAGTGCTTTAGTTTTTAAAATGATTTTATTGGAAGTCAGCTAGGTTGTCTTAAAGATGCGTGGCTATATGGTTTAAAAAATAAAGATAACCTTCCTTTTTGTGACTGATATATCTACCTGCAATGTTAATTAAACAGAAAGCCAGTTAATATGGTAAATAAGTGAAAAAAAAAAAGATCAGCAATGCCAAACCCCAGAACACCTCTTTTGGCCATCCAGATAATTTTAGTTTCTAATAATTCTTAGGAGATAGCTCTGTCACTGGGAGAAACAAAGGAAGGGTTTTTATATGAACTAATCACCTCAAATTTAGTAATCTAGCTTTGATTACTGTGATTATGTGCCATGCTCGCAAATAAAATTTTGCCTCTGCTTCAAACAATTCGCCTTAAGTGTTCTTTCAAAGACCCAGCCTAGATTGAACCCAGAATTTTCTTCTAACAATTGGCAACCCAGCTAGGACCTTAGGCTGACATGGAGGAATAGACCCAACTCAGGTAACTTTACTCAGCTAGCACCAAATCATTTGTCTTGAGGGTCATGCCTGGATTCTGCCCATTTCAACATAGTTAGTAAAGAGAGTTTGGGTTTTGGGCCAAATAACTGCTTGAACTAGAGGTTTCAGAGTTGGAAGTACCCAATAAATTTTGTGTCATGTACCTAGTGAGTGTGAGAGAAAGTGTGTGTGTGTGTGAGAGAGATCCCCTTTTCATGCTGCCCATAGATTGCATTCTGTGTCAGTTTCAACTGCACCCAAACTCCTGTGAGGTTGTTTTGAATTGGTTTGAAGGATTCAGCAGGTTGTGAGAGATTGCATGCTTAGCTTTATCTGGACAACTGCCAGCCTGGTCTCTGAATCCAAAAAGGAGCGCCCATACCCTATTCAGAGAGTCCTCCTGAGAACATGGTGCCTGAAAATTGAAGGCAGAGAGGAGGTGGCAGTATTCTAAGAGAATCCTCTCCCGGGGCCCCTGTGCTTGCAAACTGAAGGTAGAAGATAGGGAAGTGTACTTATTCCACTAGGGCAGGGGTTCCCAACCCCTGGGCCATGGACCACTACAAGGCATGCATGGTGATATATAGGAAATGGGAAAAAAATCAAATAGCAAACAAACAAAAAGACAAAAAATGAGGCTGGTAATCTATTATCACCTGAAAGGGTGCTTTCAACTAACCTAAAAGGTAAAGCTCTCTCTTGAACAGAAAGAGAATGTTTCTTTAAGTTAAAAAGGAGCTGTGATGGCACAGTGGTTAGAATGCAGTATGCCAGCAGTTCGATTGTGACCAGCACAAGGTTGACTCAACCTTCCATCCTTCCGAGATCGATAAAATGAGGAGTCAAGATTGTTGGGAGCAATATGCTGACTTTGTAAACTGCTCAATGAGGGTTATAAAGCACTATCAAGCGGTATATAAATCTAAGGACTATTGTTAAAACTGAAGCAGAGTGAAAATTGCGAAGTTTAAGTTCTATAGAAGAAAAAAATGTCTGTTCATGATGCTAAAACTTAAGAGCTCTGTTTTTTTCTTTCTTTTCCCCTTGTGAGCCTACTTGTTTATGTATGTATGTGAGGTGTGTGCCTTTGAGGTAAGGGAGAGTTGATGTGAAATGGTGAGTTGATCGCATTGTTGGTAGCCGATGCATAAAACCTATAAAAAAAACAACCTATAGAGATCATTCTCTCAACTCTCTCACCTTACCTGGCTTAAAAACTGTCAAAATAGTTTGTAGGCTGAGGACCGGGGGGGGGGGGGGGGGCTTTGATTACTATCTCCCCTTCAAATGCATTCAGTGTCCCTTCAGCACATTCTTATGGGATGGAATTTTGGATGGGAATACTAAAGGGAAAATAATAGCGCCTTTATATATGATGTAGCTGTTTTGCCACCAGAAGAAACTACTGAAATAATAATTGCCCCAGTCCCTAGGTGTATGTTTTCCATCCTACATAACAAAAGGACAGTGTAGATTTTTATCAGTTCTCTGAGGAAGGAATGTTTGAAATTCAAATAAAGTAGAATGTAAGAAATCCATTATTGATGGGAGGAGAACAGCAATTTATACAATCTCTTCCTTCAGCTGGAACTCTTGCAATCCAGCCTTGTGAAAAACAAAAATTACCAATGTTCTATATTTTTTTTATGTTTTAATCAAATATGACTGTGCATACACACGAGTTGTGTCTATCTGATTTTTCTGAAGCACAAGATATGTCCACTTATAAGTACCCCAAGAAATTCCTTGAACAAGTTATTGTGTGTGCTCCCGGCTTATTTCTGTTCCCAAGTTTGTGAGTGTGCATGTGTGTTTCTCCTTTTAGCTCTTCAGAAAGAAGTAAGGAAGTAACATTTCTTTTCAAAAGGTATTTTTAGATTTTGGGAACTTTGCCCTCTCCTCCCAATTTTTAGCCCTATGTAAGGCTTTCTTTCTACTTTAAGGTTTCCTTAATTCTGTTCTTTCCTGCCTTCCTTGCTATATTCTGCCTCTAAACTGTTCACCTTCAGAAAGTCCCATCTGTCCATCTTTTCTCCTAAATCTTCCTCTCCTTGCCCAATTTGCACAATCATTTCTATCCCCCAGTTTCTACCCCTGGTTGCATTAGAGACTCTTACTGAACTAAAAGGGAAAGGGTATCACCAAGTACAGCAATTGGCAACAAAATCTGAATAATCCTCTACTGCAGTTACAGAACATTATTATTGCATTTAAATTTGCAAATGAAGTATGGGTATTTGAAGAAGTGGGGGAAACTTGGTAGTTGCAAGTGAATTGATGAAATCCTTTTTTCAATAATGATGAACTGTCCTTCAAATAGTTTCTTTTTGCAAACTTCTAGGAGGGGATGGCTTTGTGTGTTTTCATTTACTTTATAATTCATCTCTGAGTCACCCACTGCTTTTCACAACCCCCCCCCCCCCTGCAGGCCTAAACAGAACTTGAGTTTTCTAATCAAAGTGATCTGCTAAGGATTAAAGGATGGATGGATGGGACAAGGTTTAGGTAAGACAAAACTTCATTGAGCTTCCATGGACTGGCATGGTTTATCTGAACTCAAGTATCTTTTTAACAACTTCTGACTCTGTAAGCAATGCAGGTACTGACTGAATGAGTTTCTAAGTCTATGCATAAATTTCCTTCTCCCAGAGGAAGGTACAGTACTAAGTTCCTCTGCAGTTGAAGTAGGAATGTAATGGTCAATCCAAGTTTCACCTCATGGTTATTGGCATTTACACATACCTTGGGGGGTCTACCATCTAGGACAATGCCCTCCAATGGGAGTAGTATGCATTACTGCAATTATATAAAACTCTTATGATTACTCTTTTGTATTGTGAAAATCAGGTTAGTAAATATGCTGTGTACTTAATCCTAATATAACTCAAGAACCACCTGTGGTTAGGTAAACAATGGATCATCCCCATGAAGGCAGAAAGGAAATCTGGGACTTTTTGCATACCCCTGCACTGTGAAGCAAGTCTCAGTCCTTTTGGGGATTTCCTAAAATATTGGCACTGAGTTTTCACAGTAGGTTGGTTACTTTATCAACAGAGAAAAGAAAACATAGGATTGTGGCCAAAGAAGGCAAAAGGTTTTGGTAAGGCTAAGCACACACTCTACCTCTGAGCGTGAAGTGCACCCATTAGACTCTTCCTGGGGAATGTGGCAACAAGCTAATGCCCAAACCAGGTGATCCATCACCTTCTGGCACAAGGCTGGAAAAAAGCTCCCATCAAACACTTTAAAGGCTTCTTAAGTAGCAAATTTGCTTTCCGCTGGCTGTAAGTCATTAAAAAAGTGAAGATCACTATGGAACCTAGCCATATTGAATTCCAATCATCAATTTGTTGATCCTTACCCAGTCTATCCCTAGCAATATAATTCCCCCCCAGGAGAGGAAGGTTTGCATTCTCCATTTGTGGACGCTAGAATCTGATGTTTTTCTGCTGGTGGTTAACAACTGAGGAGCAAATCTGAAAATGCCCCCAAACATCAATGTGAAACCTTGGAAGAGTACTCAGTAAAAGATTTGGCAGTACTAGTCGTGGATGTAAAGTCTGTGTGTGCATTTATGTGTGTCTGTGCATGTGTATATGTATATGGAACTTAACAATGGCTAATGTCTTTTTGATCCAGTAGACTTCAATAGGAACCTAGGTGGCAGACTACAGTCACTTCAGGAGTACTCCAAGTTATTCAGAATTACAGCACTGAGCTTGTTTAAACAAAGGTTGAGGGAATGTACTCCTTCACCAGTCAAAATGTTTTCCTGGCCCTCTCCTGTGCCTCTTCCTCCTGCTGACCACTGCAAATACAAATAAGACCTACCTGCATTTCAGCTATCAGAATGCCATTACTGAATAGTAGTACAACTGTGGGATTATATAAACAGACACATACTACAGTGTTATCGAGCAAATTACTATCTCATCTATAAATTCCCCCCCCCCCGTATAAAGCAGGAATAGTTGCAATTTCCTATATAAAATTTCTGTAAACATATACTGTACATTGTCTGAAATGGTATAGGTTCTCCTGCTTGAGCAGGGGGCTGGACTAGAAGACCTCCAAGGTCCCTTCCAGCTCTATTCTATTCTATTCTATTTTTAAGTTTTTAAGAAATAAAGCTTATATGAGAAATATTATTTATTTAGAAAAACAAATCCAATTATAGGCATTAATTGATTTAATATCTTTTTAGTGCACAGTCTTCCTAAGATCTTCTCTTTTTATAAGAGACCATGGAGAGCAGTTTCTCTAAGCATAGTATTATAAAATAAATTCTTGAATTAGACCATGTTTTAAATAATAGAATTAAAGACA
This sequence comes from Azemiops feae, assembly GCA_023970755.1. NCBI lineage: Eukaryota > Metazoa > Chordata > Lepidosauria > Squamata > Viperidae > Azemiops > Azemiops feae. The sequence goes on along the minus strand of JALGBA010003870.1, from coordinate 824,707 downwards.
GAAATCCTTAACAGGAAAATCAGGCAGCGTGATACATGCACCAAAGCTATAGTTGATAATACTACCCATCCAATCCTCAGAAATACTTGCATGTTGCATGGGAAGCATTCTCTTTTTCAGATTTCCCCCCACAATTTTTACCATTTCTTATAAGCCACCCAACATTTCTCTGAAATGATCAATGGGGGAGAACAAAACTGGCACCTGGCTAATGCTCACCATTTTTTCACTGCAAAAAGAAAATCACATCTCCCTTCTTAATTCATGAAGGCTGATAACATGATGCCAAGGAGACACACCTGAACTCTACCAGGGAGGGACTGGGACATAGTGAGAATTTCCATCAATGGAAAATTTTCTGCCCTGCAGCTCCAGCCTTTTGTAGTGTAAAACTGTCTTTGCAATGCTAAAAGCAAAATGGAGCTGAGTCAAAAGTTAATTAGCTCAGCTGCAGAAGATAAGGGTATAGAAGGGGCTTTAGCCAGGCAGGTGGAAAGGGCCTAAGGCTTACTATGTAAAAGTGTTTGATCTAATGGAATAATACAACAGAGTAAATAACTGAATTGCACATTAAAGAACAGGCATTATCTAACACTAAATACAAACTGAAATGAAATCTATCTGCAAGCAAAAGATGTAAACTGTCTATACCTCTGTGTGTGTGTGTGTGTGTGTATGTGTATGTGTGTGTGTATACACACATACATACATACATATATATATATATACACACACACATGCATACAAACGTATATATTACAAACACACACACATATATATAATCACATGTTATATATATGAACTGCAATCAATCAATGGTTAAAGATTATGGCCATGGTTTTACAAACACAACACAGCAATAAAAGGCTTCATTTTCCAATTGGCAGTCCATTTACACTTGTTATCCTTGGCATACAAAGAAAGTAATCTTGCTGTTCCAGTAAGTTAAGTTTGCACTGAATACACAAAGTGTGTTTCTAAATCACCCTGAAATAGTTTGAGACTATATATATCTTCTTTCTATTTCATAGCAGCAAATGAAGTAAAGCGTTCATCAACTCAGACTTGAACAGCTTTATTTCTGAAAATAGCTTGAGGCTTTAATACTTTTTTCACATTTGTGTTCCCCATAATTCAACTTATCCATTAATTTCTGTTTGGCTCATTTAGTTGCCAAAATGCTGGCTATCTGGTTAATTTATATGTATCTTAGTTTTTAAATTGTAATGCTATCTTTTCAAATATCTGAATCATGACATATATCAAAAAGCACATGGAAATAATGGCTTCAAATGAATTTTACTGATTGTAACGTTTTGATTATAAAAGCAGTGTCTTTTCCTTCAAATTTAGTTCTTTCAGATCCCAGTAAAATGTAGAAAGCCCTGAATTTAGTATTATTTTAATAAAATATATACATACATAGACAGAGAGATGATGAATTGACTAGGAAAAAATGATTAGTCATACAAACCAACCCTTGGTTCTTTGAGTAAAAAGGAATTACCATGCAAACCATCAGCAACCAAAGGTCAGAGGTCCTTAGAGGCTCAGAAAAGGGGTTTCCCATAATGTCCCTGCAGCAGTTACAGTTTCCAATGATCACTTTTGTGACTATGCAACTGGGCTTATATTACTAGCTGCAACATCACAAAAATGACACTGGCAACTGCTAATTAGCTGGCAAAATAAGAATTTGACCATTTTTAAAGTGAGCAGTATTAATAAATGCCATTGCACACAGCAAGCAATGATAGCATAATATATATTTTAAGCAAAGCCCTCATGTGTGATGCTAATTATCTTTTAGCTTAGCAGTGTCTCTTTAAAGTGTAAATGCGCTCCCTCTGGGCTCAAGAAATATTTAATTACATACTATCAGTGCATGACTAACAAGCTGGTCCAGAATTAAAAAGCTTAGTCTATTGTTCAAAATGAAATTAGGATTCTGGAACCATTAAACTGACCAGTATTTTGAGAAGGAGCAGCTTCACCTTTCAAACACTGCATTCTGCCTGAGCATTTTAAGCTTACTGAGGGAAGAAGAATCTTCCTTCATTCATCAATATTTGAGAGCACAATATTTCAAACAGTGAAGAGCTTTTAATCCCTTAGCTTTAATTCATCTATTCAACAAATTACAACCTATTCAACACAATAGCCTTTAGCAAGCAGGAACAAAAAAAGCACATAGTAGTTGTTTTCACAGTCCAACAGAATCTGCTTAATTAAAAATAAAAAAACAAAACAAATGCATAATTCTGAAGATTCTGGGGCAAATTTTTCTCGGTGATGAATTATAGTACTAGGGAATGGGCTATCTATATTAAATATCTCTATGTACGTACATGTACAATATACTTAAAAGTAAACATGAACAGGTTAAAGGGAAATCAAACCATCTCAAAAATAGGGATGAGGTGGGTTTGCATTTTGTAAGATTAATTTAAGAATCTAGTTCTCTTGTAAGGCATTAATTTTTCCAAGAGTGTGGAATAATAACATATTAAAATAGTTAAGACATTAACTGTAAAATCAATTCTTCTAAGGAAAGAAAATTAAGATTGATGAGAAATTAATATTAATATTTCTTAAAATTGCTTTTGGCACACAAAGCAGTATTTCATCTGTTTTGTCTTTTATAAGGTAATAGAATTATAATTTAAAAACAAAACAGAACTCATCCCCAAACCCTTGTGGATAATTTGTAATGAACATAAAAATAAATCAATCTTACACTTGGTTGTCTGATAAGATGCATATTCATAAAACTTTTAATAGCTTACTTGTATTTTTTTCTTTTAAATCCAGATGGATTTCTTCAAGTCACTCTTTTATTCCTTCACAATTTCATTACCACACGCAAGAACCTCGCATAAGGCTTGTGGATTTTACTCTTAGACACTGCAGTAACAAGCAATTTTAGCCATATCTTAGGGCTAGTATTCTGCTTATAGATAAGTACAGACTATTAGTTGGCAAATGTCTGTTGACTGGAAAATGAATACATGGAAAACAGCAACAGAAGATAGCTGCTGTAATACAAGAAATGTATAGCAGAATGACTATGAATTGAATCCAAATTAATGATCAAATTTAGATATTATCTAGAACCGTCTGAAAAATTTCTCAAGACTTTGATTAATTGGGTCCTCAAGTCACTGAGGATTCTTAGCCACCACATAGACCTTCTCTGTGATGATCTTAAGACTGCTCATTGATTTAAATAATTAAATTATTGTAACATGGATCAAGTACTATTTATTGTTTATATGTAGTCTTTATCAATAATAGAAAAGCCTTTGGGGGAACATTTAAAACCCACATAGATTTTATTAATCACTATATATTTTGATGTATATGATAATAATGTTTACAAAGTGCTAATTCAACATGTTATACATTTATTTTAATGCTAACAGCATTATTTGGAGGAACTTCAATATAATATATTGAACCTTGCACATTTCAATATAATGTACTGAAATTTGCATTTTTCAATGAACCATTGTGGCATTTTAATGAATTTGACTAGATAACATTTCAAGGAACCTTAAAACTGATTTCTAGTGGAAGGGGAATGCTTAGACACAGATAAGAGGTTCAGAAATTATTTAATGCATTGAGATATAAAGAAAGAAATACTAATCCATTATCCCAAACTATTTTCTCAATCACTTTAAAACAAATGAAAAAGAATTTAAATATCATTAAAATAACCAACAAAACATGGGTGGGAAACACTAAGTGATTACATATGGGAGAAGGTGATTAATGATATATCTCTGCATTACCACGAGCTTGATACACAGATCAGTGCAACCAAGAGCTTTGAATCTGTTTTGAGAGCGGGTAAAGAGGTTAAATTGGGCAGACTTGTATAGAAAGGATCTGTGTATAGCTTTTTTCTGATCTATGGAAGTTCAGCCTAGGAGTATAGAACTGGGTGATGTTTAAGTATTCATCTGTCAATCTGCTTCAAAATAAAAAAAACTTTTGCATCTCCATTAGGCCCCAGTCCATCTTAGCTGTGCTTTGATTATTCTAGATACAAAAAAGTATATTAGAGCTGAAGTTGCTGAATGCCTAGAAAAATAGAACAATATGACATTGCAATATGAAAAGTGAGTTTTACCTCAAGACAAATATAGTAGCTTCAGTTTATTGGCATGACATATAGAAATATCTCCACCTAATATGCTTGTTGTACATGCCTATTTAAACAAAAGAAACACTTGTACTTACATGGAATTGTTGGTTTAGATTTTTTTCAAGTGCATTAATTATGATGTTAAAAGTCATAATAAGCAATTTAATTACTTATATTGGGAATGCTGGCTATTTGCATGATTATATCTACAGCAATGTTTCTCTAGCTTGACAATTTGAAGATGTGTGGATTTGAAATCCCAGAATTACCCAGCCAGCTTAGTTGGCTGGAGAATTCTGGGAGTTGAAGTCCATACATCTTCAAGTTGCCATAGTTGAGAAACATTGATCTACAGTATTTATAACTTTACTACCATTATTAAAAGCTTCTACACTGCTTTTAAAAGCAGTTGACATTCAAAATTCTGGCTGACTGGGTTTAGAACTGTGATATTAAGTGGATCATTCTCTATGCCACATTTTACTATGTGAAACCCTAGGAAACAGACTATTTTGGCATGGGAGAAGGAACAATATATTAAAATTCCCTAGCCACAATACATTTGTACTATATGTCACAAGTAAGTCCATGATAGCCTTGCATCTGCCTCATCATCTACTACAAATTGCTTAAATTATTTTCAGGCAGTACACAATTCTTATAACTATTATTTAGCTTGGGAATTAAATAATTATTTCTACTGTACCTGCGAAAATCCAGAAGGGATCTTGTGGATGCAGGAACTTGTTGATCATGCCAGGTAAGATAATGGAACTGGGTTACTGTCCGAGTCTCATTGCTTTGAAGATTTTTCAAGTAAAAACTTCTTACAAGAAAGTCTTCACACCAGATGTGTTCAGAGACCAGATTTACCTATTGTAACATAAAAAGTGCAAAACTGAGTCAACTGTAGAATATAACTAAAACTGTAAAATTTTATGTGAACTTAATTGGGGCATGACTGAAAATGTTTCAAAAGACAGTACACTATGTCAGGGATTTTCTGGGAATTAAAATAAATATTTTTGATTATTTGCTCTAATTAAAAGAATGTACCTTTTGCTAAATACACTATATATTTTATATGGTGATTACTGCAGAAGTTAAATATTGGGCATATAAGAGTTACCATTTTACTGGCAATATATGTAGCATCACAATCTTTCCTACAAATTATGAATCCAGTTGTTTTAAATTGAAAATGAATATGATGTTGGAGAGAATGTTAGGTTTGAAAATGAAAATCTATTTCCTATTTAAGTCTTTAAACAGCTTAGGAAAACTAACTTCTCTTAACTTATTCTATCCCATCTGGAATAAATATGAAAATGTTAAAAGAGATGTTAATATAATATTCCAACTAACCCCCACAAATGAATTAACTAAACTGTTCTGACTTAAATAAAATGTAAAACTATATGATAAACTTTTTAAAATGAGATATATGGATGCATCATTCGCTCTTGGAAAAGTAGCCTCTTATACATTAAAAAAAGTTAGTATTTCAACCACAAACATTTGTGCTGCAATAATGCTCATGCTAAAGCAAATCTTTATAGATGTAAGAGAGCATAGCTTTACTTGTAACACCTTGATGCTTTAAAAAATTACTATCAGACTAAATAATGGAATGAACCAGTAGTCAAACTTAACATCACCGTTTATATATTCATAATATAAAACTACATAAATCCTTGCAAAAATAAATATTACTGTATTGCAAAATACCACTCAGGCACTATGGTGGTTTATTCTTATACAAAAAGAGTAAGCAGAAGATAGTTAAATCCATATACTGTATTATAACACAGTATCTAACATTGGAAACAGTACAGATAGTTCTTGGTTAACAATGATAATTGGGCCTGGAATTTCCATTACTAAGTGATGCTGCTGTAAATTGAGATATGCATTACTCAGTGATGGCAATCTCGGCAATTTCTGTTGCTGTTGTTAAGCAAGTTTTGTGGGTTATTAAGCAAGGACCGTCTTGTAACTTCCTGCCGGCTTCCAACAACCAAAATCAGAAGGGAAGCCAGTAGGAAAATGTAAGTCCCAGGCAGTTTGCAAGCAGGTCACTAAGTAGGCAAGTGGCTGCTATGGGTAGGATAGGGTGCATTAGAGTCTAGTGAGGTGTAAGTGCAATGAAGCTTTGGATGGCTATTGTGGGATGGGAGAGGGTGCTCAAGGATGCACTAATGTCAGGTTTGACATGAGCACAGCAAGGCTTGAAATTGCTGTGGTTGGGTGCAGGAGAGCATGCGAGGGTCCCCAAGGGGCTGGTGGAGAATGGTGTGAATGCAGCAAGGTTTGAGGTCACTGCTATTAGGTGCAAGAGATTTATCAAAGTGACTTGTGATCTTCACTGCCCCATTGATTTTGCTTATGGGAAGCCGGCAAAGTCACAAATGGCAATCACATGAGTGTGACACACTGCAATTAATTCACATCCTCCAATGACTCTGACCTGAAGTACCTCCCCATCACAAGCCTCTCTCTGATGACTCACACCTGGTCCATCACAAGACCCTCACTTGATACTCCCACACCTGAAACCCTTATATAAGTAGAACACTGACACAGACATCCACAAAATGGCGCTGAAGGTGTTACCTAGCCTGGTAACGAAACATTCGGAAACCAACCCTCAAGTTCAGAGAACGAACCTTCACCCTCATCCTACATCCGAGCTACAGATATTCACCATTATTGCAAATGCTGCAACTGTCATAAGTAATGCCCAGATCACAATTACATAACTGTGGAGTTGCTGGGATTACTACAACTTTAAGGACCAATTGTGAGTACCACTCCTTCAGCCCTGTCATAACTTTGAGTCGCATTGCATGAGTCATTGTTAATTGGGGATTATCAGTAAGGAAATCATCCACAAATAAGTCACTAAGTGAATTTGTTTTGATAAATTCTTATTTATTTATTAATTCTGTTTATGTCAATCTTCCTCTTCTAGTAAAGAAATAAAGCTGAGAAGAATGGAAGAGTGGCCTAAATTTTAAACCATAGCTCCCTGAAAACCTTATAAAAGTAGAAATAGAAAAAAAAATATGCGCTACCCTCAAGACAAATTCCTGTTCCCTCCCTCCCCTGAAATTTCAGCAGTGTAAGACCCAGCAATGGGTTTGCTTTTTCTTCACGTGCAAAGATAATGCTCGCTCAGGCAGAGTGGAGTAAGAGGAAATACTGTTGTATTTAATAGCTAAGACATATATATGTAAAATGACATATATTTGTAAAATGACTAGAATTTGCTCATTATTTATCCAGCATTCTTTGCAATATAATCACAAAAAGTAAGAAATAACATTCTGTGGTATATTAAATACAGTAGTAATAATATGCTGTATGGAGAACAAAATCTGCAGGTGATCTAATCACCCATATACTGCAAACAGTGTTCAGACGAAATACTTTTAAAAATGTAAAAAAAAAATTAGAAATTCTTTATAATTAAACTGAGACAATGGTCATGAAAAATAGGGGGAACAATCCAGCTTTTCTTGCTGCCTAGGGATGATGTATAGATCAACAAACTTGATGATTATAAAGTTGCTTATTCCTTTAGAATTTATACTCATCCCAATCTAGCACCAAAATTAAGACAGTATTTTTAGCTCATGTAGCTCATGATTACAAATCTTGGCAGCAAAGATTTGCTCCAATTTGTTTTGCAAAGGAAGTTTCTGTGACTACATCAAAGCAATATCTTCTTGGGGCATTGAAGTTCTCTCTCTATATATATATGTGTGTATGTGTGTGTGTGTGTGTGTGTGTGTCTGTGTGTGTAAATAAGTTTAACTTTTTAAAAAAAAAAAATTTAATTATCAAAAGAATAGAGATTTTGAAATGTTGTGGAATCTATGTAGCTGTTAAATGTTTCTAAGAATACTATTATAAATATTAACTCCCTTCTTATTTGTATTTTAAAGTCTTAGGAAGAAAAAGCAAACTTTAAAAATCTTTTGTACATTTACTTAAAATCGGAACAGATCTGCTTTTTGGCTGAACATGCTATCAAACAAAGATTTTCAATGAAGTTGAAATGATTAAAAAATCATACAACTGAATTTTATGGTAGTCCTTAGTTCAGGTTGCAAGTCCAATTCCATTAAGCAATATTTTCCTCTGTACAAAACCAAACCACATGCTTACTATCAGGTTTACAAGCAGATATTTTCTTTAAATACCTCATAGATATGGTAGAGATTTGACCCTTCATCTGGCCAATAGTGGTAGCACTGTTTGAGTCCATTTTCCGTGAGAGGGGTTAGCATGACAATAACCACACAGCCGTTTTCCCAGACCATCTGCAGACAAAGAAAGACACCATGGTTACACTATGAGTGCCTAATTACTGCATGACGTGTGTAATTACTGCACTCAGAAACACAATTGAAATTTATTCCATTCACAGGAAACGTGTTTCATTTTCATTAGACATTTTTCTGTGCAGCTGCTTCCAAATCATTGAATAAAATGGAATCATATCTTGTATGTTCACATGAAATATTAAAGAATGTCCAAAGAATTTCTATAAATATTTAGATATATTTATATTTATATAAATATATTTTTATATTTATATGTAAAACATTATAATGTAAAGTTTATATATTTTCCTCAAAATACATAGCTATTACCAATATATGAAAACAGGAAAATTTCAACTATTTAATTATTCTGCTAGATTAAAGTGAAAAAAAAAAGACAGTTAAAGAAAGGTTTGCAGGATGTTATTTAAAAAGGCACTAAAATAAGCCAAGACAGTGTTTCCAGATAGTTGTTGAACAAAAACCCTCCACTAAATTCTTAAGGAACTGCGTAATCATTCATCTCTACATTATTATGCCATACTTTGATGCTATATTTGTATGCAATTTTGATTGTCTTTTTATTAGCATATAAAATTACCTCATGAAAAGGAAACTGATCTTTGTGCAAAGGGTCACATTTATTCATAGAAATGTTTATAAGCAATTGCACTGAGATGTAAATAGAGTAAACAACAAAAATGGAGTGTTTAGATAAACAGCATAAAGAGGTTACATTCAATTCAAAGTTTCCTTTTTTTGTTCCACAGATTTATACTTGTCTTAATTTCATTTGATTTGCAGGACATTTTAAAACAAATATTTTGCTTAAAATACCTGACAGCATTAAACAAAAGCAAAGCATACAAATCTAGCAATGCTTGAAATTAATATTTTTTCTTTTTTGAAACATATCTCGCCTATCTTCAACTCTGCAACAGATTTTCAAAATTCTGTTGAAATCTTTGACTGTGCTTACAGAACATGCTAACCCAGTCAGACATTAATCATAGCTCCATACCATTATTTAGCTTAATCATAGTTCCATACCACTGAATCTGGCAGCACACAATCCCAAGGACATCTTTGGAGACATGTAAAATTTGTCCCAAGTTCCATCAGTCCTGCCTTCCAGAAACCCTTGCATCAGGAAGATATGGACCTAGCTTCATTTTGTGATTTTTCCCATCCACAATATATGTGTGTATCAAAACAAGCAAGGTGGTCATGGCAATGTGACCATAACCCTACTCTTTTTGTACACATTGATGTTGTTCACAGATATAACAGGTGGAATCCTTATAGGGATACTGTGATTACCATATTTCCTGTTTTCAACCCCTTCCTGATGTAGATATGGCTGCTTCTTCCTCCTTTGCCAAAGAAGCAGCAGTGAGTGTGGCTTAAGCAACACAACACATCAATATTTCAGAAGAGCTTCTTCTGATTGCTGTGGTTCTCCACTATGAGTTTCACAATGGTGTATTGGGTTTTCATAGCAGTTCTCAATTCTATCTCTTTTCTTTACAGGTGTGAGGTATGGATTTAACTATTACCCACTTACTAGAATTTAGGATTCATACAACCCAGGTGACTGGGAATATAATTGCCTGAATATAGATTTAGATTAAATCCATTTCCCCCTCCTCTTGCTTAATACATTCACACAACATGTCTCCATAACTGACTCAATGAATCCAGCCACTAAGTATGGATCATTTTTGTAGGTCCTAGGGAAATGCCTGGGCAGAATCTTTCCCTGTTATTTGAGAATGGTTTGAACCTGCTGGGCTTAAGTGGACAGAGACCTTATGATTGTGAGCTCAGTTACCTGCTGTTTACATCTAAAACTGCCAAGGAGGTATTGTGCGGGTGGGTTCTAGTAGTCAATCAATCAGAAAAGAGCTGGAAGGAACCTTGGAGGTCTTCTAGTCCAGCCCCCTGCTCAAGCATTGGTTACGCTGTTGGATGATCTCTTGACCTCTTAATGGCATTTGATACCATTGACCATGGTATGTTCTGGCTATGGGGATTGGAGATGGATGGCTCTATATCATGCTGGTTCTCTTCCTTTCTCCTCAGTTCAGTTCCAATCAGTGGTAATTGGAGGAGAACAATCACATTCTCAGCCCCTATTTTGTGGGATCCTGCAGAGTTTGGGGCTCTTTCCTGTCCTATTCAACATTTACATGAGGCCACTGTATGTTATGAAGTGAGAGGTCATTGGTATGCTGATGATATCCAACTATCCCTTGTTGCCCCTGCTCACAGAATAAGTGATGCTGTTGATATCACATCCTGGAGACCCTGGGGGCCTGCAATGGGAGCAAAAGACTTCAGCTGAACCCTGACAAACTAAATGGCTCTGGGTTTTGTGGCCCTTCAGTTCATGGATTATGCCATCTTTGGTACTGGATGGAGTTGCATTATCCCAAACAGACCCAATGTGTGATCTGGGATTCTCTAAACTGGAGAGTGTTGCTCAAAGAGCAGGTGGCAACCATGGCTAGGAAGGCTTTTGTGCTGCATTGTTTTGTGTGCCAGTTTCACCTGTTCCTGTACTGGGAGGCTCTGCTCACAGTCACTCATGGCCTAGTCACTTCCTGTGCAGTAGTATATCTACTGTAATGTGGTCTACAACGAGCTGTCCTTGAAGAATATCAGAAAGCATCAGCATCAAAATGCAACAGGACAGTTATGCGTGCCTCCAGAATGGCTCATGTTATACTTCTGCTCTGCAGGCTGCACTGTTTACTAGTTTCCTTACAGGTCCAATTCAAAATGCCATTTTTTTTACCTTTACCTTTAAAGCCCTCCAGGCATGGGCCCCACTTATTTGAGAGACTACCTCCACTCATTATATAGCTTAAAGTGTGGCCTTTGAGTCCTGTCTACAAAACAATTTCATCTAGTGGGAAACAGAAGATGAGTCTTTTCTGCCTGCACTGTGCAACATCTTCCTGATGTGAGATTGGCCCTATCCTCGATATCCTTCTGGAAATCTTTCAAAATATGGCCGTGTCAGCAGTATTGGGGATCTCAAGGAAAACATAATCTAATTAAGATGGCTGCATTGTTTTTAGCATCTATTTTTCTACTATCTTGCTGTTAATAATACTGCTGATGTCTTTTAACTGTTTTAATATTTTGATTTTACTATTGTTTTTATTGTGCACCACCTAGAGATGCCTTTTTTGTGAGATGCATGGCTACATAAATATGATAAATGAGAATGTTACCTGTTCAGCAGTAAATAGTGTATTAGAATCAGATTTCTCCCTTCATAACCAATACTAATTGCACAAAAATGGAACACTAAAAATTTCAAAAACTATACCCAGGTCCATTAATTTATACACTTCAAAGAATTCTAAACTATACACCTTACTTTTAAACTATTAGTGCTAAACACATGCACATACAAAAGATTGGACAGAGTAGTTGGTTTTTCCATCATGTGACAATTTAATATGCCTTTAGAATAGTACCAGAATCAAAACTAACATAGAAGATACAGCAGCTCAATGAAGCCATTACAAAAATGAGGAGAAACACTGTTTTTATGAGTGCAATAAAAGCACAATGATCTAGGTCATAAACTAATCATCGAGCAGTTGCTTGTGTTACCCAAGTGTATCATTATACAAGCCTACTTATTCACAGAAAGGAAAAGGAATTCTTACAGTTTGGCAACCCTTCTTATTGGTTAAAAAATTAAAATATTTCATTAGAGAAGCTGCCTCAAATCTCTTAAAATTTCCTTTGAGCATAAATCAAATGAAGTTAATTTAAACAACCAATTTTCAAATTACCCTGGAGTATAATATTTCTTATATGTCATTGTATTAAGCAGCTGACACTCAAAGTTAATGTTGTGAATTCCTTGACTTCCATTACAATTATATGTAACATTTTGCTGCCTATAATTCTTCCACGCTTAAAACAGAATGATCTCTTAGCCTATTTCCTTGAGTTATTATTCCCAGCTTATGTATTCCTTTGATTGTTGCAAATAACCCCATTCAATTATTTGCTAGCCACTGATAATTTAGAGGGTTTATTTATTACATTTATAGTTTAACTGTTTTGAGAGGTAACATAAGCAGAAAAAATAATCTTTTGGATTACATTATCTGAAGCACTCTAACAATTATTCATTTTTTTAGGGCAACAATATGAAATGTTATGCTTAAAATCTTATCCATCATGCTCAGTAATTTTTTTTCTTTTAGCCCTTAAAAAATAAATCCAAACCAGAAACAAGTTATAGCCTCCCTATTATACCTGTGGGATTATTTATCTGAAAATGGCATTTATCTTAGTCTCCCTCTGTATGTGGGAAAAAAACAACCATTTTAGAATGACGGAATGTAGGGATTGCTTCTTGGATTCTGATGTAAGACCTTTAATGGACTCTTCAATTTAATTTGGTCACAGTGACATAAAGATGAAAAGAGTAAATTGGCCTCAACAGATGTTAACAGGATTGGAGCCCAAATGACTCCTGGATATATGTGATGTTCTCCACTGAGTTCAAAATCTGAGTCACCTAATTAGAACTATTGCCAACTATTACCCTAAAAGTGGGTAATATTACTTGGTGTTTGTGATTTGTATGTTTTGTCACCACCCATTTACTGATTTAAACTGTTAAAGTAATGTAGGGGAAGTATTGATGTTGCAAAATTTTTATTTAATTTCCCTAGAATATGATTTTTCAAATGTAAATTTGAACGTCATACTTAATAAACAATTGAGTTTTTCAACATGTTCAAATAATCAAAGAACAGAAAGAAATATAATTTTTCATAACATTATGGATGCTCAAATTCAAGCATCTGGAAAAGCTAAATTTTATGGTGTTCGTTAAGCCAAGTTGTATTTAATCATTCCTACTATCATAATTTACGCCCTATTTTATAGTTAGGGGGATTATATAGATTTACTCCTTATTACCAATTTGTAATTTATTATTCCACAGATATAAATATGGGCTCAAATGTGACTGTGAAATATCACAGTGGATAAATGTCCAAATGAAACCATGACAAGAAATATTATGGTATACACAAATGTTGATGAGCATTTTAAGGCTATCTTAAAATTTACTTTAAGGCTACTTTAAAATTTTTGAAGAACATAAGACATACATCATATTGTTTCCTCCATTTTCATTTAACTCACAGGTAATGTCAACAATATATCTTGCATTTCTAATCAGATGTAGTAAAAAGTGAATGAAACGTTTGTTAGCTTTATTACAGCCACTTTGCTTCAGTGATAGTCCCACTGAAGACTGATGGCTGTGCATGCACATAAATACAAGCACTAGTGACATCTTTGAAAGTATGTGTGTGATCTGTACAAAATATGGGACTGTTTAAATGGTGTACCTCAATCCTAATCCAGGTTATGAAGCATCTATTTTAAATGCTTTGCAAAATCTGCTACTTGATTACATGTTTGGCTCAGCCTCAGGTTTCAGACTTTGGAGATGTGGGGCCTTTAGTTGCTTAGAATATGTTAGTGCACATTATTTAGCTTAAACTAAGCAATACTGTCAATTCTGATTATAATAATTTATATTTTTATTTATTTAGAAATTTCAAACACTCATTTAATGTTTCATTATAAACTCACATGTAACATAATTCTAAATGTTTAGTAAATAGATTTGTGTTTAGGACTACAGCCATTTATGAATACTGTTTCAATGGTAACTGGCTTAACAGTGGGTATGCCAACAAGATATCACATTCAAATAAAAGAATAGAGGATAAAAACAAAAATATGTAAGTCCCATTTTGCTGTTTTCCAAGAGCAATTCTTTAGGCCAAGAGGGAATGTAAGGCACACAAATTAATTCTGCCTACAAATCAAAGCACCGGGGAAGAGGGATGCAGTAAGATAAAAAGGCAGAATTTAATTATTTTCTTTTGCTAGACTAACTGGAATACATACTTCAAGAAAACAAAATGAGGGAATAAAAAAAGAAAAAAAGCTGAACAATTATAGAAGTAAAAGATTTGTGGAAGCTTTTAGCCCTCTGAAATTAGTTTTTAAAATGAACAAAGTAGCCTATTACCACTGTCCCCAAAACAAAATGCTTCCCATTGCCTACTTCCATTCTCTAAATTCCTGACTTTACTGCATCTAAGGCTCCACACAAAAGAAGCCAAATGTATTCACTCACCCTCTGTCTCTATAAGTTACTCAGAAATAATTAAACAGAAAGGCAAAACCTTAATTTTTCTTATTCCCCCCCCCCAATGAAATAAAAAGCTAGCCACATAATTATATATGTTCTGATATATAATTAGAAAATACACCATTGACTATGAATCTCTTTCATGGATATCCGACTCAATGACTCATTTTGCTTGGCGTGGGGAAACCTAGAAGGGAAGATGTGAAGCAGAGCACTCTTCCTAGATGCCTTGACACCTGTACTCAAGGCTCTCTGAAGGAATGTATTAAGCATGTATATCTCATTTCCTTGAGATGTTTAATTACTACGAACCACTTTCCTTGGGGCGGGAGGGGGGAATGTTCTATGCAAAAATGTACTTAAATTTAACTTTAAATCAAAGAAGGTACAAAATGTTCTTTTCCATTTTTCCCCCTGAATTTAAGCACCCATCACACCAGCCTTTTCTTCTATTCGTAGCCATCACTCAGCTAGCACAGGTGATGTTCAGGGTTGATGAAGCTCAATTAAAAAAAAAAGCTTAGGCTTTTCTTCTCTTATTTTAAAATGTAATGTATTATAAACTCTCACCTAAAAATAAATTAGGAACATATAACCTAAAACTCTGTTCAACTCTACCAATTTGCTTGCAAATCTCGTTCTCTTAGTTCCTAGGACTACATCCCTGAAAAGGTACATTCATATATCTTCTGAGATTATAAAAACTCCCATAATACAGCCAATCCAAGATGGTACCCTACAGATGTGTTACAAATTGAATTTTCATAATCAGGGATTACTGTGGGGTAGGAATTGGGAACAAGAAGAGTCACATAGATCACAGCAGCTTCATGACACAAGCTCTACCCTTTTTGTACACAGGTAGTCCTTGACCCACACTTGGAAGTCACAATAGAAACAACCAGCAGACTGTTACAACCATATGGAATCACTGTAGCACACCAATCAAAGACCTCCAAAACATCTTAATAGTGTTAAACTGTGTTTCTCCAGTTGCCCAAGAAGAAAAGGAAATCAGGAATCATCTATAACAGTGATGGCGAACCTTTTAAAGACTGAGTGCCCAAACTGTAACCCAAACCCCACTTATTTATCATCGGGTGCCGGGTGGGCGTGGCCCACTGGGTGAGCCGTGACCACTGGGTGGGTGTGGCTGCAGTGGTCATGGCAGACTGGGTGGGTGTGGCCGGGATGTGCGTGGCCACCTTGATGTTGCTCGTGGGGAGGGATGCCTGTGGGGGCCGGGCATCCAGGGGGTCTTTGGTGGGTGGGACAGAGGCTCGTCCTGCGGGGTGAGGCAAGACCAGGCAGGGGGCAGGGCAGGGCAGGGGTGCCTGACACCATCGGCCCCCACACAAAGCAAGCACATGGGGGCCAACTGTGTCCGTCAGCAGCCACAGCCTGCCGGCCCCTCGACTGGCACACTCTGAGGCTCCACAGCCCACTGTGAATACCGGGCCAGCCCTCCAGCAGCAGGCGGACTAGGAGAGGGGGATCCGGTATACTGGTTCCTTACTTCTGCCCGTCTTGTTCCATGGCCTTATGGCAGCAGCATTGGGTGCAATACACGAGGCGGCAAATAGCCGGTTTCGGCGCAACATGGCTGTTTGCTGCCAGCAGCGGCCATTTGCCGCCTCGCGTGTCACACCCAATGCCGCTGCCATGAGGCCGCGGAACAAGACGGGCGGAGGTAAGGAACCGGTATACTGGTTTCTTACTGCCGCCCGGCTTGTTCCGCGGCCTCATGGCAGTGGCATTGGGCAGGAGGCGGCAAACGGCCGGTTTCGGTGTGGCGCGGCTATTTGCTGCCTTGTGTATTGCGCCCAATGCCGCTGCAATGCGATTCAGCCGAAAGCGGCCATGGAACAAGTGGGGCAGGTTCACCCCTCACCTGTCTATTCAGCTACAGCTTTGATGGCTCTGTAGGTAGAGCTGCGAAGTTCTCTTCTCTGATAGAGAACTTCGCAGCTCTGCTTACAGAACCACCGAAGCAGCAGGTGGATCGCCGGAGGCTCAGGGAGGGAGGGTGCTGAAGTGGGCGGTCGGGCCATTGGCAAGAGCAATGCGTTTGAGCGGAAAGCTGCCTCAGAACAAGTGGGACAGGTAAGGAAAAAAAATCCTTGCTCCCCCTAGAAATTGCCTTTCTTTCTTTACCTGACTCCCAGCTGCATGCTGTTTCTCCTTCGTGATCTGCTGCCGCCACTTGCAAGGACAAATGAAGTTTTTTTGGGGGGGGAAAGGTCAATCAATCAATTCCAACTTCTCATGAAAGATCGTGAAGTTGGAATTGATTGATTGACCTTTCCCCCCCCCAAAAAAAAACTTTCTTTGTTTCCTTGCACGCTTCAGCACCCTCCCTCGCCGACCTCCAGCGCTCCACCTGCTGCTTTGGTTGGCCTGCCAGCCCCCAGCTCAACGCCCTGCCCACTGCTGCCTAGCACAGCTGCCCTGGGGCTGCAGGGGCTGGCCTGGTATGAGAAGGGCACGTGCCCCACCCTCCTGCCACCATGCAGGGTAAGGTTGCTGTGCCTGCCCCCGCCCAGATGCCCTTGCCTCCCCCAAGCATTTTTTTTACTAACCTGCTTTTCAGCTGCATTCTGTTTCTCCGTTCGCTTCTCAGCCTTCGTCGCGAGATCTCGTGAGAAGTTAAAAAGTCTGATGAAACTTTTTTTTTTACCGATAGTCCCACAAACATGCGTGAAGGCTGAGAAGCGAACGGAGAAACGGAATGCAACTGAAAGGCAGGTTAGTAAAAAAATGCTTGGGGGAGGCAAGGGCATCTGGGCGGGGACGGGCCCGGCAACCTTACCCTGCATGGCTTCAGCAGGTGTCTGGCAGGGGGAGGGAAGCAACTGGTCTACCACCATGCTAGTGCCGCCACGTTGCTTCTCTACCCCATGCACAGGCTTTGCCCCACCCCTCGGATGGAGCACCTTATTTCCAGTTCCGATACGTCATCTCCTCCGCCGCTGTGTGGGACTAAAAATAAAGTTCAATCAATCAATTCCAACTTTGCGAAATCTTTTTTTTCCAATGAGAATTTGAAATTGATTGATTGATTGAATTTTTTTTTTTTTGCACACGACAGCGGAGGCCTAAAGCGAAAAGGTTTTATAAAAACCCAGCTTAAAAAGCCACTTGCCCAGGGAGATTTTGATGCAGGTTGCTCATGGACGGGACTTAAGGCCTTTGACTGGGGCGACAACATGCACGTGCCCACAGAGAGGGCTCTGCATGTCACCTGTGGCACGCGTGCCATAGGTTCGCCACTACGGATCTATAACATACAGTATAAGCACTATAAGACAGAAAGGCAGAAGACTTGTAAAGTGAATCTATGAACACCAAGTAGCAGTAAAAAAAACCTGATGAAAACTCCTTGATTTCACAATGTGTAGACAGACTTAACCAAAGTTTAAACTGGGAAACTGAACATCCCAAACCTAGCTAAATATAAAAAATGTTAGAGAACCTCTGAAAGCTAGGCCCTCAGACAAATCAATCCTCAATAGGCTCATAGAGATAAGCCACATTTACACATGATTCAAAAGAGACAATAAAAAAGCTAAAAAGGAAAAATCGGAATACCTCCTTGCCAGCAATCAATGGCTAGATAAGCCAGGATTAACATCAGAAGCAACAGCAGACAAATAATCAAGCAATAAACCCTAATCAAGGAACTACTAGCTCAGACAAATCATCAAGCAGTGAACAACAGCCTAATCAAGGAAGAAAACAGCATCCCTACCAATACCAATAGGGCACTTTACTATATATAAACATACAGCAAACCCCACTCCCTTCTAGCATTGACGGTGTTATCCAGTCAGGTAATGAAATGGCTGTAAGAAAACAACAAGCTGAGAAAGTACCAAGGACTTCACAGTGAGACATCACATGACCACATCGCTTAGTAACCACAATCTTCACACTTTCTATTGCTCTTGTTAACTGAGAATCATAGGTCATTAAATGAATACTCACCCCAATTGAGGCCATTCTGGGCTTGGTTGCTTCCAGTCCTGAGCCTCAATAAGGTAAGGATTTGCCTTGGTGGTTGGCAAAACAGTGTGGCTCTGGGAAAGCTTGCCAAGCCTTGGGAATCTGCAGCTGCCCCACCCCATCCCAGCTATAGTCGCCCTTGCCACCCTGCACTTCAAGTCCTTGCCATCCTGCACTCTTTGCCCAGCTGACGTTTGCTGTCTCCTTGCTCTGGCTACTGAGAAGACACGTCTGGCCTAACTGCTGGGTCAGGTTGGAGCTGGGCTTTGCCCTGAGGGGGTGGGGGAAAGCCAAAAGCAACTCTAGAATTGCAGTGTACTGGGATCCCCTTTGCTTTTGCTGCTTTTTCTCTTTCTTTTCTTTTTCTTTTTTGGAATACAAAGCCCTGTCCTGGCCACGTGTTTTTGGGAAAAGGACTGCTTCTGCCTTTTTTTTTTTTTGCAGTGTGAAACCCAGCCATATGCTGGACATGTCTCATCTGCAGTGGGACCAAGAAGATGATGGTCAGTTGGGGCCACTTAAGATTGCAGGATTTATTTATTTATGGCAACCAGAAACTGGTATAACTGTTGTTGTAAGTTGATGTGGTCATGTGACTGCCTGTTATGACTTTGTTTTCTATCGATGGAGTTGCTGGTCCTAATTACTGTGTTACATGAGGACACCTGTAGCCTCATTTTCCCCCCCACAAGGATGAAACTAAATTTATATGCTGCCCAAAGTCGCTTTTCAGAATGAGTTGGGGAGCACATAAATTGAATAAATAAATAAAACTTTGAGCAAAGCTTTTCGTTGGGTATCCTGTTGTGTCCATTCTTCTGACTTTGTTCCATCACTTATGCTAGGATCTGATATCTCAAATGGCAGTTTAAATATTTTTCTGTTTACTTCATACATCTGTGGCTAACTTTGCTTCAAAATATCACACTAATAATTGTAATAAATGAATCACACATACGGTATTTAGAAAGAACTTGATTTTGACCAGAGAGGGCATAGTTTGATCTGATAATTTCCTTCCTCCATATCAATACAGAATACTTTGAAGTAAATCCATGTAAATACACAATCACACACACACACACACACACACACACACACATATGCACTAGCAACCTATGTTGGCATTCTATTAGAAATTCACATTATTATGAACATTTAACATGTTTAAATACAAAGTTTTGCAAATGGAATTTGCAAAAAAGTCAATTAATAGTAAATTTACCTGCCAGAAGTCTGTGACAGTAGAAGGCAATGCACCCTGAGCAGCTATATATGCAGGGTTTCTAGGATCATGGTCCATCTGTAAAAAAAGGAGAGAGGGGGAGAACCTAATTAAAAATGTTCAACAAGAGAAAATGAAATTCTGACATTCTGGATTATATTTGTGGACTAAGTTAACTAGGAAAAGTACTTATGCTATTGCTTGAAGAAAGTAAGGAACATTGTATTTCTTTCTTTTTAAAGGAACACTTTTTCTGAATAAATTAGTGATATTAGTCTAACATTAAGATACATAACAATTAACAATCTAGGTTCTAAATTTGCAGTATGAGATCATTTAAGGAATATTTGCTGGCAAAATGTATTTATTCAAGGGTTTGTTAGTGTCATAGCAACATAGAAGCTGCTTCAAACATTTTTAAGTATTGAGCATTTGGAATGCAGGGCACATTTAAGTATTTCTTTTATTTCCATCATAGTACTCAAGGACATAAGCACATAAAAACAATGCAGAATTGAAGAAACCCCCCCCCCCCTCAATCCTAGCTTTTCTGTTTAGTTCATCTGATTAAAATACAGGCTTCTAACTTTCAATAGGGGAAGTTCTGTTTAAAGAGATTAATGATTACATCTGCTTCTAGCTGAGCAGGAAAAAAAACGAATTTTTTCAAACAAAGCCATGAAGAGTAAAATAGGATTTTACATGGTTACAATGAATGTTTTTGACCTGATAGGTGTGTTTTCAGGTCCTAAACCTCTGGCCCCATTATCCTAATAAGGACAAGATCAGTGGATGGGAGTTAAACTACAACAAAAACAACAAAAAACCACTTATAGTAACTCTTAAAAAAAGAATTAACCATACATACATGCAGGAGCAAGGCTAATATTCTGTTTGTAGTTACAAGAACACTAGATCTCATTGAGCAACTGCACTTATTACATCCTCAAAATACAACAAAATTTAATACTAAAATAAGATGAAAGCATTTAATAAACCAACGGGACATTTGCAAAATACAAATTAAAGTAGCCAAGTAAGTAATTTTAAGATCCAAGTTCCATATTATTGCAAGATCTCTTTTGGAATCTCTAATAATAAAACAAGAAAAAACATTTAAAATGCTGTTCTGAAAAGATGCTGGTATTCTTAGCAGCAGTTGTACTAAGAGAAAAGCAAACAAAATTGAATCCTTTTCCTTGAACCTTTTTCTCTCTAATTGAAATTTAACAGCAAAATTAAACAAAATGAAATTCTAAGACATTCTGCATGGCTCCATTATTACTGTTTTTAATCTATGTATTCAGTTACAGATTCCTAATTTAGGAAATATTTTCCGAAATTACTTGTAAGGACTGCTGATTTTATAAAGAACTGAGTCACGCTATTTATTTACATGTATTATATGTAATACATGCCATAGACTAATATTGTGTTGCTTAACTGCATTATTGTGCTGCTAACCTCCAATAAAAACATAAGCTCTTAATATGAATGGAAGTATTGAACATGTTGAAGAGATTTTAATCCTATCCTCTCCTTCTGACAACCTCTCCCCACGACAGTGCAGAAGTTATTCAAAATGGAAAATGCTAGTATTTGAGTTTGAAGTCTCCTCTCATGATTAAAATATATAGTTCTATTATTGCTTATTTTAACATTCTTAGAAAAAATTTGGGAACCGAATAATTCTAAAATTTTACTTAAGATATTTGTAGGCTACAGGTAGTCCTCGACTTACAACCACAATTGAGCCCAAAATGTATGTTGCTAAGTGAGAAATTTGTTAAATGAGTTTTGCCCCTTTTATGACTTTTCTTGACACATTTATTAAGTGAATCACTGTAGTTGTTAAATTAGTAACACCATTCCTAAGTGAATCTGGCTTTCCCATTGACTTTGCTTGTCAGAAGGTTGCAAAAGGAGATCACATGACCCCGGGACATTGTAACTGGCACAAATATGAACCAGTTGTTAAGCATCCAAATACAAATCACATGACGATGGGGATGCTGCAATGGTCATAAGTGTGAAAAATGGTCATCAGTCACTTTTTTTCAGTGCTGTTGTAACTTTGAACGGTCACTAAATGAATTTTTGTAAGTTGAGGATTACCTGTATTAATTTTTTCAGATGCCATGACTTTTACATGTACAACTGTAGCAAAAAGTGATGTTGGCACATTTAGCCAAATGATGTTTGGCAAATTTAGCAAAACTGTTTAACCTTGACTGGTTTTGGACTAATTACTGTTAAAATCCATACTCTTATTTTGATACTGGCTGCTGTAAACCCTGCTGGTCCCTTAAAAAAAAATCAGTATATGCATTTCTAGATTAATGTCAGCCCTTCCAAGTAAATATGACCAGATGCGTTAATTCTATTTTATTGTAAGACTACATTAACAGAATTTTACAAGACTGAGGGTACAAATTTTCCCACCAATTTTTAACTGTCCGATCAATTAGGACAGATCCTACCGAAGTTTCTTTCTCTGACTATTAAGCAACTGCAGGCTCTTGTTTCTGATCATTCTCTAGGCAGCATGTTTTCCCCCTCCCCCTCCCTCAGGGTCATTTCCACATACCATTGCACCTAGTATGTATACTTGCAACAGAATAATAGAAAACCAGACTATTGGAGAAGGCTAAGAAAAAAATCTGTTAATGGGGATCATAATTAAGAGATATCAGGGCAAAGAGGAGACATTAATCATATAAATTGGGAAGATTTCAAAGCATTTATGATAAGGATCTGGAACCAATAGGAAGAAAGCTAAAACAAAATAATGAGCAGA
Organism: Azemiops feae; assembly: GCA_023970755.1. Classification (NCBI taxonomy): domain Eukaryota; kingdom Metazoa; phylum Chordata; class Lepidosauria; order Squamata; family Viperidae; genus Azemiops; species Azemiops feae. The sequence goes on along the minus strand of JALGBA010003870.1, from coordinate 801,997 downwards.
TTTTATGAAAATAGGTTGATACATTTTAATCTGCCTATGAGCTGCCTCTTAGTATTGATCCAAGAATTTGAAAATTATAAATGGTGTCCTAATTTCTGCATTGATTGTTCCATATTGACATGAAGAATATATGACCCATTCTGAACCAAATACTTAGTAAAGTCAACCAATTATCCCTACAATGGCCAATCAGAAGGCTTGAAGAATAGAACATGAGCCTATTGGCATTTCTGCTCATATTTTCAGCAACTAGTACTGAGAAGAATAGATAGTTTTATCCTCAATTATCTTATCATTCAACTGCAGAAAGCAGGAGCTAAAGGCAGGTAGAGGTAGTCATCGACTTATGGTCACAATTGAATCCAAAACTGCTGTTGTTAAACGAGACATCTGTTAAGTGAATTTTGCCCCATTTTATGACCTTTCTTGCCACAGTTGTTAAGTTAATTACTGCAATTGTTAAGTTAGTTACAAAATTGTTAAGTGAATCTGGATTCCCCATTGACTTTGCTTGTCAGAAGTTTGCAAAAGATGATCACATGACCCCAGGATGTTGCAACTGTCATAAAGGTGAACGAGTTGCCAAACATCTAAATTTTAATCATGTGACCTTGGGGATGCTGCAACAGTCAGGAAATTTCTCCTTAGTTCTAGGTTGCTTCTCTCTTTGGTTAGTTTCCATCCGTTGCTTCTTGTCCTGCCTTCAGGTGCTTTGGAGAATAGCTTGACTCCCTCTTCTTTGTGGCAACCCCTGAGATATTGGAATACTGCTATCATGTCACCCCTAGTCCTTCTTTTCATTAAACTAGACATACCCAATTCCAGCAACCGTTCCTTATATGTTTTAGCCTCCAGTCCCTTAATCATCTTTGTTGCTCTTCTCTGTACTCTTTCTAGAGTCTCAACATCTTTTTTACATCGTGGTGACCAAAACTGGATGCAGTATTCCAAGTGTGGCCTTAACAAGGCATTGTAAAATGGTATTAACACTTCACATGATCTTGATTCTATCCCTCTGTTAATGCAGCCTAGAACTGTGTTGGCCTTTTTGGCAGCTGCAGCACACTGCTGGCTCATATTTAAGTGATTGTCCATTAGGACTCCGAGATCCGTCTCACACTTACTACTATTGAGCAAGGTACCTCCTATACTATACCTGTGCATTTGGTTTTTCTTGCCTAAATGTAGAACCTTACTTTGTTCACCACTGAATTTCATTTTGTTAGATAGAGCCCAGTGTTCAAGTCTGTCAAGATCCTTCTGTATCTTAAGCCTGTCTTCTGGAGTGTTGGCTATTCCTGCCAGCTTGGTGTCGTCTGCAAATTTGATGAGTTCCTCATCTGTCCCCTCATCCAAATCATTGATGAAGATGTTGAAGAGCACTGGACCCAGAACAGAGCCCTGGGGCACCCCACTACTCATTTCCCTCCATGTAGATGCAGTTCCATTGAGAACTATACACTGAGTACGGCCAGTCAGCCAGCTACGAATCCATCTGGTGGTGATGCTGTCTAAGCCAGAGGTCCCCAACCTTTTGGGCACCAGGGACCGGTTCCGCAGAGAGAGGTTTTTCCGTGGACCATAGGGGGTGTGGTTTTGTGTGCTGCCTGCATTTCATGGATGGGGCTTTGCTTGTTTGTGTGGACCGGTTGCTGGCATGCTGCGGCCCGGTACTGGTCCACGGACCTTTTTCTATCTTATCAAGTAGTAGGTTGTGATCTACTTTATCAAATGCCTTATTAAAGTCCAAATAAATTATATCCACAGCATTCCTCTGGTCCACTAATTTTGCCACTTGGTCAAAGAATGCGATAAGATTTGTCTGGCATGATCTGTTTTTGACAAACCATGTTGGCTTTTGGTAATGATTTTGTTTGCCTCTAGGTGTTTGCTGATTAGTTGTTTGATTTTCTTTTCCAGAATCTTCCCAGGTATTGAGGTCAGGCTGATAGGTCTATAATTTCCTGGATGCATTTTTTTTCCTTTTTTGAAGATGGGAACTACATCACCTCTTTTCCAGTTCTACGGTAGTTCCCCAGTGTTCTTTGAAAGATATAGTTCAGTGGTTCTGAGATCATATCTGACAGTTCCTTCAGAACCTTGGGATGTAATCCATCTGGTCCTGGTGATTTGAACTCGTCTAGGCTGGACAGATGCTCACTTACCATTTTCTTGCCTATCTTAACTTGTGTTTCTTATCTGTTTTTTACGATACGGTTTTTGATAGGTTGGGCTGTTTTTTCCCTTTGTGTAAAGACGGATGCAAAAAACGAGTTAAATAGTTCTGCTTTCTCCCTGTTGCTTGTCACCTTCTTGCCACTTTCTCCCACTAATGGGCCTATCATTTCCTTGACTTTTTTCTTGTTTTTTACATGTTGAAAGAAGCTTTTTTTTTGTTTTGTTATTTTTGACTTTTGTCGCAAGCCTTAGTTCATTTTGAGCCTTAGCTTTCCTCACTTCATCTTTGCAGGCTTGGGCTATTTGCTGATATTCTGCCTTAGTTATGTGCCCCTATTTCCACTTGTTATACTTGTCCTTTTTGTCTTTCAATTTATCAGAGAGTTATTTATGCAGCCATGCTGGTTTCTTTGGAGAGCTGTTATTTTTCTTCTTTGTTGGTATTGTGCTAGACTGGGCTGTTATTATCTCACTTTTCAAAATTTCCCAAGCTTCTTCGGTTGTTTTCCCCTTGAAGATTCTCATACATGGAATCCTTCCCAAGCTCTCTCTAAGTTTATTGAAATTAGCTCTCTTGAAGTCCAAGACTCTAGTTTGACTGTGTTCTATTGCTTGTGCTTCCATAATGTTGAATTCCAATATTGCATGATCACTTCCCTCCAAGGTTCCTGTGGCTTCAACACCTTCTATCATTTCATCCCTGTTGGTGAGAATTAGGTCCAATATGGCTAATTCCCTAGTTCCCTTCTCTACTATTTGGGAGGCAGAGTTGTCTGCTAGGTTTATTCTAATAACACTTCTATTTCTAATAATTTATCTATTCTCTTAGCCATGTTCAAACATCTTAATAGTATAATATCCCATATAATGGGTCAGGACCTCTGTTTTCTTCAGTCTTACTCTTGCTTTCTTCCTTTGTCAACTAACTTTCCAAGTCAATGCCTTTGAATGATCAAGTAGTTCTTCTTCTATTTTTATGTATATTGTTTGGAATAAGAAAGACAATTTGGTTAAGGTATTTGGGAAGAACGCTTAGCCCATTGATATTCATTAAACAGCCTCCCTACTTCTCCAATTTCCCACAATTCTCCTAACAGCTTTATCTTCCATTCGATCGGCTCTTCCTTATCCTCAAGAGTGTTCTGAGATCTTGACAGGAAAGATGTCTTTTTCGTTTCCGGTATTATCGCTACGTCTTTTAATTCTTCGTTTGTCTGAGTCTGTTTATTAATTCCTTCCATTAAGTCCTCCATTTTTGGATCCACTTCTTCTAATTTTCCTTCTATTTTCTGGGTTACTAGTTCCTTCTTTATAGTCATTTTCTGAATTTGTGGATTTAGATTAGAAAATTGTTCTTTTATCTCCTTTATGTTATTTTTAGTCTCATCATGAGCTAAGGCAATTGTCTCTTGTATTGATTTTAACATAGAAAGAATTTCTTACTGAGCTTCGTCAACATTTTCTTGTTGATATGTCAAGCTAGGGACTTTAAAGATAAGTGTTAGAGATGGTTTTTTACCATTTAAAGCTGAGTATGGAACATCCATTTTGGTTTTGTATGTGGTCTCTATACTCCAATCTATTTAGGGATATAAAAAGTTTCAGTCAATTGTCATTTGAGCTCCAAGTTATCCAGCCAGCCTATCAGTCCATCCTTAAGCCTCCCCTAAGCAAATATAAGCAAAATTCAAGTTTTTCTCTCCAATGAAAAATATGTCCTTTCTGTCCAGAGACAAAAAAGCAATTAAAAGTTGTTCATCAGTCAAGGTTTATAATCCACCATCTCAATCTATAATGCATGTTTCAACTACAGATAAATAGCTCCATGACACAGGTCTAAAAGTCAGTTAGTATTTATATTCATAGTCCAGGCAGGCCAGTTTCAAAATAGTTTATCGTCTCTGCCACACAGATAGGCAGCCCAAGAGGTTTTTTTTTTCCTTTTCCCAGCTGTAGTCTTGAAAAGTGAAAATTTCCAAGGACAACGAAAGTCTTATCTCAGTCTGGGCTTCAAGCCAAGTTTCCTTTAAACATAATAAATTGTAGTGCCGTGGTTCGCCACTAGATGTCGTTGATGCCGTCTTCCAGCTTTTTAAATCCAAACTTATATTACAAGCTTTTCAAATCTCTTTAAAAAAAAAAAATCTCAGAAGCACTTTTAGTCCCCAAATTTCAAAGCTATATATATGTATTGATTCCAAATTAATCTTGTAATTTTCTCTGTTTTCCCCCAAGCAATTAATTCGCCACTTTTCTTTTTCTGAGGGAATGGGGCGGAAATTCCCCTTCCCTCTCTCCTCATGGAGGATTCTTTGCTTTGGGCGGCTTTTTCCAGGAAAAAGTCTTAAAGTCATAAAGAGAGGATAGGGTCTCACCCAGTTCCATCCACGTTGCTCAAAAGTTGCTCGTTAGTGCTTATTTTCTTTGGTTGTCAGCAGCTTCTGACTGGCCACATGAATGTAGCCATTCTTTCCCCCGCCAGTTTGGAAGGCTTCCTCAGATCAAACGGAAGGGCCGTCACCCTCCCGTGATCAACAAGGGTCCTCTCCTTCTTCGTCGCCTCTCTGGGGCAACTTTCAATCCTTTTTAGGGTCCCCAGAGGGTGAAATTGAACACAGAAGACGGAGCCCCGTCTTCCTGCATCCATTACGCCGCAACGTCAAACCAGAAGTCCAAAATCTAAGATGTTTTAATACCAAGTTATATTAGTTCTATTTCAAACTGACCTGAGATGATTTAAAATTAGATGCAGTATTTGATATAAATTCATTTCAGCAAATTAATTTGATTTTTTAAAATTCTGATGTTAAATTTTACTGCATGTTTATGTTGACCACAAATTAATGCTGTAGTGATAAATTCAGATTATTTATAAAGAGTGTTATTTTTACTCTTGTTTTAACACACACTTTGTGAATATTTATGTACACTGAAATTAAATCATTTTTATAAACAAAATATTCAGCATTAAAAGGAAAACAAGAAAAGGTCAAACAACATACTGTGGATGTTTCTAAGATGTTGTTGATGTAATTTGGTGATTGAAATGTGTTATCTACTTCAGGCATCCTAGGCTATTGTTGTAACTATTGGCTTTAGTCTTTCTACATTGCTCACACTTTCTGATATGAGTTGGGTGGTTGTAAAAATTATTTTAATAAATAAATGATATAAGTTAATGCAGAAAATATACCCTACCTAAAAAAATATTTTCTATATGATGCAATTCAATTCAAACCATTTCAGTACCAGTTTAGAACTCCCCCCCCTCTCCTCTAGTTACTGTATCGCTCTTAGATTTAGTCTTCATTTAATTATTTAGTTTTGGACAATTTTAAAACAAAACACTAGGTGTATATGTGTATGTTTGTAAGCTTTCCAATTTATATGAATACATATATTTATTCATATATTTATTCCAAGAATGTTCTCTATGTAATTTACATAAAATTTATAAAGCCTATTTTTCAAGTTAACTGACTTGAAATATAACTGACAATGGTTATGACTAGGTTCCATCTTCATGTTACTATATATCATGCATGGTTCGTGCCCCTAAAAGTAAAAGTAAACCTAAAACAAAATATAATCATACAGGATATAAAGGAAATGTGCCCAAAACATGCACCTCTTCATTTAAAATAAAAGGAACAAAGATAATGGAAAAATGAGCTTAATTTCATTTCATTAAGTTCTTTAAAAGGAGATATTTAGAAGAGAGAAATTAGAAAGGGAAAACATTTTTTTTACAATGTTTTTCTGTTTTTGTATTCCTATTTTTAAATACAAGGGGTGAGTGATGCTATTAATTCATATATTCTGAAATGTATCCTCTATGTATTTTTATAGTATATTTTAGTTATATTGACACAATAATCCTCAGGATATATCCACAATATTAAAGTATGCTGTGTTTGAGAAAAAAGTCAAACTATTCACATTCTTAGTTTGGCTACTTCAACCCCAAGAAAACTGAGAGGTACCCTTTATTTTTTAAAATAACTTCCCTTTCCCTCTCCAAAGTCCTAGGAGAAAAAACAGAATTCCCATTTATTTTTATAACCTCTGATTTACAAACAAAGGTTGCTCATTATTTACTACTGGATTTCTCTGAAATTTAACGAGTACTAACTACAAATATGACAGATGTAATACTGCACGGTCAGAGTTTCCTTGTGCTGTAATTGCAAGCATTTTATTCAGTTGCTGGCAGCAAAGTTATTACCATAGTATTTTATGTTATTTAAGAAAACATGAAAAGCTTGGACTTCTGGTTCCGGTCGCAGCGCCAGCGGTCACGCAAAGAGTATGTTCTCTTTGCCGACCGGTTTCCCCCCGCCGGTAGACCCTGGACAGGGTCGAAAGTCGCCCCGGAGAGGCGACCACCGTGGAGGACACTCGTCTGATCGTAGAGGGAGCGGCAGCTCCCTCTGCGATCCGAGAAATCACCTTTGGGCCGACGGGGAAAAGATCGGCCAGTAACATTGCCGATCACTTAGCTGCTCCAGCTGAAAGTCACAGCAACATCTAAGCAAAAAGAACCACCGTGGAAGATCCGGGTGAGACCTTTCCTTCCCTCTTGATATTTTATTTACTTCCCTGTGAAAAGTTTTTTAGAAACTATTCCCCTCCCTTGAGAAAGCAGCGTTCGAATACTCGGGGAAATGAGCTTTGGGGGAAAAAAAATAACTAATTTTTATTGTTTATTTGAACTGTTGGAATTCGGGGGATCCTGAAAAGAAAAGAAGAAAAAATCCTTACTGTGACTCTCTCTCTTTGCCTGCCTGTTTTCAGCTTAAGTGGAAATCTTTAGGGAGGGGGGTGGAGTGTTTTGCTTCCTCCCCCTCCTCCTGAACTTTTTTATCTACTTTAAAAAGAAAAAAAAACTCTCTGGCTTTCTGGGCGGATTCATGTGGATTGTATGGTTACAATGTATCTCTGAACTTGGCGTGAAGCCCAGATAGCTCTAATGTAACAATGTAACCATTTGCAGCTGAACTTTTATACCCTGAACTTGGCGTGACGCCCAGACATTGGTATATCTTTTGGAACTTGCTTAATTTTCTACTTCTAGTTCATTTGACTTTATAATATAAAATATACATCCCAGAAAAATGGATTTTCTCTCGCTTTAGGATTACAATATAATAACTGACTTTTAAGACATTCTCTTCTATTATCACTTTGGATTATAAATTAGATATTCACAATACTGACTGGGACTTTTGCTGTCTTCATCTTTGTGTTGGACTTGATTACTTATTTTTTTCTTTCCTTTTTTCCTATTTTTGTTTGGATTCTATATTTTATAATATTGCAATCTATCTTTTAAGCTGAACTTTCACTAAAAAAAAATGGAATCCCACTCACAGCTTAATTATGGACTTATACTAGAAAATTTTTTGGAAATGAAAGAGGAATTAAGAGAACATTTTAGAACGCTCAGGAAAGAGGATGTTCCAGAGTTAAAAATTGAATCTCAAATTTTGACTGATCATGACACACAACTAGATTTACAACTTAAGGAGACGGAGGATTTATATTTACAACCTACTGAAGAGGAAGATGCTACACCTTATATACAAATGAGGGAGATTTCTGATGACCAAAGGCAGAATTCAACTAAAACATCTATAATCTTAAAAGCAACAGAAATGGATTTTCAAATACGAGACATTAAAAATGCTGACAATATGAACAAACAACGAATAATCACCATACTGATTAAGACTGATTACATAGTGCAGACAATACTGGAAAAAAGAGAAGAAGACTACGATCGGACGCAATTGTGGGAAAACGTGCATAGCCAAATATTAAGATGGGAGGAGCTAAAGGCCCTATTGTGGAAACCTGCTTGGCATAAAAAGAAAGCTAGAATTAGGTTTAAAAATGAGTGTTAAAACTTTATCTGATGGGTAAAATGGCTTTTAGAGACTTTGATGATTATGGTCTGGAATGGCAATTACGGAAAATTAGAAAAGTTAAAATTAAAGGAGTTGGATTGAGATTGGTGAAATGTTACTGATATTTTTACTTATAATGATTGAATGTTGGATTGATTTATAAAAATATTTGATAGAGTACAGGAAATAGAATATAGTTGAGAAATATTAATATATATATATATATATATATATATTAGTTATATTATATGTTTATTTTAGAAATAATTAGAAATAATTTAGGTTAAAATGTAAAATGGTTTTAAAATACTTAAAGTCATGTTCATTTATAAAATATGTATGTGAAATAGAATAGAATAAGAGATAGAATTTAATTGAGAAGTATAAAGTGAATAATTGGAGTAATATGTATATGTTAGAAACAATTTATATTATATGGATACCCAAATTGTATACTATATGTTTATGTAAGGCCAAATTGGAATATGTTAATTGAAGTTAGTTAAGCTTGAAAACGGGTGGAAATATTATTGATAGTTCTTGTTCTTTTTTTTTTTGATTGATAAAATAGAGAGGGAAACTTTAAAGAAGTAATTTAAATTGTTCATGTATGATTATATTTTTTACTTTGTTTAATGGAGTGCCCTATCTCCACGATGAGTCCTAAGCACTTGGTTGTAAAACAAAAAATTCAATAAAACTTGTTATAAAAAAGAAAAGAAAAAAGAAAACATGAAAAGCTTCCAACTTAATTTTATGTCAAGGAATTTTTAAGCATCTTTTCTATCTAGTTTCATATTAGAATGCTTAAAGAATCAAGATATGTGATTAAGTAGTTTTGCAGAGCTTGAACATGGAATATTCCATGTTTTCTGAGAATGTGTGTACATGCATGTGCACTAAGATGGTGTTGGTAAGTGGTTCTGATAAAGAGACATGTGGCCAGGTGGCCAAGTTATTTTCTAGCGTAAAGAAGCCCTGCCCCCTCGTCTTCTACTTCCCATATATAGCTTTAGTTATTTAGACTTGAGCCAAGGTTGAGTGAGCACCAGTTGGAAGCTGGACCACAGACCCTAAAAGTTGGAAAATACACAACTATAAGCATACCCATGAAACCTTTATAACTGCATCATGTATCATTCTGGCTTTATCAGGCATTTTGCACTCTGAAATAAACATTTTACTCCAATTCATATTTTCTAGCTTTAGTATTAATTCTTTGTTTGGGATACCCAAGTATTACAAAATCAATATTTTACTGATATGATATTTATTGGAAGTTTTAAAAATGGAATGCCAATTCTTTTTTTGGGGTGGGATAGATTTTTTTTAACAGCAAAAAAAAAGTTTGCTTGATTTTTATTTTTCTTCTCTCCACCACTGGCTTGTTACTACAGTGGTACAAAGAAGACACACTGAATTTATTATTTGGCCACAGAAACAATAACTTGTGCATAGCTAAGGTTGATGACACCCACAATTTTTCACCCTCTTACTCCTTCTCCTCCTTTCCCTAGTTTGGCAAGACAGCACACAGTAAGGCTGGATAAGGAGCAGAGAACTTGTTCATCTCTGCTGCGCGGAAGGCTACAATAGAACTTGTTAGCTTTATTTATTATATGTATATGCCACCCATCTCCCTCTCAATTGATTCTGGGCAACTTGCAATAATGTAAATTTTAGTTACCCTTGTGGTTGTTGCCCTTGCATTCCCACTTTTGTTGGGGAAGGAGAGCTTTTGTCTTTGGATAAAATTACTTTTGTAATTTCCTTATACCAAGACAGCCAACTTAAGATAAAGAGAGAGTTTAGCAGGGACTTAAAGTGTTTCCCACTGTAGACTGATATTTTTATTATCAATTTTTTGCCCATTCATCCTTTTGCAAATCATTTGCTCATTTTTTTCTAAAATAGAAGATACTGCTGACAAATTTGTCTGAAATGGTATAGGGTTTCCTGCCTGAGCAAGGGGTTGGACTAGATGACCTCCAAGGTCCCTTCCAACTTTATTATTATTGTTATTATTAAATTATTGTATATATTACTGAAGACAAACAGATGTATCAAAATTTGATACTGTAAGTGACACTGAAGAATCCTGAAATATTCTTACAAAAGTAATTATGGGACAACAGAATAGGTTTCTGTGTTTGCTTCAGAATTTCTTTATATATTTGTGAAAGTATTTTGTTATTGTTCAGCAAATATTTTAGGCTGGCTAGGTGTTTACAAGCAATTTCAGGCTGGTAAAATTGTAGCAGTGAAAATTAATAATATGTAATATTGGTGATACATTTTTATCTGTAAGTGAAAAATATTTTATTGTTTACTTTTCTATGTCTATTTTATATTGCTAGTGACCAGTTTGGATTTTTTTTGATCAATCTAAATTTCATAGTTTTTAATCAATTGTAAATGATAATTAAATTGAAAAGACAATGAAAAAATCTTATTCACTGGGATATTTAATCTCATCTAAAGATTCACTTGTCTGCTAGCCTGCACCAGCTCATTTCACCCAATATAAGCTAGATTTGCAAAGAACACAGATATACACATGTGCACGGACATATACATACGTACATTTGAACAAGATTATCATTGTAAAATTGATAGCTTATCTGTAGAACTTGCTTATAAACCAAAACCTCCTCAAAAAATATTTAAAACATATTTTAAAAATGGAAGCAAGATAAAATACTAAACATATCTCATACAGAACAGCAATTTATTTCATCCAATGAAGGAATAATTTAATGCAGTACAATTGAACTAGAATATATTTATAGAGCTTAATGTTTGCTGCAAAGCTTATTTTGTTATTGGAAAAAAATTGCAAGTAACAAGAGATTGCTTCTATGATTCTTGCATTTTGAGGCAAAATGAAGCCAAATTTTATTTGGGATTTAGTTTGTTACATATAATAATGGCTATAAAACTTGGCTGTGATACAAGGGAAAAGCTGAAATCATTCCCAGCAATGATGCATGAACTCTACAAAAACATTTCACATTTTTATTCTGAGGCAGTCACTTCTAGCCTGATTTAGCAGGGCTTTTTATGCAATAATTTTTATATTTGAATAAATATGCAGCTGTTATTCTACTTATGGGGATTAGATGTTGGATAATAAATGTTTCTGTGTCCAGAGCAGTTGGTAGCATATAGCAACTTTACCTTATCTGATCACAAAAAAGCCTAGTTTTCTTCAGGCTGTACGCTAAATAGAAATCAAAACAAATCTGTGCCAAGTTATTTATGAATTATTTCCAAGGAAATAATTGTAATAACTGTAGATGTGTCCTTATATTCATCAGGAGTCAATTTCAACTCAAGGGAGCTTACCTTTTTAAAACTGATCTATGATATGTATTCTAATAATATTCTGTTAATTGAGAAAAATCAGTTATGGGAAAAATCAAGTTGTCCCAAATTATTGAAGCAAAATAGTTAAGCATGTGCTCCCTGTTGAAAGCATTTCATTTATCTAAACTTGTACATGATAACATTGTTAGGAGAATGCATATTTCAACTGTGGTAACTCTGAAGAAAATTTATTATGTATAAATCTTATCAGGAATACTTATACAACTAAATAAACTTATAGCCAAAATCACAGAAAGAAGATAATGAAATTGTATGGGATATGCATGGATTACAAAATGTAGCTTGGACCTTGGACCTCAGTGTGAAAACAGCCCATTTCATTTCAAACCAATATGGAGACTATCAGATATAATTTTCAGCTAAGACGAACGTATTCAGCTAAACCTCCCGTTATTATTTAAATTTGTAAGCAAAGATGTTTGAGAGCATAAAACCTGCCTAATTTCAAAGAATAGGTACAAGGGTCTTCATGTTAGGCACATTAAATCAATTTTGTTTTTTAAATTCTAGAGTTCAATAATAAAGCATACTGTATTTGCACTTTGTGAAAGGGACTTGACAAAGTACAGGTGCAGGAATTTTATATAAGTGTAGCTTTTAGAATTTAGGAATAAAGTTAGCAACAAAAGCATTTTTGAGTAAATTTAAAATTATTTCAAGGTACATGCAGATACCAGAGACTGCAACCATGATTTCCATCAAAATAAAATTTAAACTTTTATTATCATTAATTAATTAACTGGATCATAATTTTAATTTACTGTTCATAAGAAGTTTCCTTTATACTTACAATTGGACTTGCGTTGATGTAGTCTGAATTGTCATGACTATTTTCAGCTTTCAAACATATCCTGCAATGATCATCTTGCCCCCACCCCCAAAAACATATAGTTATTTATACTGTGTTTATATGAATAGATTAAAATATGCATATTAAAATAGCTATTTCAAAGATTAAACAGAAAAATATTTTTTAGCTTGAAGAGAGAAATATCATATACTTGAGCTTCAGCATACTTGCTTTTAAACACAGAATTCTCTGTGATTATTTTAGATAAAGCCTGAAACTTATTTGTTAAACTGAGATCCCACTTTTTCTCCAGGACAGAGGTAAGTGAGGATTCCCTTCATTTTATTCCTGCAACAATAACCCTGTGAGATACCGTATGTCGGGCAGAAAGAAAATTATTGGCCCAAAATCATTCAGCTAACTAAAAACCAGGTTTCTTCCATCCTAATTCAATACCTTAAAAACTAAACAATTAAGATATTGTAATGAAATGTATAAATGACCTTGAGGAACAATAGGAAGAGATGCGGCCTAGGAAACAATAGGAGAATACAGACTGGAGCCCTCAGTAGTTTAAAGTCAAAGAAAGAAACTTAGGAAGGATCCACCCTGATGAATCAAGCACTTAAAAGTGGAAAGTGGAAGTTTATATTTTCAGACTTACAAGACTTGATAATATAGTCTTATAATAAAGTAGAATAAATTCATGTAGTTGTGTTTCCTGTCTGGTTTACCTGGGAGGACTGATATCAAACTTGCAAGTCTAAAAGTACAATCTTGATCCATTAGTGTGGGTCCTACATTTCTTTCTCTGCCTATTTAAACCACTGGGGCTTCCTGCCTCTCTTATCTGATTGCTTCCCAGACAGCAACTCTTCCCCTTGTTCACCAAGAGTCACCCACCCATTCCATTACAGATATTTTCTATTCCTGTGGTATCTCAAACTCACTGAACAATTGGTTTGAGAAAATAAGAACAGTATGAGGTTGTTAATCTACATGCCAGTACTGCTCATTGGATGGAGCTATCAAATAGCATGCCTATAATGCAAAAGCAAGATAATACATGACAATCAGAAGCATTGAAACAGACCATTTTAGTTAAATATTTCATATAAAATATCTCTTTTCATCAAAATAGTATCAAATTCACTAAAAACCAAGTATTCTCTTCACTAATCAGAGTACGCTTCAATTTCAAAATCTATTAATTAATTTGATTTTGATACCAACCAACTTTAGATTGACTGTGAATAATCCTGCCCATATCACCTTTCTGCATTTTTTTCTTAAACTGATACTTCAGTGACTTTTTAAACAATGAAATTTAGAATTTTAAAAAATATCTGCCCCACACTATAAGTAATCTGTATTATTGTAAAATACAGTATGTTTTGAATTGTAAGATTTAGCATTCAATACAGTAGTCTGACATAAAGCTGATAAAAGTGTCATTAGCTAATGAAATTGCCATTATCTATTGGAAGGAAAATATGGTGCTTTTAGACATACAAAGCGGTCTAGAAATATGAACAACTAAATGGCTGTGTTTTCTAAAGTAACCCAGAACTGAGAATAGAAGCTTTGTAAACTTATCTGTGGATGCCAACAGTTATTTATTTATTCTAAATGAGTACAAAATGTGTAAGTGATGCAGTTTGTAATTGCAAACTGAATTAGATTTTTTTTCCTGATACATGTAAGTATGTCAAAAAGCTGTGCAAAAACATTGCTTGCTGTAATCAATATAATGAAAAACAAAAATGTATTGTGCAAGTTACACCAGTGTAAAAGATGTGTTGCCCAGGGCAATGTACTATAACATTTTAACAAAATATTAAGTTACTTTACTAATACATTTCTATACCTGTCCCACAAAGATGACAAAAACATTCAATATTAGATAAAGAGCGAAGCAGTACTGTAAATAAATCACTTAGTTTAAACTATACATACATGCAACTACAACTTGAGAGCGGTTTTTCTGGACATTTTCTTCCTTATGGGCAATGGTAGTTGCATTAGGCTCAGCTTGATATGCACAAAGTGCTTCCCACTCTTTTTCTAGACGATTCTTGTTTTTCAAATGATCTTCCATGTAGGCCTGAAATTAAGAAGTCTAATCAGAAGTAGCAGGCTTAACATATTCAATACTTGCTATTTCAATCAACAAGTGAATGAACTGTAAAGTAGAGAGCCAAACTGGTCTAATAGTTAAGGTGCTGGTTTGGAAACCAGGAGACTATGAGCTCTAGTCTTGCCTTCTGCATGGAAACCCATTAGGTGACTGGGCTAGTCACTCTCTCTCAGCCAACAATTAAGGTTTGGGTCACAAGCCAGTCAATCAGTTCTTATTGTAGCCAGTGGCAGACCTGCACTTGTTGGGAAATTCTAGGGGGAAAAAAAGTGAATGAACTGAAAAGTATTAAGGCACTTTGACTTGAATGCAAAGAAGTACTAGACTGGTTGCAACTGCTATTTACTGATTTGACCAAGATAGAAACATGATAAATGAATGAGTGTTTTGACTGACCAGATACTTAGTAGACTTGAGTTTCCTGAAAAGCAGTCTATATGGCAAAAACTGACCTTCAGAGGAGTGTCAAAATGAACTTGTGATATTGCAGTAGAAGGCACTTTTAAGTTGTGTTTTGTTTCTCCTTGGATTTTACATGGAATATTGAATCATTTTCTTTATACAGTGAGATCAAAATTCCAGGATTTATATAGGATTGAATCCATAATGCTCAACCTTAGACACCATAGTAAAAGGAAGGAAAAGAGAAGTAGGCTTGAATTTTTCTTTCTAAACTTTTGTGTGATTTAAAATTAGATGGTTGCATGTGCAGGCATTTAATGGTGTCTGTCAAATCAGCAAAAAATAGTGCAGATAAGAAATTCTATCACGATCAAGCAAAGCAAAAAGAAGGAAAAGGTTCCAGGTATTCAGTTACAGCAACTATAATTTCTCTGAAAAAGTTTAGAGCAAAAAGAAGATATTTATATGAACTGTAAGATCATCATAAGAAATTCCTTTTTTTAATTAGGATCGGTCAAATCTAAATAATTATTGCTAAAAACATTAGTATATTTCAATTTCATTTATATACTGTATATTTTCTAAAGAAAGATTAAGAGAATGCTAAGATATTTCAAATGAGCAATGGCCAATGGTCAACTTTGACATAATGAGTTATATCGCTGGTCCTGTCATAGCACATAAATACAACAGTGAACTTCAAAGACAAACAATTTATCAAACAAGTCAGGTGTATGAAAGGAAAAGGGAAGAGAATCTTGCAGAAGGAAGGAAGGAAGGAAGGAAGGAAGGAAGGAAGGAAGGAAGGAAGGAAGGATAAAAACAGCAGAAAAACTAATCAAAACACTGAAAAAAGAGCAAGGAAAAATGAAGAAAAAAAGGAAAATAGAAAGGAAAATAACAGAAATCAAAGGAAAGAGCTAGAATGATTAAATAAAGAGATACAGTACTTAGGGAGGGAAAAGAACGGTTTCATTTTTAATACTCTCCATTGCTCCAGCTCCCAACGTACTCACTAGCTACAAATTTGATGAGTTCCCCTACTATTCCTTCATCTCAATCGTTTATGAAGATATTGAAGAGTACTAGGCTTAAAACAGAACTTGGAGTATCCCACTACTTACTTCCCTCTATGTAGATGTACGGTAATTCCATTAAGGATTATATGTTGAATGCGGTTTGTTAGCTAGTTATGAATCCATCTAATGGTGAAGCTATCTATCTCAAAGTTCTCCAACTTACTAAGAAGTAGGTTGTGGTTTACTTTGTCAAATGCCTTACTGAAAAACAAGTATATTATGTTCACACCTTTTCACCAGTCCACTTAATAACTTATTTTTATTCTTGAAAATTGAATTGCTTTGACCCAACATAGTAACTGATTAGCACACATTTATACAGAAAATCTTTATTTCAGGCAAACTGATTGTATCTTAGTTATAAAATAAAAAGAGTAAGATAGTACTTGTTGTTCATTTACTTATTATATTTATATACTGCCTATTGGGAGCTTCAGCATATAGAGTTCTCTCCTTCTGTTCTCCCCTTAACTCCCCTTATGAGGTAGGCTGGATTGAGAGACACTTTACTGAGTTACCCACTAAGCTTTCGTGGCTCTGGACTAAACATGAATCATCCTTGTATCACTCCAACACCATGAACACAATAATCTGTTGGCTCTTATTAATTTTAAACCAAATGTATTTCCATGGGAACAAAATACTATCAGATCCATGTACTGATCATCATATGGAAGTTTAAGCTCATTTATGGACAAGAAGATAAAAATTGAGGCATCTGAAGAAAAAGAGAATGTAATAGAAATGCAGAATTTATGCTAACAAGGTATTTTGGATTATAAGATTTGTTTCAATGAAAAGAGGAAAAAAAGCTGGTTGTGGAATACCATAATAATAGATATGTCTTTGGTGTTTCTAAGATACAAAGCATACGGTTATTTTGATGTAAAAGGATTATCCCATTAGAATAAATGACATTTGGCTCACATAAGAACAAAGAAACATATAAGAAAGCTTTTCAGAGATTATGTAACAATACACTGTGAAAACAAAAAGTTACACAAGATAGGCAGCATTTAAAGTATATCTGGTTTTCACTGGCCCAGTAAGTCTCCTACATTTATACAGAATCCAATTTCATTACAAATGAAGACTTCTGAGAACACCTAGATATGCCTTTGAAATTCTACATTTGTTTATGTAGTAAAGAAGTTTACTTGACAGGCTTAATATATCTCTGGGTTTGTGTTTTCAAGAGCCAAATAACAAAACCTGATAATGCATCTTAGTATTGTCCTTATAGTAGAAGACTCACCTGCTGAAAAAAGGCATTTTGGTACCAAACACAATACTTCAGGCCAATTCACACATACAAACCAGCTACTTCAGAATGTTGAACAGAGTTCATACTTATGGCTGTCCTAATTCAGTTGTGTCAGTTCATATATTCATCAGTCCCTTAGGTCAGTACTATTAAAAATATTATATAAAATCTCTGTGTATGAAATATGCCATTTACAGGCTTCAACTCCCAAATGTTATGCTTCCACAATGCTTGGAAACATCCTTACATGGGTTTCTCCAAACTGCCAATAATTTATGCCTTGAGTTTACATAAGAGTAACATTAGGATACAGGATCCTCAATGGATTAAGTCATTGGGCTCATAATCCATTCTGTCTGCCACATACAATTGTACTGAAGATTCAAATATTTTTCCTTCTATAGTAATACAGAAATCTGTATTTATAAGATTTCTTCAAATTCTAGAAAAAAGCTGGAATAGATTTCTCTTATTGACAATAATGCAGGTGAATATGTACTGATATCTAGCATTCTTTACCTGGCTCATGAACTGCAGAGAAAAGAAAAGGAATACAAACTGCAATGTATTGTCTGAGATACAGATGATTTTACTAATAAGCCAAGAAAGTTGGTAATATTGAAACTTTCTTTTCACAAAGCTATGACTTGTATTTGATTATTATCTTCTCCTATTAGTCCTCAAATAAAAAAAATAAGAATCTACTTTTTTCTATAAGCCTCCCAGCCCAAAAGACAGATTTTGCTTTTTTTTTTTATCCAGAAAATAGTATGTGGACTTTTTGAATAAGCTAAGAAGTTCATTGAATAAGTATCTGTATGACAATGCATCCCTTGAATAATTCCAATACTGTCATTATCATAGAAGTAATATTTAAACTGCCCTTACTGATGTTAAGTACTATTCTAAGTTAAAAACTTATATAATGAAAATATTGCTGCAGTTTGTAAATCATTTCTCTCGTTCTGTGTGTGTTTGATTGACTGTGAGCCAATCTTGATTCTCAACAATTGCCCAGACAAATCTTTGAAATTTTTTGGCAAGATTTTTGGAAATGGTTTGTCACTGATTTCTTCCTAAAGTTGTTGAGATAGAAAGACTGCTCCAAAGTCTCTCATCTGGGTTTCGTGCCTAAGGCAGCCTAAAATTTCATGTTCTTCCAGTTTCCAGGCTGATCCCTTAACCATTACAATAAGTTAGCTCTCTTTGCAAATCATAATGCCTTTGTTTTCCTACTACTATTTCTCCTGCAGACTTTAAAAGACCATGATAGTATGATTTCTTAGATATTCTTTATTCCTTCATGGAAGAAGATACTTGCTCCAATACTGTCAAATATTATTTTAAGTAATAATGATTGCTAAGATCATAGTAAATCATAACTACAGTGGCTGAAGCAGAGGCAGAACAAATATATATATTATATTAAGTGGTATATTCTTTCAATGATGCAAAATTTCCCATCTCCCTTAGTATTAAATAATATTCCATTTGTCATAGGTGATGGAGGTGATGACAAAGTTTACCGGGTTTGATGCATCTCCATATAGAAACTTCTTTTTTAAACAAGTATGAAACCGAATTAAAATGGAACCATTAACTTATCTCCAGCATCTTCAAGATAAACCAATACACCAGGGGCAAATTAGCACTTTTGTATAGCCTTTCAGCATTTAATGTATGCATTCATACAAAGAAGCCACTCCCTTTCCTCACAATTTCTGCCTTCCCTGTGAGATCTTTTGACCTTTTTACAGAATGCATTAAAATCTGTTTCCAAGGAGGTAATCAAGGAAAACATTATATACGACAGCACTTTTTTTTTATTATCTATTCTCTAAAAAGCACTACAGGCACTGGCTGTCAGTTTTTACCTCACTGTCTAGAAAAATGACTAAACCACATTTTCAGTGCACTGCATCTAACAACATTCCTGCCCCAAACTATGCTTGGCCAGCCATGGTATGTGTTAATCACTCTATCATTATTAGTTTGAGAAAGAATGAAACATTTGGGTAAAGCTCTCCTGTCTATCCTAGCTCTATCATATAAAAATAAAGAAGGGAGGATATTTTCATAAGGCACACAGTTCTCCAGAATAGATGTCATGGTTACTGAACAGATATCATGGTTATCTTCCATAAGAGGACCTGAACTGGGATGGTAGCCTTGGGTTCAAAGGGGACTTATAGAAAAGGAAACATAAAACTCCAAGTGTGAAATATTAGGGATCAGAGAAAAGAAATGCAAGACCTTTCATAAAATACTTCACTGATGTAATAAAATAGGAGATTCTGATTGGTGAGATAGAGCAGCAGATAGACTCAGCTAGCAAATGTCATCAAAGGGTGATGAGATTGCAGTTGGTCAAATATCAATTTATTTTTTTTCAGAAGGGGAATGGATTTAGACTGCAAGCCTCAAGAAGAAGTAACAGACACACCAATATTTAAACTGTAATATAATGTGCAAAGAAGAGTTTATGTATTTATGTATTACCTATATCTCTCCAATATAACCTGGAAAATTTTGTTATGGTGGCAACCTTGGAAGGCTCAAAGTGCCTTCCAACTATGAAGGGTCTGAGTTCATTAGTGTGCCATGATGGTTTGTGTCTTTTTGTGTCTGGACAAGGTACTTCAAGCGCAGAGGACTTGGATATGAGTTCCCCATCGAGACATGGAAGCATCATTGGTGAGGACATGAAAAAGTATGAAAGGAAACAATGAAACTATTTGAAATCAGCCTCCAATGGAGGGATTTCTTGATGCAAAGCAAAACGAAGAAGAATTATTATTTTAAGTCCTGAAGAAGCAAAAGAAATGTACCATGTGTATTAGCAAATATCTGAAATGGTAGCCCATGTATGATGAAGAATGACACAGACTTTGCTTCTTCCTAGGGAGGAAATCTTGCACACAAGCTTTTGAAGAGAAGGAAGTTGCAGAAATCATAGGAAAAAGGGTTTAGCGGTGTAATATTTAGTGGTAGTTTATTGCTTTGCTATTATTAAGTTTACATTTTTAATTACCCTCCCCCCATTTATTGTTATTAGTGTCCCAGGGTAGCCCCACAGTGAGATGGGCGGCAAATAAATAATAAATAAATATCTATCATGGACTGGATAAGCTGTTACAAAAGTTTTATGATCAACTTCCTATAATAACAGGAAGAATGAAAGTATGTGGTGAGATCATTTGGCATGGATATATACATTAGAATCAGTGGTTTCAAAAAATATATATATTACAAGATCAGTTCAAGGCATGATTGCGTATCGCAACTCAAGAGGATGTAGAGTAGAAGGACAATGTATATAACATTTTGAGCTGTTTTAGAAGTATAGGTCCATTGACTGGAACTGCCAAATCTTGTTAATGAAAGGGGCAATGATTCATCCTAAAACAGCATGGCAGCACAGAATCAAATAAAATCCAGAGAGAGATGGCCTCTGGAAGTCAGCTGGGCATGAAGTATCCAAGCACAAATCTGGTGATCTTATGACCAAGAGAAAATATTGATTTTGATTATGCCAAAGCATAACAGGGTTAAAAAAGGGCAAAGATCTCAAAGGAAACTTGTCCTGAATTGTCCCTTTGAATATTAACTCCTGTTCTTAAAGAGAAGTTCATAAAAACTTCAAAGAACAAATTGGGGATTCTATTAATGACATGACTGGCAGTAAAAGAGTTTGGAGAAATCTATTGTGGAAAGGATCTTGTTGAGATAGAATTGGGAAACAATGTTTTTTTTTATCTTAATAAGTAATTTCCTCAGTATTGATCATAGTGCAG
Organism: Azemiops feae; assembly: GCA_023970755.1. Taxonomy (NCBI): domain Eukaryota; kingdom Metazoa; phylum Chordata; class Lepidosauria; order Squamata; family Viperidae; genus Azemiops; species Azemiops feae. The sequence goes on along the minus strand of JALGBA010003870.1, from coordinate 781,060 downwards.
TAGAGGCCTGGGGAGTGAATTTGATCAATCCTTTGAAGAGACAAGGGCACCACCAGACAAATTTGATGACATGTAAAGAGTTTAGAGAAAGAGGGGACTACAACAATTTCAGAGTCAGCCAGAAATCTGATCTCACAACATGGCTTAAAAAAGAGAAGAGCAATTGCTACAAACCTGTTTAGTAAGTGCCTGATGATTTTTTTAAATATCTGCAGCATATTCTTCATCAACAGAAAAAAGCACAATTTATACCCATTTGAGGATTGTTTTTTTTCTCATAATAATGGCACTTTTAAAATGGAGCCCTTAAAACCATAAGATGGAACACTAGATGCTTGCAAGCATAAGATGTCTCATGAACTGCTCTAAGGAATTTTGAAGAGAGGATTAAGGAAAATAAGAAACAATGTTAAAGAATTCTGATAAAGCAAAATGATTATCAGTTTAAGGATGAACATGATGATGTAGCACATGGAAACAAATTGAAGGGGTTCAGTGAGAGTTTCATCTAGTTGTGTAGTAAATATCAGGATTGGGCCAAATAATTATGTAAATTGTTCTGATCAGTTCTAGACTGATTAACATTTGTTAATCAGTCACAGAAATCACAATAAAAGGAACATTTTTAATCAAACAAATTCAAACACAGCACCCAAAAATAAGAATCAAATGCTTTCCCTACTTCCTCCCTTTACTTACTAAAAGTGCAGTATTGTATGAGATAGTAAATAGCTATGTTTTCTCCTGCTGTCAAAATAAACAAAAATACATCAATAACAGAATACAACAGATCAGAATATTTAGAATGCACATTTTTTATCTAGACTTTTGCTATAAATGCAGAGCCAGCAGCTCCTTTGAGAACTCAATACTTATATTGAGAGAAATTTAAAACACATTCCAGAAAGCGACACTATGAAATATTTATCTATGTGGAAACATGTATTCAATTTACTTAAATTAATATACTTGTGATGCAATGGCTGTTGATGGTGCAGATTTTTATAAAGTTTGGATAATGGAGTTTTACAACATATAAAAGGATTATTACAATCCAATCAGCATGTGCTGGGATCAGTGTGCTTCAGACAAACATTTGTTAATCTCCTTTCTTATAGTTCCCAGCTGCTGGAGATACTCAGTAAAATCCAAATGAAATAACTGGATACAATCTGGTACAGAATAACACAGGGCTTTATTTGACTTTTTCTGTGCTCTTGTAAAACACCTGAAAATTACATCTTGCTGAAACTATTGTTAGCAGTTCAAAAGAACAGTGTCATGTAAGACCTTTTTCTCTCAGTGGAACAAGAAAGAGGTAAAAATATTTTTTAAAAGCCTATAAATATGAAATGTGTTTGTAAGTGAGTTTAAAAGAAAGTTATAAACCTGATTTAAAAATAAATAGCTAACACTGGTGAACAAAAGCCACCAAGAACTTGGCTTTGATAAAAGTGTCTCACATTTTAACCCTTAAAATATTTCAAATAAAGCAATAAAATTTTTACCCCTGTAATTACTTTGTCTTAAATAATTTTTCAACCAAAGGTAATATAACTATTCTTCCTTCTTTGTACATTTTTTTCTTTTCACAATGAAAAATGTCATCCCCCTCCCCACACACACACTTAAGGAAAAGAAAAAAGAAAAAAATTAGTCTGGAACAAAGACAGTTATTTTCCTTGTTTGTTTTGTTATTATTAAAATAAAAATGTCAAAATAAATGTACTGAATAGTGTTCTTGAATAATCAGTGGTCACCTATGGCTATGAAATTTCATTAAAACAAGGTAGCAGGTGAAGAACTTTCATTTAAACGATTCTCACATGCAGTGCAGAGAAAATAATAGTTTAGGATTACAGCTCAATTGAGGTGATTTAACTGAAGGCAATTTTGAAATCCATGTATTTCCTATATATACAAACATAGCTATTAGAATATATGGGTTTTTAATGAAATATAACCTTTATGGAGACCACAAGGATAATCTAACCTTTTGTCTTATAGCCCAAAGCATTTTTGCACTGCAAAATTAGGTTACTGAGGAAGCAGAAGATAATTGTTTCTCTAAACTTGAACAATACTTGAAAACATTTTTAGAAATAAGTCCTACTGAACAAAGTATATTTATTAAGAAAGATGTACATACTCATAGTGGACGATCACCCTTTAGATAATTTTACTACGGAAGACTGGCCAGAACCAGATATGAGAAGCAAATAGTCTTTTTGCACAAAATTAATGTGCAAATAGAAAGAGACTATTCCATAATTGATGGTATCCATCATTATCACTAGATTTAAATATATCCTATCTTTCATTCCGAAGCTCAAGGTACTGTTCATAGTACTTCTTCCTCCAGTTTTTCCCCACACTAATAACTCTGTTATTACACGTTGGAATTGGGCTTGATCCTGCTCCTATCCATGGGCACATTGTTTTTATCCTAATTACTTACTTCCTTTCTGCTTTTCTTGTTTCCATGTTATATTGACATATTTTTTTTAAAATATCTGATCTGGGAACCAGAGGGAAATATTAGCAGAAGAATAATCAATTAGGGTGGGGGGTTCAAGGAATGATCCTTTTATCATAGACGGTAGCTTCCCTACAGCCCCAGCAACTGTCAATTCCTTGTTAGTTTGTTGGTCTAATAGAAAAACAATAATAAGCTCAATTCTATGCTAACACTTACCTGGAATTAAATTCCACTAAACTCTGTAAGTCTTATTTTTTAGTTTGTATATAGAAAATTGCACTACATCGGCAATTTATATTTATGTTTAAAAGTTATTTTCCTTCATGGTGTCCTCGTCTCAATTCAAACTGGATCGCTTTCCATCTAGATAATTTAAAGATCTTTTTGACTTACCAGTAAAAGAAAGTAAGTGAAAGTTTTAATGTATTTGTGTATATTGTTTCCATTTCTTTTAAAAGTCTGTTAGTTTATTTATAAACGGAAACAGTTTTTTAATTAAAAAACAAAATGGCAATATTTATTGCTTAACTCACATCATTATTTTTGTTTTCCTTCTCGGCCATTTGGAAAATACAAAATCACATAAGTATAATATTTATTAATTTCTAAAATTTAGATAATACTTTTCTTCTACACATCTTCTAAAGCAGTGTAATTTTTTTTCAATGAACAAAAACAATAGTAAAAATATAATAGCCCATTAATGATAGCGTATAAAAGAACAGTGAAAACAGCAAGCAAAAAATAGAAAATAAAAAATCATTTAATGGAAAGACTCTTGCAAATTAAAAGCTAAGAATATTATTTTAAAAGAAACCCTGAAAAATGGTGTTTAACAACGTAGCACTTTGGTAATAAGGATAACAGAAGCAGTAGCAGTCTGATAATAAGGGCAACAGAAAAGATTATGATGCAGAGTTTAAAATCTTATTTGTTTCAAATGGGTTTTGACATGCTAATTATCAAGTACAGATAATCTTGAGTTACAAGGCAATTGGCAATTGGACCAGAATTTCTCTTGCTTAGTGATATGGTCATAAAATGCGACATCATATCAATAAGCAATAGCAATAGCTGTTATCAATAGCAATCCTGGCAATCCCAGTTGCCATTGTTTGCCAAATCCCACCAGATGTTAGTCGAGGATCCACCCCGATCCAATTCACTCCTGCTTGGTTCCTCCCAGCCCTGAGTCTTGCTAAGGTATCCCCCTCTTCAACTCTCCCTCCCACCTATGTCCCCTCCCAATCTCTGCCCTTTTGGCTCTCTTGCACTCCACTGTCCCTGCTGGACTTGCCTCCCTGGGCTCACTGGCCCTGCCGTCTCTGTTGGGTTTGCTGCCCTGCCCATATGCAGCCCTCTGCTTACCTTGGAAGTCTTCCAAAACTTCACAAGAAAGCCCCAAGAAGCAGAAGGAGAAGACAGCAAAGGTCAGCTGGGGATGGTAAGAATGAAAGGGCCAGTGAGTGCAGGGCAACAAACCTGGCAGTGATATGAAAACAGGGTGGCAGGATCGAGAGGCTTGGGAGGTTGGAATGGTCAACAAAGCCAGCGGCCAACTATGAGTGATTTCAAGGGACTTTGACAGATGTTGAGCAAATTATTCTGTATGCCCCAGCATGGGGTTCTCTGATCCTTCTCTAATCAAAAGGGTACGCGTTGAATGGCTATCCACAGATGTAATAAGGGCAGAGTAGTCCTGAGGGTTACTGTTAAAGATAAGCCTTAATAGTGGCTCTAATCTGTGTTCTGTTACGTTTGTCCCCTATTGAATGCTAACAATGCTGTAGACGGCTCTTCTATTTCATCTCCTTTAACTCTTCCATGAATCATGGGGAGTGACAGGATCCATAAGAGGGAAGAGGTCGGAAAGTGTGATCCAATCCAAACTCTCAGCTGACGCCTACTCCAAGTAGGCTTCAGATGGACAGGAACAGCCCCAGCTCCCTCTGAAAGACAGCTGAGCCCGTCAGCTACCAATGGGAAACCAATCTAATGGGTCTAGCTTCCCTGCAGTGATGTTAGAGAATTCCATGGTAATCAGAGGGTGATATGGTTATGATAAGGAAGACCCCAAGAACTCCCGCGATTTCAGATCACATAGCCTCTGACAGGAACACCAGATCCAGTGTGTGACCATCGTTTCCATGTCAGACTCTGAAAGATTTGGAATAGGCCCATGGCTGTCATGGTTACCATGATCTCCTGAACCACCTCAGATTCCACTGCTAGAGAAGGCAGATTAAAGTTACCCAAGACCATAAGTGCCACTGCCAACCCAGAAATGGAGTCAAGGAGTTCAGGCAGGGAGATTGATATGTAGTATTGAGGCTGGTAGAACAGCAACAATTGTAACTTATCCCAAAAGCCCAACTTAGTGAACAAGGTCTTATAGCCAGTAACTTGTGATGCAGCACCCATAAATCCCTGAAAGCCATCAGGTAGCCCTGAATAACTATCACCACACCTCCACTGCTGCCCTGGGGTTCCTGATACCACACCTGAAATATATCACTGAATATATATATGGATATATCACTGGATATATCACTGAAAGGGCCACTCCCCCTTCTGGACCCAGCCAGGTCTCAGTAATACATGCCAAGTCAGCTCTTTCATCAGTGATTAAACTGCAAATGAGTGAGGTCTTATTACTGAGTGACCTGGCATTTAGAAGCAGCATCCAAAATACAAGTCCCCTAAAGGTTTGCTAACTGGGTACAGAGGTTGAGACCAGGGAGGTGGAATGTGAAACCAGTATAGGACATCGGTCCCACATTCCTTGAGAATGGCTCCATCTCTATCTCCCTCTGTATCTCCCCATGCTGATCACTACTATAATACTTTGGCTCATGGCCAATCTCCAATGGCAGCACTATTCCCCAATCCAGGCCCCACAATTCCTAAGGCTGGGAACTTCCCATTAACTCCATCCTAGGAAGGCACTTTAGCTCTCAGCATTATCAGGATACCCAGTGACCACCTGCCCCATTCCACCCACAAACAAACTCACAAACATACACCCATTCATAGACATCGCTCCCCTGATATTTTCACCAACTAGTCCAAGCCATTCTTTCTATTTATGCCTAACCGCCTAGTTCCCTCCTCTGACTCTCAGAATAGTTTCAATGGGAAATCCAAAGTAACAGGCAACCTAGCCCACAGATGGAATCCACACAGAAGTGATCACTAATGCCGTATCATCTTTTTCCTCTCTGGCAGAAGGAAAGGCAAAATGGACTCCATAGGGAGATGGAATCCACAATAACCTGCCACTACCCCCGCCTAGCCACTACTGATAGCTCCAGAGTCCCAATGTCTTGGCTGGCCTCTCATTGGAGAGCTGCCGGGGTCCTGCCCCAGCAGCAACCATCAGATACAATGTCACAGTGGACAGAAGACCTCCATCATCTGCATGTAACTGGAATCCCTTAGCATTGCTGACCAGCCACAAGAAATGCTTTTCTACCACCTTTGGTCATAAAAGCAACAGCCTACCTGGCCCAGTAGCCAACCAAGGCTCCCCAACCACCCCTCCAACACAGCTGCTGACAAACCCCCACCAAATAAAAAAGTTCATGGATGGAGAGATGACAGCAGCAAAAAGCAACCAATACATAGAGGGGCCACCTGTACAAGTGCTGCCGAAAATTTCAACTGAACTGATTCTAATGCAACAATGTATTTATATGCATTGCACTGTGCATCATATAGCAAAAGACTTGGTGCTTTAATTTTGAAACACTTAACTGCTGCAGGCAGTATCTATCTAAGCTGGAAAGTTTAGGCAAGGATTGGAGTTAGATTAACATCATTTTTAATTTCCAGATAAATAGATATTTCAACTCTACTATACTCAGATCAGGTTATACTCAGACCTTTCACTATCTCCAAAAACTCTTACCCACATCTTCACAGAGAAGAGCCCTCATATGTGCTTAAGAAGCATGCTTTGTCCTCAATGGCAGTGACCAGGAGATTCAATAATGAAGGGTCCTTGATGCTCTCTGAGCTTGGTTGTTTTCTTGTGCTAGCACGATGCTGCTATTTAGTTTTCATAATGAAATGTCTACAAGAAAACAACTAAGCTCAAAGAGCACTAAAGACCCTTCATTTCAATCTTGAGCTACAAATATTCTCCTTTATAGATAAAATAATATAGAACAGATTATTTATATATAATAATAATATAACCATAGATCATATAATTAGTAGCATAATATATCTTATCAAAGAAATTAACAGTTTAGTTCTCTTTGTCTTTTATTTGTACTATACAAACACAAAAACATTGAGATTATAATCTGAGTTTTCATTGATCATTAATCCATCATATGGATGGAATGTTAAGCTGAGGGAAAATAGAAATACACAGTATGTATGCATAGATTACTACATTTAATTTTGGTTCGAAGAACAACTTTGCAGTCTGACGCATAGCAAAGCAAATAATTTTTCGAAGGAAAACTATGTCCCTTCTTTCTATAGCATAGTCTGCGTACTGACAACATTCTGTTCATTTTTATAATTGCCCTTCCAACATAGAATTCTGGATTACACTCTGCTTTTCAGAGTCTTCCTAATATACCAGTAGGATTTCCTACAGTTTTTATTAGTATAACACATTCAGTAGTTCAGTCAATACATCATACCAAGCCATATCTTCTTTTAAACCACAGTTTTCTCAATAAGCTATAATAGCCTGTATGTCAGTCAGATTGGATAAACAACCGAACCTCCAAACCGAACAACTCAAAATTCTGTGAAAAAGACACTGTATTTGCACACATTTTAACTGCTTAGAAAAAGACAAAGAATTTAGGTTTGCCCATACATGCCAGGGCACAATGGCAGCTATGCCCATGAGCAAGCATTGTATTAATGTGCTTTCCATTACAACTTCCCAGATTTAGAAGGTTTTGAAATACGACTCCAAAAAAGGTAGCATATATTGGACAAAGTTTATGGAGAATCATAATTTACTAACTATGCGAACTGTAATGACTAGACCATACATGATGCTTAACAAACCAAATAAGCTGTAGTAGAAACATGAAAATCAAATACTAATTTTTAAGTTAGGGATTATCTCTACTGTATATTCAAGGTCTTCTTTAACTAATCAGGTTTCCATAACTCTCATCAATCACTTGCTCTTTTCAATATTTCAGTATCAGCATCAGTGAGATTATAAAAAAATGAGTGTCACTAGTATTTTGAAAATACCCAATTTAACCACTCAGCTTTGACATTTTACTGTAAGAAGGATGTGGAACTTTTGAATCAGTTTGGGTAAGGCTGAAGCTGAAATTTAAGGGAATTCTGCAGTTCTGTATGAAGTAATATATAACCTTTTTTGATTGAGGGTATGTATTTTCTAAATTATGAACTATGCACCTAACAGAAGTTGCATTAAGATGGTAGCCAGCAGATTTTACCAGTTAGCTTGCCAATGCTATTCTATCTAGAAAAGTTGAATTTGGTCTCAGTAGTCCATCATCATTCAGCAATCTAAATAAGTGGACTGCCTTTAGAATGATCCAGAGTTTACAATTGATGCAAAATCTGGCTACTAAAGTATTGGCAAAACAAGTGAAAGTAGTATTCTATCTATTCTAAAAAATCAATTTGAAATGCTAGCAGAAGTCTTTAAAGATCTGGGCTGGATTTAAGGGTGGATTTTGAAGGCTATGTGTTTAGCATCCATCATTTTACTTTTTGGTCCATTGTTAGCAAAGATCCAATAGTGTCACATTGTTTATCTGTGGATCTGTATATGTAAGAAAGTATTTGTAAGTTGAAGGATTTTAAAAATTGAAATCATAATTTCTCCTGTTATGTTTTCAATCATATTTTTGTTAGTTTACCAAAGTATTGTGGTTATATATTGTTACAATAATTTCCTATTTCTAATTAAGTTACCTACAATCAAAACAACAGCTCTCTATAAAAGAAATGTATCATCATATTTTAAGCAAGCTTGAGGTTTGTAGATATTATAAACCCAACAACTTTACATAAATAAGTCTCTAAGAAATTTGGAAAAACAAGAACAGTCCAAAAGGACTGAAAACAATGCTTACTTTGAAAAGTGGAAAATACTGACAAAAGGGTGGGAAGGTAAATAGAAAGAGATAAAGAACGGAGACACTCATTAATAAGAAGATAAATTACTGAAGAGGTTCACAATGAGAATCTATTTTAATATTATATTTCTAGGAACAAGAAAGTTCCTATAAAAATGAAAGAAAAATATAGCCAGATATATTAAATTCAATTCAAAAATGAAAAGGGGAAGAGACCAAAGCTATGGTCCAAGCAAACACTAAATGGTACCTGACTTGATGAAAAAAAATTGAAAATCATGATGATGGGATATATTCCTGTGTTAGGAATGAAAATTGAATAATAATAGCATAATACACTTATGTATTCTGGATTTTTACCTATACTGTATGTTTATGGCTACGTATCTTTTTACCTAGGCCGTTTTAATAGGTAAAGTAAAAATCAGTACATACTCTTGAACGTAGTAAAAAAAGTATAAAAAGTACCCCTTCATCTGATAAATACAGAAAAGAGAAAGCAATCTCCATTTCTCAGAATTCTGTCTTCTCATCATATGTTCAACAATCTACCTACAATTGGATCTGTTTAGGGTTTCTGATTTACTTAACCTTCAGGTTGTCAAAAAAATATTAAGATATTAATAAAAGTTTCTATTGATAAACAGGTAATTTCCTAAAATACATAGGAAAATTCTATTTTTCTGAAGGAAAACCAAAGAGCTGCAAAAAAAGAAACAAGTTACCACCCCGTGCTGTTTTTTCTTTGCTGGAAGAAAAGAACAAAGGCTTTTATCTCCACCTCACAGTCAGCTGGAATGGATGCAAGAAGTCTCTGCAGGTATATAAAACCTAGGATAATGTGGGGTTGCAAAAGACTAATATCTGGATTAAATTGGTGGCAGAATGTGCATATATGCCAGAGTTCTAAAATGGACCAATATACATAACAGAAAAAAATGGCTATTACATATTGTAGCTATCTAGCTGTCTCCAAACCAAGAGAAAAAATGTTTCATTAAATGCAGGAAAGATGATGATTGGATAAAATACAGGTAGTCCTTACTTGATGACCTCTCACTGGGATAAAAAAAATCTGTTGTTAAGCAAAGAGATAAAATATTATTTGGTTGCACTGCTTAGTGATACAATTTTAGTAGTCCCAGTTGTTGTTGTTGGATGAGGATGATACCATTATTAGGACCTCATGCTTTTCCTCCCCTGCATGAACTGCTGGCTCCATCTTATTGCCTCTTTCCCAGTTGGGCCCCTTTAGCAGCCAAGACTCAGCTTCAAGTCCCCCACCCATAAACTCCCCAGGTCTGTGCCCTTTTGGCTACTCAACGTACCACTGTTGCCTACCCCTGCAGCCCCCCTCACTCTCCAGCTGACCTTCATCATGTTCTTCTTGCTGCTTGCCTGAAATCCAGATGCTGGGTGAGGGCACAACCCTGTAATGCACGCCCCCATCTGTTGAAAGGAGCTTGCCAAACCCAGCCAGGGAGGGGACAGGAAAATGGAGCTGGCAGAAGCTCCCTGGGCAAAGATGGTGGCTATTAGTCCTTGCCCAGCACCTGGAGGAAATAGGTAGAATGGAGAAGCTGAAACACATTCTATGATTGTAAATGTGGGACAGCTGCCAATTTTTGATCACATGAGCATACAATGGTCACCATGCAATAGTCACAATTTTGAGAACTGGCTGCAACTAAAATTCATTCAATACTGTCGTAACGTGAAATGATCATTGAAAGAATGATCGTTAAATGAGGACTATCTGTAGCACTTTCTTAAGTTCCCTTTCCACATATTTTTCTGGTGTTTCAAAAAAGAAAAAAAATGTCCTTAAACATTGCTATTACTGTTTCTAATAAGAACAGGTGTTTTGCTGATCTTTCAAAGATGTATACAGAGCATACCACTTTTTTCCTGAATATTTATTTTAAATTTAATGATCATATTTGTTTCATTCTCTCTCTCTATCTCTCCCTCCCTCCCTCTCTCTACACAGACACACAGACACATCTTTCCAGTTAGCATTCACAAAATATATTACCATTTATGGTAATTACTTTTTCTGAATCCTAACAACTTAATGCAAAATACATTTGTTTGATAATCTAAAAAACAAGGTTCACTCAACCGAACTGATACCATCTTAATGTTAAATTCATCAGAAAAATGTAAAAATATGTAAAATTTCCATTTCCAAATTAGTTGTATGTTGATCACATATCAACACCATAAGCATATTTATTTATATATTTATTGGCAAAATTTCTACCAAAGATTGTGAGGGTAGGTAAGCTCCCCATTCACTCTCTCTCTCTCAGACCAACCCACCTCACAGGGTTGGGGGGAAAATAGCAGGAGGAAGAAGTATTATATATGTTTGCTGCCTTGAGTTACTTACAAAGTAACAAAGATGGGATAAAAATCAAGTAAATAAATAAAATATTAAAAATTACAGGAGAATATCAAAGAAATATCTGAGTCATTCCACAAAGCAGAGGTAGCAGATAAAACTCTTCTCTCTTCCTCTCCCCCTGACTTCCAACTGGAACTGATTGTTCAGGAACTCTCACCCTACTTCAATGCTTTGGAGATAGGCCAGAAGGATAACAAGGTTGACAGTATCAAAAACTGCTTAGCAATCAATGAGGAACAGAGGGTAATTTCCCCTAAACTTGGTCTTTCTGGAGGTTATCCACATGTGAGACCAATACCGTTTCCAAGCTGCTTTCTGTCCTGAATTGTGACTTATAAAGGTTCAGATAACCCACTTACTCTGAAATCCATTGCAACTATGTGCCCACCACTTTCCCTACAACATTTCTATGAAAAGGAAGATTGTTCAAGTCACTTGGCTTGAGCAAAGGCTTCTAGATTGGATGCACTATCTCCTTCCTCAGAGATAGAAGAAATACACTTTCATTTTTTTTAAAAAAGCATTGATTACTGCTCAAACTCAAGCTGCTGAATCATTAACAAATCATGAGAGGCAGGGATCCAACTGAGAATTCTCACCCAGAGGGCCCTATTCATTTCAAAGACTTAAAATATTCCAGATCACTTTACAAGATGCCCCATTCACTGCCCAGGTGGTGTAAAGCTTATGTTGGATTTGAAAAGTTTTGTCTATCAAATGCTGTGAAAATTCTTCAGAACCGTTTTGCAGTGTTTTTGACAAATATCGTTTCCTTAAATTGACACAATAACAGCAGCAAAATATTTCTTATCTGCAACACAAATCACCACTGTGTAGGTTGAAGATTGAACTTGTAAAAAGTCCACTTCAGACCTATCCAATCTATGCCTAGTCTTTCACTCCACTAAACAAGAGTCTAAATTGAACTATCCTCCAGATTCTCAGAAAATTCCCAAAGAGACCTCTGAAAACCAACTGTATCTATGTAGTATTTGAAATGGACCAATATATGTCCTTTCCTTACTGCAGAGAAGGACTCACACTGCAGAATTTCATAACAATCAGAGAGTGATCTAACCATAACATGGAGCAAAGTTCAGTGTCTCCTAATTTCAAATCAGTTGCATCTTCCCTGAGACAAAAGACAAATGCAGCGTCCATGTCCATGGTTGATATAGCACTCATGAACAACTGGTATCCTCCAAATCCTTTGTTGATGGAAGATATATTGAATCCTAAAATATTATTAAGTTCAGGAAACTTTTCTACCACCTCAGCAATCAGGTTAAGCAGCCCAGGAAAAGGCATAGCTTTTGTAAGGAGCAGCCAACAAATACAAAAAGGGTATCCATACCACCTCTGAAGTGTCCTTGCCTGTTTTGAATACTGCATACACCTTAAACAAAAATTGTGGAAGTTATTTAACAAGAAAAGATGAAACTTTGTTTGGCTTCTTTTAAATCAAATTTATAATGTAAAAAATTGACCAAAGTAGGTTGGACCAATAGAGCAGTTGCTTAGGAAAAAGAGATAACAAATTTCTTATAATGCAAGAGGATCTGAGTTTCTTTGGATTCTTTATAAGAGTTTCCATTGGCAAAATTCTTTCATAATTATAGAGAACTTCTGTCATAATATTATAGTATTCATTCAATTACATAAATAGGCATGTTTGGGCTATCAATGTGACTTAAACCTGGAACCCTTTCATATTTCAAAATATGACTTTGTACAAATCATATTTCATTCATTCAGTCTATTCCCTAAGAACATTAACTTTTCTATGGGACTATCTGAAACTATCTTGCAATATTTTATTATATATTTTTCAAATGACTTGTTTCCAACCCTGCTTCAAAATATGTACAGAAGATTTTTTTAATAGCCACTTATCCCTGCATATATCCATGACTGGAATTAGACATCATTGTTCCATGAGAAAGGGCAGATCCCATATACCACAGGCTGCAGCTGCCTGGATTCATTATGAATAAATTTAATAAAATAAAAACAAAAACTTGCCAATAAAGAAATGTTAAAGTTAAAATGATGAAAGCAATAATAGTAAACATTGTAGGAGTTTAAATCTTAAAGTTAAAATTCATTTATTAAGTTTTATCTACTCTAATAAGAACCAGATTTTATTACAATTTATAGATTCCACAACATCCACGATAGAAATTACATTAATATTACATTAAACACCAACTTTACAAGAAGAGAAACTAGAATAAATACGTCAAAGAAATATTTTTTAATTAGCTGATGTTGTGGCTTTAAAAATCTAGATTGGCTGTATTTTATATAGTGCTGTGCTTTCTATAGTTCAAATAAATTCAAATAAAAGGTTAATGCTACTTCAATGCCTTACCAATATTATGTGACCAGTGGAGATGTCCATGTTAAACTGGACTGGTTCTTCGCACCAGGATGAAGTGCTACTTCGAGTAGAAGGACTTGGAATAGGTCCATCACTAAACTGTGAAGATATGCTATTAATACGAGAAGCATGTAGAGGCTCTGAACAATCTGATGTTTTCACCGCCATACGCTGACGGCATAATTCCTGAGAAACAGAAAGTAACACAGGATTAAAATTTAGCACTGAAGGAATCAACTGTGAAAACATAAACTGAATTTTCGCTCTAAACTAAATACATGCAAAATTATGTTCTGAAGATGGAATGTACAGCTTTGCTCCAAACAGTCAATAAACATGAACATTTCCATGTATCTATAAGCAGGACTGCAACCAGTATTATAGCCACATTTCCATGGTTAATAATTGTCAATTTTTTTAAAAATATATAAGATTTGAAAAATATACAAATCAAAGGCTGAAATACGACCATTCAACAATAATTTCAACAGAACAACTCTGAAATAAACTGTTACCGAGACAATATCCACTGTATTCCTCAAAATAAATTTAACACATTATCTGCTCCCTTTCAACTTAACATGATGCACTATGAGTTGGGAAAGTCAAATAATTTATTTAATGCTACTCTAAATCATAACAATTATATTACAGAATACATATTTTGTGCACACCAAGAATTAGGAAACGTAATTGATTTTACCAAGAACATACTAATAATAGACTGCATTTACTAAAGTTAAAATTAGCAGAATCTATATAGAGTCACAAATACAGATTCTGATTCTTTGATTCATGAAAATAATTAAACTATTATATTACATTTTAAAATTTACCTGAACAAATGGTGCTTAGATCTAATAAACCACAGATATATCTAGCATAAGAAAATTATTGCAAGAAACAAATTAAGAAAAGTACTTTATCATTTCTAGAATGAAATTTCTACTAGGTAAATAATATTTAAAAGAATTTAATCAGTGTTTCAATGGATGACCTAAATTATCTAAACACAGATGAAGTGGAAAAATATATTATTGTCTCTGTTTTTAAATTTTCCCACCTTGACTTTTCAATATGTGACAAAATACAAATTTCTTGGTTTTTATGAGTGCAAATGAGAAATGAAAGAGCATTTTACAATATTTAGAATATTTTATTTTTATCTATTCATATAGTCATTTATTTTATATCTCACCACAAATATATACGACTTTCAATCATCCTTTATACATCTCTCTTATTTTTCTTCCCATCTATTTCCCATCAAAATAGAAACCTATTTTGTACTTCTAGTCAGATAGAATTTTAACACTTATATGGCTTTGTCAAGTATATTTGGATTGCAAAACTTACAATTCTTTACAGGAGTAACATTATCTTTCCCTTTCTATAAAATACAGGATATTGTATCAGTGTGTAATGTATATCCATTAGTATTGTACATGTATATGATATTCTGATAAAAATGGTTATAATGGTAGATTTCTAGCTAGCACTTAATCAGCTCATTAGAAACAATTCTATTTTTTTGTGCATAAAATATGTTAACTCCACAAGAGCTTAGTACTAAATTTACTGTCAGTACTTTTTTAAAACAAAATTAGTCAGATTTTGAGTTCAAATCTTCATACAGTCATGAAACCCACTAGGTAACTTTATACCAATCATCTTCCCTGACCTTAATCTATCTCACAAGGATATTTCTAGAAGGACTAAATGAGGAATGTAGAGTACCCATGAGCGAAATGTACCCCCATTCATTGCATTATATTCCTAAAGTGAAAGATAGAATGCAAAAGCAATAAATATCAATAGCAAAGACATTGCAAAGATAGGCAAGATGCACTAGTGAGAGAATACAGAAAAATTATTAACAACTCACTCCTATCAGTGCATACCGACCTTCCTTATTTATCAGCCGGAAGACTCAAATCCAGGAAGCCCCCCCTGGCACTTGCACAACAACTTTAATATTGATTCCCAAAGGAAAAGCTAAATGGGTTGTTGAATGCCAAGACAAAGGTAGACATATAAATGACCCTACAAAAACAGTGCCAGGCTTTGAACTGCCATGCCAACAGTGGAAAATCCTGAATAGGATTCGCACATCACGTGGCGTTTGCTGGGATTCTACGTATAAATGGGGCACATAGTATCCTCCCCTCACTGGGACTGACTGCAGATCACATCGTGGACCAGCAGTAAACTGAGGGGCATATACCAGTCCAGGATCTGATTTTTTTAATAGAAATAATGCTGCGCTTCAATGGTTAGATGGCCTAGACATTGGTATTTGAACATAGAACTTTTTAACATTTATATTTTATTGGGGTTTACTAATTTAGGTGAAATGTTAATATATATTGCCAGTCTATGTAATATGCTGTACGCCAAATAAACAATAAACAAAAGAGTGCCTATTTACCACAAAGAGCATCATCTAAAAACAAACATCTGCCTCCGATGGAATGTTTCTTCTGAGATCCAGGTGGTCCCCAAATTGCTAGCATTTTGTAGGGTCTTGAAGACCTGGCTCTTTGCCGAGGCCTTTTACAAGGGTACTATAATAGCTACTGGGTACTATAGATTTACTTCTTGCTGTTGCCAAAAGTTTGCCATCTTTCGTTCCTTGTATTTATTATTATTATTTTCTGTTTTTTACTTGTGATTTTTACTGTAGCTGGGAGTCAAGTTGTATTTCTTCAATCAATCTATCTTGGGAAATCTTACATTTTATAGAAGTACAAAAAATATTTAGGGCAAAAGCCTGAAACATTTAAACAATAAAAACCAAGCTGTTACAACCGAGAAACAAATAATTTTAAAAAACTCTTTTGAACATATTTTATAACATGAATAGCCTTATACTGAGAGATATTTTGCTACCTCTAAAATATATTTATTTATTAAATTGTATGATGCTCATCTCAATGAAAGTGACTCTAAGTGGCTTACAGATATATAATTAAAATACACTGTAAAAATGTCAAGCCTTTCTCTTTCAACTCCATTCCGGATTCTTCCCTAAGTCTTTGCCATCCTCCCAAAGGCAGTGGGTAGGCACCCGGGGCTCAGGACCCCGTAGAAAAAGGCTCTAGGAGATCTGGTTTAATGTCAAGGTTCCGATCAACAAGACCAAATAAATCAGAACTCTGAGGCAGGAAAGAACATGTTGATCCTCAAAGAACATGTTTATTAGATAGATAATATTGGCATGTTCAAAAGTGAAACCAGATCTAAACATTCCTTCCAAGAATCAAAGTAACACAATGTAACAATTCCCACCCCTCTATTCATGCTACCGAATAGAACTCCTTGGCGGACTTTCTGACTCAACAATCCTCCTGTCAACTCTGCAATAAACCTGGCTGGTTTTTGGTTGCCACAAGATTGGGGGGAGGAATGGGAAGTTTTATGCTAGCCTAAATTCTCTGTCCCGTGGAAGCCAAGGTCATTTCTGTTACCTTGGTTGGGGGGGTTGAACCTAATGCTAGAAAGCCCGCCAAACTATTTTATTGGGAAACGTAGTTGATTGCATAGGCTATGGGATGGGAAGTTTAACTTTGTAATACTGTTACTTTTTGAAGGGAACTTTAGTCTTGGTTTCACTTTTGACTGTGCCAATACTTTGTAATCAATAAACATGTTCTTAGAGTAAAACTCAAGCCTCGGAGTTCTGCTTTAATTGGTCTCATCTATTGGAACCATAACACCTTCTCCCTCTCTCCAGCATGGGAATGACCTTGGTTCCCACAAGAGTTGCTCATGTTTAGACTACCAGAAGTACCATCTCTCCCTTCCCCTTCTTGTGGCAACCCAGAACAAAAAAAAAATGGCTGCAGCCAGGTTCGTTGTAGAGTTGACAAAAATATTACAATAATAAATAAGGATCTTAAAAATTAAATTCAGTTAAAATTAAACTGACCTGGATGGAGAGAGAGCGAGCAAAGTGCACACAGGGAGGAGGTGAGCTGTTATCCATTAGCCACTTCTTAAATGCCACACCCCTATGGGGACCCAGACTAGTTGGCATAGCCAGAAGGCCAAAAGGGTGGGTACAGATCTCGCCTTGGGAAGCATGATGTTCCAGATGGCGGAGCTCTTCTTCTGGACTTGATCAATTAAATTCCTTGGCCAACAGGGTCTGCAGCATGCCCATTCTACCAGTGTGGGTGGGATGAGCTAATCCCATCAGAGTGAACTGGTTCCTCAGATAGTCTGGACCCAAGCCATGAAAGGCGTTAAAGATGATAACCAATAGCTTGAATGGAATTGGAAGTAAACTGGCAGCTAGTGCAACTCAGAGGACATGGGCCACCTTAGGAACTCCAAGAAGGGCCCATGAAAATGCTTTTTGCATCAGCTAAAGCTTCTGGATACTCTTCAAGGGTAGAGCCATGTAGACCACATTGAAGTAGTCCAGGCATAAAATGACCAGCGCTTGAGTAACTGAGTGCAGGGATTCCTGATATAGGAATGGCGCAACTGGTGCACAATCCAAAATTGTACAAAGGCTTTCCTAGCCATGACATAATCTCAGTTAATTTTTCTATTTGTAGCATATTCCATTTCTTTCAATTGTGCCTGAAAGTCACAAGTTTCTAGCCATCATGTCAATCTTCCACTTTTCTATTCTACTAAGTTGATAGTTTTTTCATCCTCTCCTTTCTCCAATCACAGAGCACTTTTATATCAAGATAATCTTAAGAAATAGGTTAGGTTTACAAAGATACTATAAATTAATCAATAAGTTTCATGAACTAGGAAAATTTTAACCACAATTGTCATTCAAATTACAATAGCAACTGTGGCTCTGATGTAAAATACATTAATATGACCCACACAATGTCAAGACTTTTTTAAAGAAAAATTAAACTCTATCAAGTTCTCAATCAAAGATACAGCCTATGCAAATAGCAATAGCACTTAGACTTATATACTGCTCCATAGTGCTTTACAACACTCTCTGAGCGGTTTATAATTTTAGCATATTGCACCCAACAATCTAGGTCCTCATTTTACCAAACGTGGAAGGCTGGGTCAACCTTGAGCCGCATAAGGATCGAACACCAGGGTATGGGCAGAGTTTGCCTGCAATACTACACTCTAACCATTGTACCATCAGGCAAATAATAAAAACTAAGAAAAAATATAGACAAACATATGAATCTTTTATCATTTTATCATATATTGATATAAAAATAATTTATCAGTGGCCAATATACATCCCTAGCATGTACACACAGATAAGGAAAGAATAAGAGCTATGTGGATTTACAGCACACTAGAGAAAAATACATTTGTGTGAATGAGCATGTGCATAAAGAACTATTGTGAGAAGTATGACTTCTACTTTTTTTTTAGTTCAGAGAATCATCAGATTGAAGAGAGAAATCTTGAACACAATGGGCTGAAATTAGACTGAGTAGACCAACTAAATCAATGACCTTTAATCATTATTAATTAATGTTCCACTTATTTCAGAGGTCTACTCTTAAGGATAAATCTGGATTCAGTATATAGTATTATCAACAGCCTTCTTGATACTAGTAGACCTACATCTGTAAACTTGCACATAACACTATCTTTTAACTCTTTAATTAAAAAAACCAAATATCATAATTCCTTTTATAGATGAAACTTAAAATATGGGATGGGGGACAAAAGCAAACTGCAGCATTTTGAGAAATCATACAGAACGAGATGTCTTGGATCAATAGATCCCAAATTCCCTATTATATACATACATAGAAACCTGAGATAAAACATGGAAAAAACAGTTTTATTACTTAAATATTACTCCTTCAAATGAAAAAGCTAATGTTAACTCTAAAAAACTGAAGTCAACAGAGAATGTAGTATCTTATATCTGAGAAATCCATCCTAACATATGTTTGCATTGTTTTAGAAAGGTTCAATGATGAATCTTCTTACTCCAAAACTTACATTTCTACTTTCTGAATATGTTTACTTAATTCCATTACTTATTTGCTTATGATACACAAGTAATATAGTCAGTGGTAGGATTCAGCCAGTTCGCACCACTTCGGCAGAACCGGTAGCTAATTTTTTGTTGCCCACGCCCAGAATGGACTTCTGGAAGCGGCATCCACACTGAGAACCAGTTGTTCACATATTTGAATCCCACCACTGGATATAGTCATACAGCACAAACTTTTTTCAATCAACAAAATACTTTTTTATTTACAGAATAATTATAGCACAACTATCATGAGCTGAACTCATTTATCAAGTATCTTCAGCAGGGGGCAGCATGACAACATTTCAAATACTTTGCCTGTAATTTTCCTGCCTTCTGACATAAGATTTAAAAAATTCAAGCATTGCATTTAATTCAGATTTTTTCAAGTTTTGTACTGTTCTTTGATTATCTTATGCAATTTTGTTCTAGTCCCATCATATCTCATATGTCCCTAAATTATTGAAATATATTTGGCCTTATTTTTTAAAAAGTTTCTTGATACAGTAAAACAAAATGTTTTGTTCCTTTAGTGTTTTTATGTGTATAATTTTATGAAATGTCAGCTATTTAAAATCAATCTTCTGATGAGCAGCCATTTATAACCAATTCAGTAACTAAATAAAAAGGAGGTACACAGACAGAATCCTGGAGGAGAAAAGGCAAGATAGTGAAGACCGTTGTAAACATATTTTTAAATTTCTCACTTTCCTTAATATTAACCAAAAATACATTCCCAAAACAGCAAGAACAAAGAATTTCTGCCCCTCAGTGTAAAACTCTATTTTCCTTTATTGACATGTTTATAGTTTATATAAAATTAAATAAAAAAATATTTATAATTTACTTATAACCATTTGGATA
The DNA here is from genome assembly GCA_023970755.1 of Azemiops feae. Classification (NCBI taxonomy): domain Eukaryota; kingdom Metazoa; phylum Chordata; class Lepidosauria; order Squamata; family Viperidae; genus Azemiops; species Azemiops feae. The sequence continues at coordinate 760,858 of JALGBA010003870.1, read as the reverse complement.
AATGCCATATTACACATTTTGTTTAATATACTGGCAGTGACAGGTCAAGCATAAACTATTTTTTTTAACTTGTAGCCTTCCTAGAGCAAATGATAGATTCACTTTTGGGGGGGGGGTGTCAATCAAATGTTGAACCACTGTTTACGAAGAAATTGAATTATTGACCTGTTGCTTGAGACTGACATCATGAACTGAGACAGAGTGATAGTATAAAGTCATCCAGCCAGCTTTCATGCCTAAGGTAGGACTAGAACTCACAATCTCCCACTTTCTAGCTTGTTGCCTTTAACCACTAAACTAAGCTACAACACATTACCACCAATATACCGTGTTTCCTCCAAAGTAAGATCTACCCCGAAAATAAGCCCTAGCTTGATTTTTTGGGGTGGGCCTAATATAAGCCCTACCCCCAAAATAAGCCCTAATTTGGGGGCGAGGCACACACCTAAAATCAAACTAGGGCGGGGATGTGAGTGTGGAGCTGCCCAACGCGCCCTCCCACCCATTTACCTTGCAACCAGGCCTCTCCTCGCTGGCCCACTTCTGCAGCATCCCCAGGCTTGCATTTCACAGTCAGAGGCCTTTCTGGAAGGCCACTGCAGCTGAGAACCGAGCTATGGATTCAATTCATAGCTCAGTTCTCGGCTGCAGAGGCCTTCCAGTAAGGCCTTTGACTGTGAAATGCAGGCCGGAACTCCAGTCTCAGCTGCAGAATGAAGCTGCTCCTTCGGCCGCAGAAGAAGTGGGCCGGCTGGGCAGGGCTGTGGGTGCCGGAGGTGAGTGGAAAAGACACCCCCCCCCAAATAAGACCTGGTCTTATTTTCAGAGAAACAGTACTGCCAAAAAAAAAGCCTAATCAGTGAGTGATGGATATTACAAGCCATCATTTATAATTTCTTGCTAACTATTTGTAAATAGGAGGAGCAAGGTGCATTGTTTATGTTAGTCATTTTGAGTTACAGGTAGTCTTTGACTTACAAGCATTCGTTTAGTGACCATTCAAAGCTACAACGTACTGAAAAAAGTGATATGACTCTTTTTCACACTTATGACCGTTACAGCTTCCCCATGGTCACATGATCAAAATTTGGTTGCATGGCACCTGGCATGTATTTATGATGGCTGCAGTGTCCCAGGGACATATGATCACTTTTTGTAACCTTCTGACAAGCAAAGTCAATGAAGAAGACAGATTCACTTAACAATCATGTTGTCAATAACTGCAATGATTCACTTAATAACTGTAACAAGAAAGATCGTAAAGTGGGTCAAAACTCACTTAACAACTGTCTTGCTTAGCAACTGACATGTTGGGCTCAATTGTAGTCGTAAGTCAAGGACTATCTATTTGTAAAAATAATAAAAGTTGGAATGCAATAATAATATATTCCTGAGTTTTTTTCTTTTGACTTTCTTATTTCTTCATGCATTTTGTCTGTTATAGTTATGTTTGGAATATTCTAAATAAATGGTACATAAATTCAGAAGCTTCTGCTACAATTCAAGAGGTTCGGCATTGACAGAACATTGACCACAGTACTTTTATCAGTCAAACAAGCACATTTTTTCCTAATGTCTTTATTCAAACAGGTTTGCAGGCTTTTGTAATGCTTCAAATAATGTAATGTGGAACCAAAAACACAATAGTGTCACTTAAAATACCTTTTAAAAAAAACATCAATGCATTACATCTGCTATTCAACATGACAACATGTTTATTTGGGAAATAAAAGTTCTAAAAAAGAGTGTCATTCTTTAGGCAAGAACTAAAACTGTTAATAGACCAAACAGAACCAACGCTATACTGAAGCTATCTCTCAGCAAGAAATTTGCTGTCAATGGTATATGTTGGACTGGACTGGAAATTGTAACAAAAACATTCAGTACTTTACTGGCAAATGATACTGAATGAAAAACATTCACTTATGTCAGAGGTCCCTAACCTCCAGTCCATTTGTGCAAGTGTGCGAAGCTCCATTTGCACGAGTGACGAGCATAAACTGATCCCTCTCACAGCCTCTGCGACTGCTAGTCCGCAGAGCTGAAAAGGTTGGGGACCGCTACCTTATATGTACAAAAGGAGCCAACTGCATAGAATTATCAAAAATCTGTATTTTAACAATGCCATCTACAGAATAGGCAGGGTGAAAAGTAATTATGAACAAAAAACATAGAATGTTCTTATAATAACTGGAGTAAAATAAGTTTTGATCATAAAATTAGATTGCTGCTCTAAGTTATAACTTTCCTCATTTCTGATAAATGTATAAAGTCAACCGAATAGACAGAAGCTTGAAAGCAACTTCCCACACTGTAACTGAATGGCAAAAATTCCTTTATGCAACAGTTCTCTCTGTAATTAGGAACATAAGAAATTACTTGAAATAGCCATAAAATGATTTAGATAAGATAAGATAACCTTTATTGTCATTTTTTTTACTGTGGGCACAACGGCACACATCAAAAATGAAATTTAGTTGCCTGTTCTCAAAGTGAAACACATACATGACACACACCTAAACATACTATGTACAACATATGTACCCCTACATATACATAGCAAATAAATATTAAATACTATCCATCTTGAATATATAACGGAAGGAGGAAGCTTGAGAGTTCACAAGGTTAATGCTGTATGGAATGAAACTATGGCTGAATCTGGATGTTCTGCTACGGATACCACGAAGCCTCCTCCCAGAAGGTAACAAGGAAAACAGGTCGTGGAGAGGATGTGTAGTGTCCCAGACAATCTTGTGGACCCTGCTCAAGCAGCGCTTCTGTGCTATGTCCTGGATGGGAGGGAGGGAACTGCCAATAATCTTTTCGGCCATCCTCACCACTCTCTGCACCGCCTTCCTGTCTGAAGCAGTGATGCTTCCAAACCAGACTATGATGCTGTATGACAGGATGCTCTCGATCGTCCCCCTATAGAAAGTGGTCAGGACAGGGGAAGGAAGATGTGCTTTTCTCATGCGACGCAAAAAATGCAGGCGCTGCTGTGCCCGCTTCACCAGTTTCTCACTGTTGAGCGACCAAGCCAGCCTACTCGTTAGCTGCACACCCAGGAATTTGATGCTGATAACCATCTCCACAGGTGAATCATTAATGCACAGAGAAGTGTGGCTGTGCCTACCTTTTCTGAAATCGACAATGATCTCTTTGGTTTTTCCGGTATTTAAAACTAGGCTGTTTTCCTTACACCAGTTCACCAACCCCTCAACCTCCTTGCGGTAAGCTTCCACCTTGTCATCCTGAATAAGGCCCACTACTGTTGTATCATCTGCGAACTTCACAATATGGTTGGTGGCAAACCTAGCACAACAGTCATGGGTCAACAGGGTGAACAGCAGCGGACTTAAGACGCAGCCCTGAGGAGAACCTGTGCTCAAGAAAATGGTGTTAGAGGTATTTGTTCCAACTCGTACATATTTTTAGTCAAAGGTCTCATTCAAGTTCAGAAATACCTCTTTATATATTCTTTTGCTTTTAATTTCAATTCATATTTAGGAGATGTTGCATCAGACTGTGTTTACCCTCAAGTAATCAATCTGAAAATGTATTTTATTTATTTTGTTGGATATACAGGTAATCCCCAAGTTACGAGCATTCACTTAATGCTCGTTCAAAGTTAAGTGATCAGCGTCCCCTAGTGCTTACGAGCAAGTCCCGAAATTACGACTATTGTAGCACCACGGCAGTCGTTTGTCCTTATCAGTGACCGCAGAGGCTCTGCAGTACAGTACTGTATTCACCCTATTCCCTTCTCCACTCCTCACAACTGCTTCCTCCTCCTTTCCTGTCGCACCGGAGTCCCTTATCTTACAAAATCTGTCTCCTCTCTGCCGCGGTTTCTTTCCTTTGAGGGAGAGGAGAAAAGCTTGCAAATGCTTTTCGTGCTGAAAATGGAAGCTCCTGGGTGCTGTAATATCACATGAGTTCAAACACCCATTCTTTGCAAAAGAGATAATTGCCCCTGAAAGCTTTCATTCTCTGGGGGGGGGGGGGGAGAGAGTGTTTGCTTCATTTGCACACATATGGGGCAAAGAATGGAATCAGAGTCGGCCGAGCGCAGGAATCAATACTGTCAGTGGCCCAGCTGAGCAGCTTGCTTGCATGTGCTGGACTTAGTTTAAGGGCAGAAACGAAGCCTTCAAATGAGTGGGGAGGCATTGCGGGGCCAAGTCCCTAGCATCCGCATCCAAGCCAGCAGCGGCGGCAACCACCTGAGAGGCCATGATCCCCCTCCCCAGCCAGCCACCCACCCCAACCAACCTAGTCCTCACCTGGCCGGCCGGCATCACAATCTTAAATTTCTCGGCTCCGTCTGAGTGGAGGAAAGTGGAGGTGCAGCAGCAAGATTGCTCTCAAACGATAAGACCTGGGTGCACTGCTAGCTTGTGTGCGCTGGCCTTATTGAGAGCAATCCTGCTGCTGTGCCTTTGCTTTTCTCCATTCAGATGGAGCCGAGAAACCCAAGCGGCTGCCGCTAATAAACTTCTTATCCAAAGGGAGACTTTGGGGAAACTGGATTCTCCCTCTGAGCAAATGGGGCGGTTCAGAACGAAGCAAATTGCTTCATTTTCAAACATCAGATAGGCGCACATAAACTTCTTATCTGAAGGGAGACTTTGGGGAAACTGGATTCTCCCTCTGAGCAAATGGGGTGGTTCAGAACGAAGCAAATTCGCTGCGTTTTCAAGCAATGCATTTGCACACAGATGGAGCTCCCCATCGCTCCAAGATCTCTGTTGGGATAAAAGGTGTTTGAGCACCTATGGGAGCCTTGGAAACACAGCGAATCACTGCATTTTCAAGCGTTGCATTCGCACACAGATGGAGCTCCCCATCTCTCCAAGATCTCTGTTCAGATAAAAAGTATTTGAGCGACTATGGGAGCCTTGAAAACGCAACTTGGGGAGATGGGAGATCCATCTCTGTGTGAATGCAATGCTTGAAAATGCAGCGATTCACTGCATTTTCAAGGCTCCCATAGATGCCCAAACACCTTTTATCCCAACAGAGATCTTCGGGAGATGGGGAGCTCCATCTGTGTGCGAATGCATTGCTTGAAAACGCAGCGAATTTGCTTCGTTCTGAACAGCCCCATTTGGTCAGAGGAAGAATCCAGTTTCCCCAAGGTCTCCCTTCAGATAAGAAGTTTATTAGCAGCAGCTGCTTGGGTTTCTTGGCTTCATCTGAATGGAGGAAAGGCACAGCAGCAGGATTGCTCTCAATAAGGCCGGCACACACAAGCAAGCAGCGCACCTGGGTTTTATTGTTTGAGAGCAATCTTGCTGCTGCACCTCCACTTTCCTCCACTCGGATGGAGCCAAGAAACCGAAGGTTGTGACACCAGCCGGCCAGGCGAGGACTAGGTCGGTCAGGGTGGGAGGCTGGCTGGGGAGGGGGATCATGGCTTCTCAGGTGGTTGCTGTCGCTGCCGGCTTGGATGCGGGTCAAGGGACCTGGCCCCACAATGCCTCCCCACTCATTTGAAGGCTTTGTTCCTGCCCTCAAACTAAGTCCGGCGCATGCAAGCGAGCCGCTCAGTGGGCCACTGATGGTATTGGTTCCTGCACCCGGCCGACTCCGATTCCATGCTTTGTCGCACAGTTGTGCAAATGAAGCAAACACTTCTCTCCCCCCCCCAAGAGAATGGAAGCTTCCAAGGGCCATGATCTCTTTTGCAAAGAATGGGTGTTTGAACTCACGCGATATTACGGCACCCAGGAGCTTCCATTGTCAGTGCAAAAAGCATTTGCAAGCTTTTCTCCTCTCCTTCAAAGGAAAGAAACAGCGGCAGAGAGGAGACAGATTTTGCAAGATAAGGGACTCCGGCACGGCAAGAAGGGAGGGGGAAGCATGAGGTTTCTTAGTGGGTCGGGGAGGCCTTGGGGGCTGTTCCATCACTAGACCCCCCATGGCCTACCCCACCCTGAGATAGCTCATGTGCACTTAACGAGCCGCGTTCGTTTTAACGAGCAAGGGAGTGATCTCGCTCGATTTACGAGATTCACTCTACGAGTTTTCAATTTACAAGTGGAATGGACAGGCTCCATTACACTCGTAATTTGAGAACTACCTGTCTATCCCAGTTTTCCTCCAATGGCATTCAGAAGAATCATCCTTCATTTTATCTCATTTTTTCCCCTTTTTACGACCCTGTAATCCCTTTAATTGGGAGTGAAGTCGGGGCAACTGAGAGAAGCCGAGCATTTAATAGCTGGATGCCCTTCCTCATACATACACCGAGTTCGCAGCAGGTATTTTATCTTTGCACCCTGATAGAGAAATATCTGTCACTGCCTAGGATTGAACTTTCAACCTTCCGAGTGGCAGGCAAGCGTCTTCACCTCTAGACCACCCTGCGAATCCATCCTTTGTTTTATCTCCATACCAGCAACTATATAAAATAGGCTGAGCTAAGAGAAACACTCAGCAGAATTCCAAGACTAAGGATGGATTTCATATGACCCAATTTGTCCTAGTTCAATATCTTAATCACTACCTCACTATGGCTCTCATTGATGATGAACAAAAATGCAAGTAATGTCACAAAATACCTTATCCAAAACATAGTCTCACAACATACCATCCAGATATTATATCCCATGGGTGAAGCAGTTCTCCAGCATGAGATGGAGAATCCACCAATGGGTTTAGACTATCTTCCTGCCAATAAGACTAAGTCTGTCAGAGTTGATACGCCTCCTGCTGGGCTGATGCTTCTCAGACACGACTTAGTCTTCAGCCCAAACAGGACGCGTGTTGACTCTGAAGACTCAGTAAGGCAGGTTGTATCAATCCATTCCCTTGGTGGATTCTCCTCCTAGCCTCCCCCAGAAACAAAACTAGCAGACAAGGCTCACAGCCTGTAAATCGCCAATAAAACAGCTGAGCGTCAGGCCTTCCTTCCCTCTCCCGCGGAACAGCTGAGCGTTGGCCTCCGGGCCTGCTTGCAGGCCGATCGGCGTGCCCGCCGAAGAGAGAAGTTCCAAAATTGAGCGGAGGCTGCAGAAGGGACAGCCTTAGGCTCGCGCAGCCCGCTTCGTTCTTCTCCCGCTCCCAGCGCTGCCGCAAAGTGGCTGATCATCGGCCCGGCTGGATAACATCACTACGGGCTGAAAAAGGCTGGGAAGCAATTTTTCACTGCCGGGGAGCAGCCGGCGGCCGGCAGATTCGCCACGGCCGCCAAACAGCTGAGCGTCGGCTTGGAGCCACGCTGTTACAGTCCTTCGGCCTGAGTATTGGAGAGGCACCAGACCTCTGGGAGCCTCAGCCGGGCCAGGACAGCTGTTTTTTCACCTCTCCTGCACGCAGTCGAGGGCCAACGTCTGACGGGCTCTAACGGACTGGAGGTTTGGTGCGTAAACAGCGGCCGCCATTTTGTGCCTCATCGGCCTCACAGGGACGGCCCCATTAGCTGAATTGACAGCTATTGATTCAAGGCCATAGACAGGCCAAAGGAGTGCCAAACTAAAAGGACTGCTATTGGGACTTGTTTCCAAAAATCTGGTCTAGGCCCTCACGCCAAGCAGACCACTAGCCTGTCTCAGCCGCAGCCATTTTACAGCGGCAGCCATTTTGCGACTGGACAAGGTGGCCATTACAGCCCTATTTAATTAGGGCCTACCACTGGCACGGCTAACCCAGATTCTGGTCCGGCATCCGCCTTCCCAGGGCATTCCAGGTCCAGGCCTCAGTCAGGCAGACACTATTAGTGTGAGCTGGCACGCCTCTCGGCACCGCCGCCACCACCTAGGCTTCGTGTGCAGGCACAGTTCACTCAGGTGACAGCCGCCACCATAAGGAGAGGAGTGTGCAGGCACAGATCACTGAGGTGATTGCCGCCACTGATCAGCCAAAGTGCGTGCCGGCACTCGCCGATTGCGGTCCAACCGCTACTGAGTGATATCTTTGGCAAAGACGCCCAGTCCACGTGCCATAGCGCCTTGGGGGCATTGTCAGCAGCTTGGAGCCTTAAAGGGGGGACATAAGGGCGCTTAAGAGCTCACAGCCCCGGAGCCTTGACTGGACATCAACCTCTGTTGCACCGTTAGCCTGGTGCTCGGCTCCTGCTCCTGATACACCAAGGCCACAGGCCACCATTTACAATGGCTGACAGCACAGTTCCTCAGTCTGCGCAGGGGGCACCCGGCACTCCCGCTTCAGGGAAACGCAGGTCCTCCAAACTGGAGGCAGCGGGAAAGATCAAAGCCAAGGCCAAGGCCAAGGCCGTCTCTGCTAAGAGGAGCTCTAAGGCCGCTGAAAAGGAAGCTAGCAGGAGACATACTGCCCTCGAGAAGCAGTTCTCCAGAGCTCAGCGGCTAAATGAGGGGGAACAGGTACCCTTGGTCCCTCAGGAGAGCTCATTCGTTAATCCGCTGTTTGGCCCACTTGCTCCATCAGCTCAGCGGGCCTGGTCTCCGCAATGCCTACCAATACAGGGCACGGCTCTGTTTACAGATCGTGGGTCAAGCCCACAGGTATTGCCTTCCCCTGCAAGGGTTCACTCGGCACCTGCAAGGGTTCACTCGGCCACATTCACGCCCACAGCGGCAGGCCTCCGTCCTCCTGAGCCACAAGGGGTGGGCCCTGAGCAGCTCCAGGCGTTACTCACCCAAGCATATGCCCAGGGCATGGCCGCCTCCTCCTTGCAGAATCCTAGACCGGAGGCCACGGTCTCACTGCAGGAAGCAGCAGGATTTTGCATTGTACGTGACTACCAGGAAACTACAGGCTGGACTATAATGTAATGTAATGAAGTGAAATAACATGGGCAATGGCAAACCACTTCTGTATTACTATTAAGAAAGCTATATCTCTATGTAGTGATATTTAATCACCAAGTCTTAAACTCAGACTGACTTTTTTTTCTCAACAGTTTCAAGACCAATCTTACAACAGAAGATGATCTATGTATTGTGATGTAGAGCAGTGGTTCTTAACCTGGGCGATATTGCCCCCCAGGGGGCGATTTCATTTTTCAGGGGGGCGATGGAACAAAAAGGGGCGATGCGGGGGCGAAGGAACGAAAAGGGGGCGATATGGGGGCGATGGAGCGAGAAGTTTTGGGGACACTTTTGAGCCTTCCCCTGCGGTTCCGAGCCTCCTCTGCCATTTGCAGAGAGAGACAGAGACAGAGAGAGGCACTTGCGCTTCTCTTCTCTCTCTCTCTCTTATGCAGACGTGCCCCCTCACAGGGCTCCTGATTGGCCCTGCGCCTGGGTGCCCTGCCCCCTGGGAGAAGCACGGCCAGGAAGTCCCTTTCCCTGGCTGGCCCCATCCAAGGTGCACGTGGCCAGGGAGCCGTGCGGGGAAGCCCCGGGATCCCCGCTGGGAGCAGCCCACCAGAGCCTCAGCTGAGCAGGCCAGCCCTCCCGCAAGCCGTGGCCCCGAGGGAGAGCAGCCCCTGCGATCCCCAGCCGGTGGGACCGTTGGCCCAGCTGGCCGGGAAGGCGCGCCGGAGTCCCGGCTGCTTTGTCGGCGAAGAATGTGAGGTGAGCAGAAGATGGGGGGGAGAGAAAGGGAGGGGGGAGGCATTTTCCAACCAGCAGCAGAAGAGCCCCGGCCAGACCCGCGGGAGCGCCTCCTCCTGGGGCCCAGCGCCGGCTTCCTTGCCCCCCTCCTCCTCTTCCCCTTCTTCCTCCTGCTGCCCCCCAGGCGGCAGTCCCAGCTGGGGCGGCGACCGGCAGAGGTATTGCTCCCTAGGCCGTCCCTGGGCCACTCCCTGGGCAGCCGAGCCGACCATGCGTCTCCCCGGGCCGGTCCGTGGTGCCCCGGGCGCCTTTCAGCGCCTTCTGCTGCCTCCTGCCCCCCTCCCTGCCCCTTCAGCGCTGTCTGCCTTTCGTTCTCTCTCTCTCTCTCCTCACCTGGAGAGAGAGAGGGGGGAGGGAGAGGAAAGAGAAAAAGAGAGGGAGAGGGGAAAGAGAGAGGAAAGAGAGAAAGAGAGAGAAAGTGCAAGTGCCTCTCTCTCTCACACACACACACACACACACTGAGTGGGGGAAGAGGACTGGCAGACCAAGGGCAGAAAGAGGGAGATGGAGGGAGGGAGAGAGAGACAGACCCTTTTAACATCTAAAATGAAGATAACACTGCATATATCCTTTTTAAGGTAAAAAGAGATATATGCAGTGTTATCTTCATTTTAGATGTCAAAAGGGTTTTGTGGCTCCCAGTGTTTTGTTTTCGGTGGGAAACGGGTCCAAGTGGCTCTTTGAGTGTTTTGGGTTGCCTACCCCTGCTCTACCCATACAGTGGCGCACCATTGGCCAGAATGGGCAGTGATGGCATCGATATGTCTTGATGACAATTTTAAAGAAAACAAAAAAAAAGTGTTTGCATAAATTGAAGAATTATTTCCTATGTTGTGATTGAGAGGTTATGTTGGGGGAGGGGGGCGATGACAACTTCCGCATTGGCTCAAGGGGGCGATTGGTTCAAAAAGGTTAAGAACCACTGATGTAGAGGATAGAGGGAATGACCTTGAGAGACGAGAAGAAGAGCCACTACCAAGATCGATGTCAAACAAAAGAGAACTGAGTCTGGGGCAGGAATAGAATCTGAGTAAATTTCTCAGACTAGCTCCTTTCCAGTTTTTACAAAAATAAAGAGAGGGAGAAGCACATTCGGACTTGCAAGATTTTGTTTCTATAGCTTTATAATAGGGATTGGACAATACAACAGATTTCTGGTCTGCTCTACCTTGAAGTCTCACATCTAGTGACTAGGATATCATTTTAGAAATAGAAATAAATTTCATTTATTTGGAATACTGTATTTCAGAGACAATAAACAATCAATACCAGAAAGTGCTATGGTCATTCCTTCCATTTAATTCACACATGCAGAATGGGTAAAAGTTCCCAGAATTTGAGAAAAACAGATTCTTTTGCCAAACTGATAGAGATGCCAAGTAATAAAAAATATAGAGAAGTTATTTTTCAGCAGAGCAACTCTAGGGCAAATATTAAACCTATTATAAGTCTTCATAGCAATACTGAAATTTGGTAGAAAATTGAGCCTCAGTGTACCTATAGTAGTATTAGACACATATGATACAGAGGGAAAAATATAGACTAATATTGAACAAAATGAATATTGTATTAATAGCAAAAAAATAGCTATGTAATTTGAAAAAGAGGTAGTAAGCATAGCACAGATTTTCTCAATTTAGCATCTGCCTGGTTAGATTTTTGTCTGCTTTCCATTTAGGAGTCCAATCTGTCACCACCAATTCTATGAGATAAGTTGGGCTGAGAGAATATGAGTGGCTCCAAGCTACTCAGTGAGTTTCTATGATTGCCGAGTTACCCAGTGAGATTCTATGCTCAGGATTACAACCTGGGTTTTCCCACACTTAATTTAACCATTATACCAACATTGTAGCCCTGGCATACATGAAGGACACCAAATTTGAGAAGGTCTGCAAGTGTTTTCATAAGACAAAGTTGGAATTTCATTTGATTAGAGTAATAATTTCTAATTCTAAGTATTAATCAAGTAGAAATAATAAATAGCAAATTATAATGCTTACCTTCAATCTTTATCATTTGAAAATGCTGAATTTATATATTTCTAAAGATTATACATTAAATATGTACTGTTCCTGTCACATTCCTTGGTCATCATACAATCCTTGCCTGTCGTTACTGATTATAACTGTAATGTATTGGCCACAACTGTTTTAAATCACTTGCTTAATGTCTGACCTACATTGCTGTATTGTTTAACAGTTGCTGTTACTGAAAGCCAGACTGGCTGTCTCCAAGCTGATAATGAGGTTTGGGGTGGGAAACTGTTACTTTAAATCTATTGGTTGCCACCTAGAGGCTAACTGTATAAATAGCTGTGCAGCAGCCTTTAGGGCTGCTTCTGTCTGAGTTAATAAACTTGTTGTTTGAACACTCTGCCTCATTCAATGCCTAAAGAACCGAAGATATAACAGTGGCGACGAAGGTGGGAGGTGCTGCTTCATTGAGAGAGCTTGAAGTCACTAGGGGGTGAGGTCAGCACAGAGCCTGACAGGAACTACATTCCCCCCTCTCGGTCTGCCAGCAAGCCATGCTGGAGACCACCACGCCCTAAGGATCCGTCCTAGGGCCTACACAGAAGCCAGCAGCGCAAGGCATTGAACGAAGACACAAACCACCATGGCGAAGGTCGGAAAGCTCGAAGAATTCGATGTAACTCACCCGAAGAGATGGGCGTCCTACATCTCCCACATCGAAAATTACCTCCACGCCAACCAGGTCGCCGAAGATGGATTGAAGGACGCAACACTCCTCTGCGTGTGCAGCCCCGCCACCTTCAACATTGCAGAGAACCTGGTTGCCCCGGCGCCACTCGAGTCGGTCACCTACGCGGACTTGAAAAAAAAGCTCTGAGACCACTTCAAGCCCAAATTATCCGTTGTAGCGTGGAGGCACACTTTTGAGCAGTGGGAGCAACAACCCGGCGAGTCTGCAACAGAATTCATTGCTGCTCTTCGTCAAGCGTCCCGACTCTGCAATTTCGCGGATTTGGAGGAGAGACTACGAGACCGCTTAGTCTGCGGACTCTGGATCGAGAGCTCCAACAAAAACTGCTCGCTAAGGAGACTCTCTTGCTACAAGAGGCCTTGAAGGAGATCATGGCGGACGAAGCCGCTGGAGGGGCCGTTAAGGCGCTGTGGCCCTCCAAAAGCACGCCAAGCAACGAAGCCGTCCACCACGAGGATGCCGAGTGGATGGAAGACACCGACTCAGACTACGAAGTCGACCAGCTACGAAAGCACCCGGAGAAGGGACCTCAGCCAGCTGGGAAGGCAGTTCTTTTCCTTAAATGCATGGGCTGCGGAGGCCGCCATCAACGCGTGGATTGTCGATTCCAAACTGCAACGTGCCGGGCCTGTGGCAAGCCAGGCCACATCGCCACCGTCTGCCGAGGCCGTCAAAGGGACCGCCCAAAAGAAGACGCATTCAGGAGAGGTACCGGGGCCCCAGGTCAACACTGAGTAGTGTTCTGCTCCAGCCAAAGGTGCGTATTCTGCACTGGTGCCCATTGCCCCCTAAAGCAGAAGCTTAGACTACAGGTCAAACTTCAGGGAGTTCCATGCAAGATGGAACTGGACACGGGCTCAGCCATGTCCATCATTTCACAAGGAACATTCAGGCACCTATGCCATCATAGCAACAGATGGGCCAAGCTCCGGCCATCTAATCTACTACTCACAGACTTCCAAAACTCCCGAGTGGCGGTCAAAGGCGAAGCCACAATTCTGGAGGAATTCAAGGGGTTCAAGGGGCCACTAGATGTCGTAGTGGTGGAAGGCCAACGCACGAGCCTCATAGGGCTCAATTGGTTTGATGCATTGGGCATTCAAGTAACCAGCATTCACCGGACACAAGCGGCAGATCTGCCTGCAGTCTGCCAAGAGTTTGTGGATGTTTTCAGTTCTAGTCTAGGGGAGTACAAGGATCCTCCGATCGCCTTCAAGCTTGATCCTATGGTAACTCCAATACGGATCAAGCCTTGTAGAGTGCCTTTCGCATTGAAACCCAAAATCGATGCAGAGCTGGATAAGCTAGTGGAACAAGGGGTATTGCAGCCCGTAGACAGTGGGGTGTGGGAGACCCCCATAGTAATGCCATTAAAGGCCAACAGGGAAGTGCAAATATGCGCTGACTATAAGTGCACCCTCAACAGGGCACTTCAACAGCACGCGTACCCTGTGCCAGTTGTCAGCCATATTTTGGCATCATTGCAAGAAGGCCGCATGTTCCCCAAATTAGATTTGGCACAGGCCTATCAACAACTGCCCGTGGACGAGGCCACGGCAGTAGCCCAGACCATTGTCACCCATAGGGGGGCTTTTAAGGTTAAGCGCCTACAGTTCAGGGTGAGTGTAGCCCCAGGGCTGTTCCAGGGAGTGATGGAGCGCACGCTCAAGGGAATTCCAGGGGTTTGCCCCTACTTCGATGATGTCCTCATTGCTAGGGAATCGGTTGAGATTCTGGCTGAACGGCTTAAGGCCGTCCTTCAGCGGTTCCACGACACGGGACTTAAACTAAAAAAAGAAAAGTGCAAGATTGGGGTAGAGTCAACCGAGTTCCTTGGTTTCTGCATCGATGCCGAAGACATTCATCCAGCGGAATCCAAATTAAAAGCAATCCAGCAGGCCCCAAGGCCGAAGTCAAAGCTTCAGGCTTTCCTAGGCCTTTTGAATTTTTATCATGCCTTCCTCCCAAACAAGGCCGCAGTGGCAGAGCCATTACACCGGCTCTTGGATAGACAAGCTCAGTGGCAGTGGACCAGTGTCCACGAGAGTAGCTTCCAAGCAGTCAAATCACTTCTGTCGTCGAACTCAGTTCTCACTCATTTCAATGAGCAGCTGCCTGTCTGCATTGCGTGTGATACATCCCCGTATGGGGTTCGGACTGTGTTAAGCCACTTAATGGCTGATGGGAGGCAGAAGCCCATCGCGTATTACTCCAGGACCCTATCATCTGCAGAGCGCAACTACACGCAAAGTGACAAGGAGGCTCTGGCCATTGTGGCCGGAGTTAAAAAGTTCCATGACTACTTGTATGGCCACCAGTTCACGGTCTTCACGGACCACAAGCCACTCCTAGGGTTGTTCACCACAAACAAACAGACACCTCAGATTCTGTCTCCTCAAATGCTGAAGTGGTCTATCTTCCTGTCAGCCTACAGCTACAGGATGATTCACAAACCGGGCAAGGAAATGGGCCATGCAGACGGCCTGAGCAGGTTGCCCCTGCCACATGTGGAGCCAGATCCAGCTCTGGCTGCATGCATCCTGGCTATCCAGGATTTGCTGGAATCTCCCCTTCACGCTGGGGACATAGCTGCTGAGACAGCAGCTGACAAAACGCTGAGTCGTGTGCTAAACTGGGTACATACAGGATGGCTGGACAAATGTCCATGGCCAGAATTTAAGAGTTTCTTCATGAGAAAAGATGAGCTTTCAGCTCATAAGGGGTGCATCCTTTGGGGAAGTAGGGTCATAGTTCTGAGCTCTTTAAGGCCCAGGGTCCTAGAGTCTCTGCACGAGGGTCATCCGGGAATAGTCCGGATGAAGGCACTTGCAAGGAGCTACCTTTGGTGGCCAGAGCTAGATAAAGCCATCAAGGCCCAAGTACATGGTTGCTACACGTGCCAGCAATCCAGACCGGAGATGCCGCAAGCCCCTGTCCACCGATGGGAGGACACACACACACCGTGGTCAAGAATCCACATCGATTTTGGCGGGCCCTTTCAGGGACAGCTGTGTCTAATAGTGGTAGATAGCCATTCTAAATGGTTAGAGGTCGCACCAGTCCCTACTATGACTACTGCCAGGACCATCCAGGAACTGCGCAGAATCTTTGCAACACACGGATTTCCAGACGTGTTGGTCTCTGACAATGGGGCTCAGTTTACCGCTTCTAAATTCCAATCTTTCCCCAAGGCAAATCTAATATGGCACACCACGTCGGCTTCCTTTCACCCGGCCTCGAACGGCCAAGCGGAACGCATGGTCTGCACAAACAAGGAATCACTAAAACGGATTGTCACAGGGAATTGGCACCACAGACTGACAGATTTTCTACTCTGCCAACGCACAACTCCCTGTACCGGCACGGGCAGAAGCCCTGCCGAACTCAGAAGGGGCCGACGTTTGATCACCAAGCTGGACAGGCTGCACCCTGACCGGGTTGCCTCGGACTCTGCTCAGCCAAAGGCACCTCGGAATTTGCAAGTGGGTGACCGGGTTTGGACCCGGAATTATGGGCAAGGGGCTTTGTGGGTGGCAGCCGTGGTTGTTAAGGTGTCGGGACCACTCTCTTATGAGGTGGTCCTGGAAGATGGGCGAGTCATTTGCCAGCACATTGACCAGCTGCGTCGGAGGCTAGCGAACCAGTCGCTGGCTCAGGCCTCTCAAGAGGGCCGCATGCAAGGGCTGTGTGACAGTGGCCCAACAGAGGAGCTTGCACGCTCCAACAGAACTCTTACTCAAGGAGACGGGGAAAAGGCTGTAGGAGAGCTTCCCCCAGACAGGCAGTATCCGCTGAACAGGACCGGCAAACTGTGCTGAGGGACAGCCCTGCAGACTTTGTTGCACGATTGGACTTTGGTTTGGGCCGACCGGGACTGGCTAGCCAAAGGGACCCGAGTCAATCTGACTTCACTGGACCTCAGAGTCCTGGCCTACCCAGCGGGGCAGGCAAGCGGGTAGACCGGGAGACCCCTGCAACCCCTAGACGTTCAGAACGGTCAAGAAGGCCACCTAAATATCTGCAGGACTATGTCCAGCAATTGAGAGTTTGAGCCATCTAGGGGGAAGGGGTGTAATGTATTGGCCACAATTGTTTTAAATCACTTGCTTAATGTCTGACCTACATTGCTGTATTGTTTAACAGTTGCTGTTACTGAAAGCCAGACTGGCTGTCTCCAAGCTGATAATGAGGTTTGGGGCAGGAAACTGTTACTTTAAATCTATTGGTTGCCACCTAGAGGCTGTATAAATAGCTGTGCAGCAGCCTTTAGTGCTGCTTCTGTTCTGAGTTAATAAACTTGTTGTTGTTTGAACACTCTGCCTCATTCAATGCCTAAGGAACCGAAGATATAACAATAACCATTATCAGCTATTTGAGGTAGCCCAGGTAAAGAGACAGATGCCTTTATCGTTGAGGTATAATAAGAGAAACTTGGAAGTCTGACAGAAATTTTCTATCCTCATTCTCTTATACCAAAAAGAAACAAGGTGCAATCTTGAATTTTTTCCTTATCCCTTTCTCTCTTTTAGGATTAAGCTGGTATTCAGCTAACAGTTATTAACTATATTACATCGGCACATTCCTAGGAAACTTTAGCAGAACACCTACCATATACAAGATGTAAAATAAAATCTGCACTTGCATAGCTAAAAATGTATGAACATTCACATTACCTTGCCTGCTTCAAAACACATTATTCCAGAGACAAAAACTATCTACAATTGGAAATCTTCTTCCTTGATTTGTTACATCTCTAAAATGCAGACAGTGATACCATATTTAGTCAGATAACTAAAGCTTGTTTCTTTCAGTTTTTATGTAGCTACTTCAGTTTCAGGACGCAAGGGTAGCATCTAATCAAGCATTCCGTTCCCAATACTACCCAAGTAGTATTTTGGAAAGTTTATAAAATGGGCATTAAGACAACATTCCTTCCCAAGCATTTGATATTCAAAAATAAGTTGCTTCTAAGGATGAAGCCTCCAGAAAACTGAATACATAAGTTGATTGAAGAGCAAAGACATTAAAATAATGAAATAATATCTCGCTTTCCCATCAACTTGTTTGTTTCACTAAAAGGAAATTTATATAAGCAATTGAAAATATTTTTCTTTCATGCTAAGCTCAATTTCTGTGACTTCACGGATACCTCCAGGTCATTTTTTTTGGCAACAATACAGAAACAGATTGACATTCTATTCTCCTGAGGATTTTTCTTCCTAGTCTGGCCTACATCACAGGAATTTTCTGATGATTTCCCATCCAAGATAGATGAGAAGTAACACTGCTTTTTATATCAGTCAAAATCAGCAACATGCTGTTCCCCGGCTAGGCAATATACTTATTGGTACAAGTTGAAAAGCTGGGAAATATCAAAAGGACTGCCAAGAAAATAAAGGACTTTCCATACAAACTACTATGGTAAAATTATTTCAGAGGTGGGCATCATGACTGAAAGAAATCTTTCCTAGAATGCATCAAAATACCTCATATGGTCAGGGAATGTGAGGAACAGCTCTAAAAATAACATTCAAAAGAACAGAAAATCATACAATAGAGACAAGGAGTCCTTACAGATTGGCTTTAAAGATAAACTAGGATACTGAACTGGTTAGAATCCTGTACATCTAGTGGAATATTGGCCTAAGATCACTGCTCATGGTTATTCATGCCATGGTCACACACTCCCCCCAGTGGACTAGTACAATGCACTCTATATGAGATTGCCCTTGAAGAACATTTGGAGACTGCAGATTTAGATTGGCACTCTGGAATCTACTCTCTTAGATTTCATCCTTACTAGCAAGAAGGCTTTGATTCAAAATTGTAAAGTGATGGGTATTCTGATGCAAGAGAACATGCAATGTTAAGAGTTCTTGATTTTAACAAAAAGCTCAGTAACAAAATAGACATAAACTACGGATTTCAGAAATTTTGATAACTTCAATTTTCAATTTTAATAACTGCAAAATGGAAGGTACAATGGAAATTAAACTTTAAAGACAAAGTTGTCATAGCCACTAAGAAACATCTAAGGAAGCTAGTGTGTTAAATAGGCAACTTACAAAGATGAAAGTAAAAAAGGATGCTTATTGGAAATGGAAGAAAAGCTAATAACCAAGTAAGTCTATAAAGCTTGAGATAAAAAATGTTGGAATAGGCCAGGAGGACAATGTAAGGCAGGAAATAAGCTAAAGTTAGAAAGAGCAAAATCCAGCAACAAAAGTTTATTCAAATATTTCAATGGCAAGAGGAAGACAAAGGAGATGGTGAATGTCCTGCTTATTCCCCAAACAGAGAAATCTTTACAGAACCAAGAATGAGGAGGACAATGTAAGTCCTATTTTGCCTCTGTCTTTACATCCAAAAGAAACTGTGATTTAGTAGCAAAACTGGCCACAAGCATAATAGTGGTGCAGGTCAGTAAGAATGTGGTAAAAGATCTTCTAGTTGAAACTGAATGCCAGCAAGTACACAGGCTGGGGGAAATATATTTTAAAATACTGAAAACATTGGCTAAATAATTGTTGGAACCACTGTCAGCTATCTCTGAGGAATTCTGGAGAACTTGGGAGGTGTCAGAAAATCCAAGAAGAACAAATATGACAACCTCCTATCCCTGTCTTCAAGAAATAAAAAAGAAGATCCCATCATTATTTATCTGTGAGTCTAACATGAATACATGGAAAGGTGCTAGAGTAAGTAACAAAGATGCCAGATAAAACTTTTATAAATATGCTGATTGCTAAGCCAGTATGGAATTGTCAAACATAGGACTTATTAGACAAATCATGTCTCCTTATAACTACATGATGGACAAAAGGAATGCCATGAATATAATCAATCTTAATTTCAACAAAGCTTTTGAAAAGATTCCATATGGCATTCTTACTGACAAGCTGTTTAGATATATGGTTAGATGATACTACAACTATAAGTGACCAATGGAATCCCTTGGGGATTTTTCAGGTCCAGTATTATTCACTGTCTTTTTTAATGACTTGGACAATGAGACTGATGGGAGAATTATCAAATTTGTCAATGATACAAAATTCTAGTGAACATGCAGGATGACAAACAAAATTGAAATCTAATCTGGGTGGGGGAACATGAGACAAATGGTGTCAGCCAGCTTCTACAAGGGCTACTGCAGTTTTGGAATGCATTATAGCAACACCATAAGCCTTATTGCCTGAGAGACTCTATTTCAGCGGCTCCCAACTTTTTCTATATCCCTGCACCCCTAGAACGCTTCTGATATATTCTCGCACCCCTTACAAAAGTTCAAAATAACAGCAACAAATTATGCATATACATTATAATTTTAAAACTTCTAAACTCAAGTTTTCGCACCCTCTGGAATATCATCTTGCAGTCCCGATTGGGAACCAGTGCTCTATTTGGAATACTATGTGTGATTCAAGATATTGGTAGAACTCAGTGAAGGACAACAAAAATAATAGAGAGGTATATGGACATTCTGTATGAGGACACTCTGGAGCAGGGGTGTCAAACTGCCGGCCCACAGGCCGGACGCGTCATCTGGAAGCCGTGCCCACCCCATTGCCGGCAATGGCAAAATCGGCCCGATACGTTGCGTGATGTCATGTGACGTCGCGAGTTTGACACCCCTGCTTTGGAGCTTGCTTAGTTTGAGGGGGGAAAAAGACTGAGCAGAATCACAGAATCGGTGTTCAAATGCATGATAGCATACCATAGATAGCAAAGAATTATTTTCCACTAAAAAATAGGATTAGAAATAATGGACGTATGTTGAAGCTAAACAGATTTTGTCTTGATTATATAATTTATACAAAAGTGGAATAGTCTATTATGAAGTTTGTAAGTTCTCCATGTCGGCAATTTTTTTTGAAGAGGCTGCATAGCCAATCTCAAAGATGTTTTTTCTGCAAAACACAAAGGGTTGGACTAGATATTCCTTGCTGCTAGATGCTCCAACTCCATAGTTTTATGGTAAATTCTATGATTCTATGTCTTTCCTCCTCCTCCCTACATGACTATATCCATGATGGAAGTCATTTAATAATTATTATAAAAATACATCTCAGGTAAAAATCAACAATACTATTTGAGACAATTCCATAAATCAGTATGTGAAACAGCAGTCTCCATGAATTGTAGCCAATTATTTCTAGAAAATCATTCTATTATCCAAAGAGAGTACAAAAATGTCTAATCCCTTTTGTGAAGGATGTCAACTAAAATAAACTTGATTTTTAATTTTCAGATTCTCACCAAATCATAGCAGAAGTATCTATGCACAAGTATGCACACTTCTGCAAACATTCTAAAAATCACCTGTTTTAAAAAAGAGGACTTGTCTTAGTCCTAGATCTTTAAAAAACAATATTCAGTACAGTCCAGGTAAGGAGTGGGAAAATTGTTGAGTGGCAATTTCTTCTTTCCAACTTATCACTTCTTAAGATATAAAAGAAAAAGGCCGAGTTGAGTACCAAGGCACAAATACATGCATTTCCTGGGTCCAAGGTCCATATTGAGTTCAGAAGACAAACAAATCATGTTGGGTTATAATTGCAATCAGAAAAACAACAGCTATTTTAACAACTGATCATAGATTATGAGTTCCTACATTTCACTACATGCCTAAATATTATTTCAATGTAATTCCCCTATTTATTGAAAGATATAGAAAGCCTTTTTTAAAAAAAAGTTTAGCCTTTGAGCAAAATTTTACTGAAGTCCTATTGAAGCTGAGATTAATAAAAAAGGAAAAGAAAAATACATGTTTCAGAATAAAACTGGTGCTGAAGTAATCAAAGGAGTTAGCTTCAAAAGGGCTTTTTTTTCTATAATGAGCAACATCAGATTTTTTTAAAAAAAATGACAGCCACTTTCATGACACAATAAGCAATAAATAACAGGTGCAAGCATTCTGTGTTCTTCACCATGTTTACCTTTTCTCTTAATATTCTTGATACAATAAACTGAGCTCCAATTAAAATATTTCACACATAGGCAGGATTAATTATCTCCTCTAGAATTTTAAAAGCTAGATAGGACTTTTTCTCACACATTTCTTCCATCTTTAAAATATGTTGCTTTGGAAGTGATATTCTATTCTATTCTATTCTGTTCTGTTCTGTTCCGTTCCGTTCCATATTCTATTCCATTCCATTTTCTACCCCATTCCATTTTCTATTCCATTCCATTCCGTATTCCACTCCACTCCACTCCACTCCACTCCATATTCTATTCTATTCTATTCTATTCTATTCTATTCTATTCTATTCTATTCTATTCTATTCTATTCTATTCTATATTCCATTCCATTCCATGACATTTATTTATTTAATAAGCATATTAAATAAATAAATAAATAGAATAAACTTTATTGTCACTTTAAATATACTATAAATATAAATATACCCTAATCAGCATACATTAAAATGAGATTTCATTGCATACAGCTCTCAAAGGATAACCACCTCCAATATACACTGCATAAATATGACAAAAAATAAAATAAGTTATAAATATACCCCCACACACACACACATATGTAGCCCAGAGAAACAACACAGTCTAGTTCGGATTATGTATACATGTGCATAGTGAGAAAAACGAATCTTGCGAGTTTTCCAGACGGATGGCATAGGGAACAAAGCTATTACAGAGTCGGGTAGCCCTGCTAGAAATACTTCGAAACCTCCTCGCAGAGGGCACCAACAGAAACAGACCATAAAGTGGGTGTGTGGGGTCTCTAACAATACTTTGAGCTCTAAACACATAGCGCTTATAAGCAGCATCCCGAATAACATGCCCTTACCACTCTTTGTGTGGACTTTCTATCTGAGGCACTGCTACCACTAAACCAGTGATGCAGTTTGTTAAGATGCTCTCAATCATGCCTCTGTAAAAAGTGACTAGGACAGAAGGAGAGATGTGATCTCCTCATCCAGTGCATGAAATGCAGACACTGGTTTGACTAAAGATAATGTATGAAGAGACCAAGTCAGATTGTTAGTTATCTGTACCCCGAGATACTTAAAACTGTTGACCACCTCCACAGCTGCAGCCTTGATATAGAATGGAGTATGGTTATGATCTCCTGTTTTATTGACATTCAGAACCAGGTTACTTTTATTGCACCAGTCCACCAGAGCTTCACCTCCTCCCCATAAGCATCTTCATTGTCATCCTGGATTAGACCCACCACTGCCATGCTGTCTGCATACTTCACAATATGATTCGGAGGAGATTTGGCACAGCAGTCGTGGGTTATCAAGGTGAACAGTAGTAGACTCAAAACACAGCCCTGTGGGGAACCTGTACTCAAGGAAATGGAATTGGAAACTTCTTTTCCAATTCGCACAACCTGGGGCCTATCAATAAGGAAATCAAGTATCCAATTACATAAAGGAGTATTAAAACCTAATAGGCCCAGTTTGTTCACCAGATGCTGAGGAATGATTTTGCTGAATGCCAAACTAAAATCAACAAACAGTATTCGCATATGAGTATTCTTCCCTTCCAGGTGCACCAAGCTAAGATGAAGCACACAGGAAAGTGCATTTTCTACAGAGTGGTTCTTCCAATAGGCAAACTATAATGAGTCAAATGTAGGGGGAAGACATGAATCCATATAGTCCTTTACCAACCTCTCAAAACACTTCATTATAATGAAAGTGAGTGCAACTGGACAGTAATCATTAAGGCATAGACATTGTGGAACCTTGAATCACATTGCTACAACCACATTTGGTACTAATTTCTTTAGACAACTTGAGCCAAGACACCCACGTAATCACCACTACTGTCTATTTTTCCAGTTAAGTTTCCTGTCTATGATCCAATCTTAATGCAAAAGTGCAGCCAGTAGAAACACAGCAAGCTGAAGAATTGCTTAACTTTATCTATGTATTCTCAAAGCAATGAAGAAGCAATTTTCAAATTTCAAGAAGAGGGCAGATATTTCAATTGTAATATGTGTGTGTTTTTGTGTGTGTGTATACACATACATACAAACATACACATGTGACACAGTGTTTGACTTTTCTTCAAATGAAAAATACGTAAAGGCAATGCCTTCTGTACACCTTTTATTTTGTATGACCCATTTGTATATATATACATGTCTTCATACACATACATACACAATGAAAGAAGATAACTAGAAATACTGATTTGCCTGGCTTTGATAAAGACTGGCAAAATGCCTACGGTCCCTGATCTATTTTACTTGCCTTTCTTCCCATTACTTTTTTAAATTTTATGAGGAAATTTGATTTTAGACAGAGTTGTCCGAAGAAGCACAAAACACCAAGTTAGTATTTAACCATGAGCAGATACAAACAGACATAAACCTGACTAGACAGAAAAAGATGACTTGCACAGATAAAAGGACAGAACTTTGAAGGAGTAAAAGAACACTTCATACGCGAGGAATAGGGATAGATGAATGAAAGGAATGGATTTGAAATGAAACACTGGAGCCCTAAATTATAAAAGAGAACACTCTTGAAATGGGAAGGATGATGACAACAACTGGTCTCACAGAGCAAATCAGTCCCATTTGTTCCTCTTTTCCTCAGCACTCCTTTCTCATCTGATCCTTTATCTGAGAGACTGATACGTTCCAACAAATGATGAAGAACATCAGAAGGCAGAAAGAAAGATGTTCCATCTGAGAAATATTTTTTAAAGATAATGCTGTACTTTGTACTTTTAACTTTCTCTTCTCTTAAAATTAGGATGTATGCTGCTCATTGTTTATTCTCATTAGGGGTAATAGAAACATGAGAGAAAAAAGAAAACATTGGTTTCCTTGGGGAAGGATTGATTGGGATATGTAAGCAGAATAGGAATATGAAAGCAGAGTAGTTTTCTGAAATAGACACTGGTATTATAGCAAAATAGAGCATATAAACATAGAACTTTGTGGGGTATTATTTAGATCCAGATTCTCCAAAGTGGTCAATATATTATTCATAATACCAATATTTAGAATAGCATTTATTAAATTATTTTCCTACAATAAAAAATTGTGGGTTGATAAAACAATCTGAAACTTCATAAAGAGGATGATGAGGTGAAGAGTTTGGAGACCCTTTTAGATGCCAAATTTGATAAGTATTTATTAAGCCTTAAGTAAAAAATACTAAAAAGCTAAGCCTGGTCCATTTACTAATTTTATGCACACTGCTTATGTAAAAATATAAAAGACTGTACCTTGAATGTTGTGGCATGGCCATACCAAGGGGCAGGTGAATGGATGATTAGATGAGCTGTGCATGTATCATGTGATTAAACAAAAGATAGAGTTATGAATATCCTAGAGCTAGACTTGGCAGAGATATCCAAACAAATAGAGGGTATTTGATTTACTTTTCCCAGATGAATTCCTATGGTGTTTTGGGACCAAAATCAGGTAGAAACATCATTAGGCTTCCTCAAGCCTACAGATAGATATTCCAGAAGGGTAGAACTAAAAACAGCTCAGGTTGATAAATGGGGGTTTGGGCTTACCTGATTTGAAACTGTATTTTGATGCTTGTTGTTTGGTTTGGCTAAAAGAATGGATGAACTTTCAGAATAAGAGGTTACGGGACCTAGAAAGCTATGAATTAAGGTTCGGTTGGCATGGCTACCTGTGATATGACAAAGTTAAAGTAAATGTTGATTTTAATAACCATTTTACTAGGCATGCCATTTTGAGAATTTGGAATAAATATAAAACAAGGTTCTCTACAGTGGTGGGATTCAACTGGTTCGCACCACTTAGGCAGAACTGGTAGCTAACTTTTTGTTGCCCAGGCCCAGAATGGACTTCTGGAAGCGGCATCCACACAGAGAACCGGCTGTTCATATATTTGAATCCCACCATTGGTTCTCTTTGAAGGTGCCACTTTGGGTTTCCCCACAAGAAGCTTTTTTTAAGAAAAGAGATGGTAATGAAACCAAATTGGTGGACCTACGGTAAAATAATATCTCTTAATTTGGGTGAGCCTACCCTCACATCCAAGGAGGAGCTAGAATCAGAAGGTCAGGTTTGCCATTGGTTTACACATATGCAATTGAAAGAAAAATTTAAGTTAGATAAAAAGAATCATGAGTTTAATTTTGTTAAAAATGAACTGGAAACCCTATTGTGCAGTAGTGATGAACATATTATTGCTAAAGTTTATAAAATATTATTGAATTTAAATCTGGAAAAAACAAGTAAAACATTGTATGATTCAATGGGCAAGGAATTTTGGTACAATATAATGCTTGAACAATGGGAAAATATGTGGAATAAAGGATTAAAATTTACATTAAATTATAGTTTAAAAGAAATTTTTTATAAGATGATGTACCATTGGTATTTAACACCAGACAAGTTATCAAAAATGTATAAAGGTATTTCAAATGAATGTTGGAAATGTAAAGGTAAGGAAGGGACTTTTTACCATTTATGGTGGATGTGTGATAAAGCAAGAAAATATTGGGGTAGGATTCAAACGTTAATACAGAACATTCTTAACGTGAATACAGAAAGAAAACCAGAGACTTTTCTCTTGGGGCTAATGGACAATGACCTGGAAAAAAAATATGGAACTTTGATGTTATATATGTTAACAGCAGCAAGATTACTCTATGCTCAGAAATGGAAGACTACATTGACTCCCACAATGGAGGAATAGTTACAAAAGCTGATGGCGCTTGCAGAGATGGCTAAACTGACTGTATTGATTAAAGAAAAGAATATGAACACTTTTACTGCCACGTGGAAACTGCTTCTAGACTTTGTGCTTGAGGTAAAAAAAAAAGAAAATTTGATTTTGGGTTTTACCAATTAGACAGACTTGATGTTATTGAAATGGCTAGTTTATATTATTTTGTAAAAGTAAAAAGTTGAGATTTGAAGGTTTGCTGCACCAAAGGAAGTCGGAAGTCAATGCCTTTTTTTTTCTTCCTTACCTCATTTCTCTATTCCCTTTTCCCTTCCCCGTCTTTTCCACTATTTACTTTTGTACTTTCATTGTATCGTATACTATTAAACTAATAAAACTTTTAAATACGAAAAGAGCTCAGGCTAATAAATGTAGGAAGTGGCATTCCTGGGTGAAGTGTTAGTGAATAGTAATGGGACCCACAAAATTGGTGAGGAGAAAGAAAGATGGTAACATCATCACACATTACAACATACATTAAAAAAAAACCTGATATCTGTAAAGTAAGCTATTATTGATACGTATTTAATAGTTAAAGAAGCCTACAATTCATACAGCTTCAGAGCCTTGAAAATCTTGTGAAAGGAGTTTTTTTCCGGTGTGAAAACATGCATTTCAGGTTTCTCATATTATGTAAAAAGAATGCATGGGCAAATTAGAAGAGAAGCAAAAGGCACTGGGAACCAGAGAAAGAAATTTCTGGGGAAGGTGAAAATATATAGCATTCAGTATACTGTACATGCCTGAGGTATTTACTGCCGCAATATGCAGGTTCAGAGCAGTGATCCCAATCTTTGAGTCACTTGCAATAGGTGTTACATATATACAGACTCCAACTGTTTTGCTCTGTCAAAATTCCTATCATTTGATAATACAGATCCTGAAACATTTATGCAGCTAGGTAGGCAATTAACCATTTGTGTCAGAAAGCAAGAGACTTACATGAACCTCTACTGCAATGAAAGCTAGAATCAGACTAACAGCTATTGCAGAAAAAAATCCCAGCAGTTCTGGCAAAATAATTTAGAACCAGGACAGTGTTGGCTATTCTGGCTTGTCTCGAGGAATGAAAAAGAAAAGTGCCAAAATGTCTAGCACCAGCTGCTTTCCCCTCCTGTCATTAAAAAGTAGGCCAAACACAAACGTCTAAATAAGAAAAGTTTATTTCATGACTATAAACATTCCTGCAAAGTCCAGGGGTGTTTTTAAGAGCAAGCTTGAAACGTCATGAATACTACCTTAATTTAACAGTCTTTTTTTTCAGTCTCTATTCCTGTTCATTTTCCTCATGACACTGTTTTAATTTATTAGCCCCATAAAATAATATAGTATTGAATGGACATGTCAAGCATTCACCGATTTAATAAATATATAAAGTAAAGAAGATGGATAGTTTGAGGTTAATTACTATAATATATACTATATAGTATATACAATACTATATGCCCCGCCAGATATCTGATTCAATTTACTTTGCTGCTTCTTTCTTTTTCTCTTTATACATTTCAGTTTTTCACAGTGAAATATCATTTTACAACCTACTCTTCTACACTTTTTTTTTTATTAGAACAGACTGGTTAGTTGGAACTACACAAAGAAATCCTTAATATGGGAACCAATAAAGGCATAATTGCAATTCTCTTTCGGTTACTAATATTTTAAATTAGGAGAAATTAATCCTAAAAACACTTTGGGAAATGAATTTTGTGAGAATTGCAAAGGATATAATTAAGGATTATTAAGGATATATTTTTTCTGCATGCCTTATATCTTAGAAATTGCAAATCTCAAATAATGATATTACTCACCATGGCAGAAGCTTTTGATAAATATCATGAAAAATGAAGCATAAAAAATTAAAGCATTTTTACAACACAATATAAATGAACAAAATACAACCCACTGTATTTTAGCATTTTAGCTATATTGGTCTGATCAACTTCATACCAACAGATTTTACTTAAACATCAGCTTCAGGCACTGTTAATAAGTATGCCCAACCATTCAATATAATGCTTCTTTTTGATTCAGGCAAGTAGTTTAATTTTAGTTAAGTTAGTATACTTAAAGCAGCACACACAATAATTAATCATTCATTTCTATCCCACTTAATATGATGACTCTAATCTGGATTATAATTGCACATTAATCATAGACTTATATTTTTATAAAATCCAGACTTGTGGGGATTTTTTTAAAAGATGCAAACTGTTTTAACTTAAATAAGTATAATAAAAATAAGTATAATAACCATATTAGTTCCTTTCTATCATTTGGACTAGAAGGAGAGATATTTTCATAATGACAGAATAAAATTAAGTCAATACACTAGTTCAGTAATAAAAAAAAATCCAAGAGGCAATCTACCCAATCTTACCATTTTTTCTTATCAATGCTCAATTTTTCTCCTCTTACTCCACTCAATGCAGCTCCATAGATCTATAAGTACATTCATAAAGGAATATTCGACAGGTCTCTCAAGCTAGAGCGATTCTCCAAGTGATACATTAAAGTGTTCAGCCTTTTGAATATACTAGCTTGTCAGAGGCCATTTGAACTTGCCTGGTGATTTGAATGCAATTGCAAAATAATTTTATTTTTTTCCTATCTTTATATAGCTTATTAGATTCCACTTGCCTATAAAGTTTCTATTCTATTTTAGAGCAAGCAGATGTGTGTGTATAATATGTATTACAATGCATATGTGCATGCACACATGAACACTTTGATGTTTTAAAACATATTTATAAACTGCCTACAGAAATATGGAATTATTTAATGTAAGAACTATGATTCATAAACTTAAACAAATGAAACTGGACAAAAAAATAAACACATGCCTTGAGATCTATCTTGTTCTTGGTTGAATCATCCTAAATATTATTCGTCACAAACAATATGCAACTATTAAGCAGAATAATATACATAAGCAGGAACTATTAAGATAATCAACATTTTGACTGGAAATCATCCAAAGTACTTAAAAGTAATTTTGATCAGTTATTTTTTTGATAAGGGAAGGTCTTACAATTTTGTTAAGCAAAGATTCATTTGAGTCAAGTTTTGTAACTTGTTACTAAGCTCAAATGAGTAAAGAAAGTCCTAAAACAACTGGTGTATTTCAACATAAAGATACGTATATTGTTCAGCATAATATTATTTAGTAAAAATATTAATCTCTCTCAAAGGAAGAATATTTTTTTGATAATTCCCAATGTCCAAAGAGCTTGTGTTAACTAATGAATGTTTCTAATAATGTTTCTAGAATATCTTGCCCAGCATAGTAATTTGTAGGAAGGAGTCAAAAGGAATAGTGCAGTTAGAATCATATAAACAGCTCTTGGAACAATAGAGCATCCTTAAAAGAGCAGCAGTCATCAATGCACACTTCCATTATTAAATTGGTCACAGATGACATAAATGACAATGAAAATATGCAATCACTATTACTGATTACACATTGTTCCCCTTGTACACCATGCTTGAATACTTTACCTCCACAGTGATACCATCATATGGCTTCTATATATATATGGATGTTCAATTCTATAAAATATCAAGTATCCCCTAAAGACATTTTAGTGGTTTTATCATCCACCCCCAAAAATCAAAGAAGAAAATAGAATTCCCAGGATACTAGATTGGATCTACTTATAGTAACTGAAAGGAAGCCATAACAGCAGCAACAATCACAGTAAACAAACAAGTAAAGCAAAACAAAGGGAGCAGTAAGAATCTGTTTTAATGCCATGATTCTGATGCTGCCTTAAATATATTGCTATTTGTGCAGCTAAGCAAGTATATGACTATATAAAATGGACACAAAAGAAATACTTGAGAAATCAAGTTACATTTTTTCAAAGAAATAAGATGCATCTATTATGAGCACTGTTCAGAAATAAAAATAATCAAGACAAACAAAATTCGAAACTGTATGACTATACCTAACAATCCTCCAGTCCCTAAATACAATCTCAAATGTTCAAAACAATTGATAATTCACCTTACCTCATATTTTAATATATATAGCTGAAAAGTCCTTCAACGGCTGACAGTTTTGATTTGTTTAATTAACAACATCCTAATGCTTTGGATCCTGTTGCCAAAGCATACCGTATATGTATAAATATTTCTATCGGGAAGAAAATAACTACTGATTGGTGCAACATAGACTTATGTTTCATCATATGTATTATGTTTTTCTATAACTAGGGTTAATGTGAGCTCCACCTTTATTGCAAAGCGCTTTCAGGAACTCATATGCACATTAGCTTCAGTTGATATTTCACCATTGATTTCACCCTAAAATAAAATGTTGAATAATGTGTCATGCAAATATTCTCTTATTGGCAAAAAATTTACAATAGTTTATTCTCCCTTTTCTCCTGCCAGTAGCACAATTATTCAAATATATCGTATCTTCTAACTATTACCAAGGGATCATTTCTAACTAAACTCCCATGGTTGAATTATAAAGATTAAGATAGTGAAAGCTTAATTTTTAAAAATGAAAATTGGCTGTGATTTCTTTAACTCAACGTCTTAATGAGAGTCACTACAATTATTATTGCCAGTTAAATATACCTAGTTTATCTTCTATTTGATTTTCATCATATAGAAAAAATAATTTAAATATTTAACTGAATTTTAATTAAATCAGTAAATTACTGGGAGAGAACAAAAGAAAAAGTTGTATGTGGAATATTTATTCTACACAGAACAGTAAGTACATTTCAGAGGTAAATGTTTCTTAGATCAATAAGGCTTATTCTTGATAAACTTAGCATCAGCCAGTAAAAACTTACTAGTAAGAAATCAGTTTTTTTTTTTAAAGGATTGCTTCTATGGTATTCTCCTGCTATTCCAAGACTAATAAGCTTTTCCCTCTTCAACACCCCCAGGCAAAATTAGAAAATGAGTACCCATACCAATACTTTCTTTATATGATAGAAACCCTATTATGCAAGCACCAGCTTTCCGTGTTCTTTGTAACACTGTTAAGTCACTCTTATAGCCCCAGGTCAACTCTGCCACACTAAACAGCACACCCATTAATCCAAACTTCCAATTATGAAAATCTTTTGAATGATCTCCCTGTGGCTATTTGAACACATGAAGTTGTCCTGTACTTGTTTTGATGAGGTGAGAGAAGGGGAGATTTCTATTCTCTCAATATTTTCACAGATTCTTTGTGAAAATGAGCAAAACAATCACATTAATGTATAAGAAAGGATTATTGTTCACTAGAATCCAC
The DNA here is from genome assembly GCA_023970755.1 of Azemiops feae. Classification (NCBI taxonomy): domain Eukaryota; kingdom Metazoa; phylum Chordata; class Lepidosauria; order Squamata; family Viperidae; genus Azemiops; species Azemiops feae. The sequence goes on along the minus strand of JALGBA010003870.1, from coordinate 729,644 downwards.
AGTATGGAACTTTGGCACTTATTATACCTGGGAGCAAAAAAACAGAGGAGTTATTAAATTACTATGTGGTAAAGACAAAATAGACATTAAAGTTTTATAACACTATTTGGTTAGAGTCTTATATATGATGAATTCAAAAACTGGAGTTAGGTTGCTTCCCAAAGATGAGAATCAAGTCCTTTTCCGAATACACTTTTAAATTCCAACTGTCAAATCAATTCCCTTATCACAATTGTTCTAACAATTAATGGATAAGGGACTACACTGGTGATATTAGGAAAACTCAAGATCATAATTAAAATTTATTAGATCTAGGCTGCACTTTCTATTCTCATTTACCTCTAATTAAACCCTGTTGAATCTAGTGAGACTTACCTTTGAGCTGACACAATTAGGACTATAGTGTTAAAGCGCTTTTTTTTTTTTTAAAAAGAAAAATATATGGAATTATATTTTGGTTTAGCAATTTTAAAAAGAATAAATGAAAATACAAGAATTGAAACTTAAATTTCATTTAGCATCTGGAATATAGATTCCTATTAAACAATACAAACTCATTATAAAATCAATATCAACTTAACCAGTGTGCCCAAGAGAAATAGCAAAAAGGTCATTCCCAGAAACTCAAACAATTTTCCTGCTGGAAGAGAAAGATTTTAATTACAGATATTATTAACCAGAACGTCACTGAGAGGTTATTCTGTTATTCTTTTATCATAAATAAGTATAATTACTTTCAAATTACTAATTTTATCAGCATTACTAGAAGAGATTTTATATTGATTTAAATATATCTTAAAAATACCTAAAAAGTTTTCACCAAATGAATTGTACATTTAATTGTTTATTATTATTTATATGTAGTTTCAGTATTAGTTTCAGTTCATATAGCTTCATTTTTCTAGAAATCCTTTTCCTTGTCTTCTCCCTTCATACGATTTTTTTGTGAACATTGTATTTCTGTTTTTCTTTCTATACTTAGAATTAAAGTTAAGGGCTCTTCCTCTGAAACGGTAATAATTGGCACTTATTTGGATATATTACTATTACTAAAAATGTCATTGGATAACAAACTTGTACAAGTATAAAATATGAATTGAGAAAGAGAGAAATTAGAGAAAGGGATATTTAAAGATTTTTTAAATTTATGCTTTTATATACTGGAATATGGAAGTGTGTACATTTTTCAGACAACACAATGTAAAAAATAAATATATGTAATGGAAGCCTTAAACAAAAAGTTTTAAAAATATTTCATTATCTGAATGCACAATTCCCTGTTTAAAGATGTGTTTTAGCATTTAAATATCAAAGAAGTTTCATAGCCATTGCTGAATAACTATATGATTTGTTTAATTATATAGCAATGCAGGCAAAAGATATGGGCTGCCTATTATAAACAGTTTCAGTTCTCAGAAAGTTTTTGAAACATTAAAGTTTTATCCTAAATTGTTTATAATTTACTGCAGAAGATTTATCTATTTTCATGCTTTCAACCTATTAAGTGCCATTAATCCCAGAATAAAATAGTCTTGTTTTTAACTTTTCTAACTTCTATAAATGTATCAACATTATATTTCATAATATAATATAATGGAGAAACTGACAACTCTACAGGTCAAAGTTTATTTTCAAATGAGACCTTCAAGAATTCAATGATTCAAAAAGAAAAAAGAGATACTTTCAAATAAGTGCATTATCCATGCCTAATAAATCATAAAGATTGTTTTAATATTTACTATGCAATGACAAATTTTACATATTAATCTTATTTTTTCCAGAGGCATTTCAACTGCATCTTTTAATGTTTCTAATTAAAGACACATTTACAGCAAGCTACAAAAATAGACAACATTAATAACCAGCAATAAAAAGCTGTTACAGTCTATCGGGGGAATATTAATGGAAGAACTCCCAATATGGTATTGTTTAAAGAAAAATATTTACCTCAGCTATAAATAAATAAAAGCAACATTCCCTCACATGCGGGATAATAAATAATGTTTAAGTACCTAACAAAAACAAAGAACTGATAAGAGTGGAGAAAGTCACTTTTACCTGATAAGTGGCAGTAGCATCCGAGCTGGGATCAGAGCCTAGGCTTGTCAACTTCTCCTTTAGTTTGTGATGAGAGCCATGGCGGAGGCAGTAGATCACTCCAGAAGTCATAAGGACCCCCAAAATGCAAGCAATGGAGAGGAGTGTCAGTATGATAAATTTGGTGGTATCTTTCTCTTCTTGAGCCTGGTGAGGCAAAAGTTCCAGCTTGTTTTTCTACATTGATATAAAAACAAAAACAAAAAGGGGAGGGATGATATGCTTTAGAATTTATTTATTTATTGTCCACTTGAACATTTTTTAATCCTGCTAGAGAGAGAATTCTTAATTGAATATAGCTGCTACTTTTTATTAAATAGATAAAATTTTAGTGTTTGCAATTATTTTTGTTGAAACAGATCTCAATTCTTTGGAATTGATTTTGATAAGATCCTTCCATGCATTCCAAACATATTTACATATATACATACATATACACATACATACACACACACACACACGTGCAAGTGAGCTGAGTAAGATTTGTTTTCTATTTATATATTTTGAAAAATCACTAAATGCAGGCATTCTAAATGAAGTTTGGAGAGACTGCAAATCCTACTTTTCTGTAGCCTTAAACAGTACAAAAGCAAAATAAAATGCACTAAAATGAATGTAAACAGAGTCAAATTAACTGCCCCAAATAATAACCTTTTGTTCTTTTTAAGTTAAAAAGATAACACCATTTTGATAACACTCACTGCATTGTTCATGCCTTTTTTAAATTCAACTATTGGATTGTGCAAAATTAGTTTTAGAAAAGAAATATTCCAACAATAAGCTTAATTTTTTAGTCAGCTTTCCTTTTTATACAAGTGGGAAGTGGATTTCTTTTGTTTCACTCATCATCCCGAATATATGTTTAAATAATTTCTCCAAAAAATTCTATTTATTTTTATTTATGGAGAAGAATTTTCACGTGGGAAAGCAAAATCCATCTCTTTCTTTTCCGCCTTATTGTTCACAGAATCAAATAAAGTTTAGTTTTTCTTTTTTCTAAGGAGGAGGAGGAGAGGAAAAGGGAAACGTTTCAAACTTAATTCAATGTTGCTTTTTAAATTATGCGCGTGTGTCTATGTGCGCGCGTAGCAACAAAAAAGGGAAGAAATACAAGCGATGCATTTTGTGCTCCACTCGCACAAAAGTTGTCCAATAATTTCCCCTCATTAGCTTCATTATAAGCTATATTAGCAACAATTAAAATCGCAACCTGGCTATGAAAAGCCAGACACGGAAGATTGCAGGCGCGCTCATTTGGCCAGCGCTTCACATTTACCAGGGAAATGAATGGAAAAGCCCGCCCCTGCTTCAGCTCCGGCCGCTACAAGATGCGAACAATTAGCCAAGTCCTCTTCACCGCCTCATTTCGTGGACTAACCGCACGGATCTTTCCCCCCTTATTGCCAGGCCCGGCCTATTCATTATCACGCCTATCTTCAGTAATTTTCTGCTCTGCATTCAGCTAGTCTCCATTTAATTTTCTCCCGGAGAGCCACGTCCACAAGCAGCACTTGTGTTAAGCTCCGAGCGAGCTCCCCCCCTTTTTTTCTTTCTTTGCTTGCTTTCTCTTTCTCCCTTTTATTTCCTTCTTTTTTTCTCCTGCCTCTATCTTAGGGAAGCCGCCGAAGCAATTAGAACCGCGTCTTGGCTGGCTTGCCATTAATTAGTTTTCTTGCTTAGCCGTAGTTCTCCGGCCTCGCGAATGACCCCGGCTTAAAAGAAAGGAAGGGAGAGGCAGGTCCGACAGACTCTTCCGCGCCTTGTTGCGAAGAGCGAGGCGAGGAGGCAACACTAGAGGCCAGAGGCGCGCACCCTCGCCTGTTTCTCAGGGAGGAGCGGCAGTCGCCAGCTGCTCGCTTCACTTTCGCTGTCAAGCTGAATGAAGCCGAAGCTAACTCCTCTCCTGCCTCTGCTCCAAAGCGCTGGGGCAACCGGGAAGGACTTGCGTGCGCTCCCTCCTCCTCCTCCCCCCCCCCGCCAGCGGGAGGAGTCTCTTTCCAAATCTCCACCTGTCTCGTCCTTTTCTCCAGGCGCGGAGTGGGATAGCGACCCCCAGGGTCGCCAGACCGGAGACGCCTCTCAAGAACAGGCGCGGGGTACCCGCCCGCCTCGGCCGGGTCTCCTTAGGACCATTTTCATCCCGACGCCGAACTCCCTTTCGGTCGTGATTGCCGGGAAGGGAGCGGCTCAAAGGAAATATCTTCATTGCGGGGATGCTGGGAAAGGGGAAGGTGTGGATACCTAGTCTGCGTTAGGCAGAGAAGGAAATTAAGTTCCATCAGCCACTTCCCAGAACTTACACGTCTCACTGAAGTAGGCTTACTTCGAACGCGCAGCCGGAAGCAACTCGGTTGGGAAAGGTTCCTCTCGACCGTAGCGGGCTCTGCCTCCTATGAAAGCAGAAAGCGATCCCTCTCAAGATCCCGTGGCAACTTTGGCTCAGGCAGTCGAATTCCACGCTCGTTCCTTGTCTCCCCAAAGCGAAGTAACTGCAGAGAGGCGTTGCCGAGCCGAGAATAGGGTTTCACAGGACGCAATTCCTAATAAACGCACTATGTGCAGAGAAATGCATGCTACAACCAGTGAATCGCGTTTTCCGAGGAACCGATGAAACCACGGTTGGCTGTTTAGCCGGTTGCCGAAGGGAAGGAGCAAGGTATACGGCTGCCCAAAAGTTCCTTCCCTTTGTGCAGCAAGGCGGCAGGGTCAGTGTCCGTAATAGTAACGAAGGAGGAAAGTCCAGCGGTGGAAAAGCAGCCACGGTCCAGCTTTGAATGCAGGCTGCTAAGAAGCGCTCTAGTCCGGTGCGGGCGCGTTCTCTGATGACACTTGCAGTTTGCGCGCACTGCCATCCCGCTGCGAGGCAACTTTTCTTTCCCAACTGAAGCCAAGGAGGCGTCCGAGGCCGCTCTCCTCGATCTGGGCAGAGCGAGTACCCGAGAGAGGTGCGTTCTTTCGCTCTTCTCTCTGACTGCCCATTTCCCAGTGCCATCCAACTTCCCTCGCGGAAAAGGGTCTTTTCTTCAATTCCTCAAAGCTCTTTAAGCCAGATTCTCCCGCTCGCCCGGCGTTTGATTTCCTATGAAACCGAGGTCTGCTGTTGTGGGTCGGCCTCCTGTAGCGTTTGCTCTCTGGAGACAAGCAAGTCTCCTGAGACTGCAGCCTAAAAACCCGGCCTTAGTTTTATCGTTAGCATTTCGCTGAATGGCCTCCAACCTCCTGGAAGTCGTCGTTTCCATTTAAATAGGAGCGTCCAAAAATTGGCCAGATTCTCCCCCTCTCTATCTTTCAGGCGGGGCGGTGCTGAGCAAAGGATCCTTCCACTTTCCGGAGCGGCTGGACCAATTGCTTCGAAGGCATGCCAACGCTTCCCCGGCAGCTGTGTTATGCACCCACAGCAAAGCGAAGGGAAAAGCCTCCCTATTCTTCTCCAGAATTTGATGCGTGGCTGGGTCTGTGATAGCTTTAGTTCTCACCAGCACCTATTGCAGCGCAATTCGATATGTGAATCCCAGCTTTGAAGAGAAGCCATCCTTGTTATTCTATCGAGCCCGCCTCCCTTAAGTGCTGTTCAACAGTTGATATCTTAGATGGGGAGGAACTACACGCGCCCCTCCTATTTTGTCTCCATACTACCCTGTCTTTTTCTGTAGCGCGCGCACCAACACACCAATGGCGGTTGCTAAGGGAACTTTACGTTTGCATCTGATCCTCTTGTGAGGGTCTCTTAGATTCGGATCCTAAGCCCACACTTCTTGGGGAAGGTGGATACTCCACTGGCTCTGCAAGACAGGCTCCTCAGCAGCGGGCATTAGATTACCTTATAATTAGTTTTCCTTGCTACTTATCTTTTTAAGATTTCACTCCCAAGCACACAATAGTTAAGGGAAGTCCACCAAGCACCACAAGCCTTTGTCACTAAGATGGCCTTAGAAATTAGTTTCTAAGCAGTTCTAAGCAGTGTTACTCAGAAATAAGTTATCTGCACAGAATCAGATAAAACATCCTACCCAAGAAAGCTCAGGAAATTGTTTGTTTTTTGTATTCCCAGTCAGGTGTATTTAGAATTGCAGGTTAAATATGCCTAGAATCAGTCTGGGATTTGTACATTCAGGAGATGCTATGCTAGCTTAAGTTACAGGTAATAATCCATGAAATGTTGAGAAAGAATCTGTGTGTGTGTGTGTGTGTGTGTGGAGGGGTAAACAGAATTATTTGAAATACCATGTCTTCAGTGGAGATATTCAAATAAATACTATATCCTCAAGGAAGAACTGATCTCGCTTTAAATTTCATACATGGTCTCTCTCCCAGCTTCTGTTTCCTATCGATAAAATGGGACCAGTATCTGTATTTCCAGAGGTGTTACAGGTGATGGGAATGCAGATTCTCCACACTTGTGCACTAACGAATGTCTGAGAAAGTGCTAAGTATCCTTAAATTTAGAGCTCTTTTTTTCCTGAGCTGGATGCAGGATGCATTTTAGCTTGGAGAACAGTATCACCTCTATAAGAAATTTTTAGAGATTCTAATTAAAAATATCTTCATACTGATAGCAGGTTATTATGCAGGTACTGTGAAGAAAGTACATATTTTTTTCATCTTCAGCATTATTTAAAACATACACATTCAAGTTTGCTACAGATTTAAGTTTGTTTTGTGGTTGTCATTTGCATAACGAAATCCCCCCTCTCCAAATCTATTGACCTGAATGGGTTTTCAGACTGCTTTACAAATTGGTTCTTCATTGTTGAAAATGAAGATACTGGGTGCTATTTTAGCAGGCCCAGAGTGTTAAGCTGATCTCCCATGCCAAATCCAGTATATTACTTCAAAAAGAGAGAGGTGGAAGTGTCCTGCCTCACTTTTGCCTTTCAGATAAAAGCATTTTCTCTTCAAGTTAATCAACACTTTGAAGCAGCATCAGTGATGAAGTGACTGGGATGTGGACAACTACCTAAGTTACACATAAAGAAAAGTAACTACCCTATTTTTCTGCTACACATGGCCTATTTTGAAGATGGCAGTCGGAAATCTACTCAGGACTGAAATTTGGATACACATCTTTGCCAGAAAGGCCACCACAATTTAAAAAGCAGAATATACCGGTATGTGTAGTATGCACAAAAAGGTTTTCTATTATACTATCGCCAATTGTTCTGTTTCTCTTGTGTATTTTTGATTTTAGCAATTTGATTATTTTGAGATAGAATGATAAAACGGCAAACTATAAAAGAAAGTTTATAAAGTCAGTATGGTCTAGTGAAATATTCTAAACTATTCTTATACTGTTTCTGTTTAGTTTTGCCTGGATTAAAATACAGATTTATCATTGCAGCAGGTGCTAGTTTTGACTTCAACGAACCTAAGAGTAAGTATCTGGCAAGCAGAGTAATGTCATGTCATACAATAAGTTGGTTCAGTTATTAGGCAAGCTTTTGATGTCTATGGAATCTGTTTTCATCCTAGTGCTGATTGGAAATGAATCATCTCTCAGACTACTTCCTTTCCAATCTATTGGCTGAAAACGTTCTTCTGGATGAATATATGAGGTTCCTTCTCTGAAAACGGAAGTTGAAATTATTCTAGGAAAAGTTGATCACCTGTGACCCTCTCATTGCACAGAACCCTTGAGACAAATTGGGACAACTCCAGAATGCCAGTCCTGGGACATTTATACAACTCACCACCTTTCCAGCTAAGGAGAGTCTCAATTATTGAAGGACTTTTATTTAAGCATCTTTAAAATTTCCAGGAAATTCTATCAGCACTCTGAAAGGCATGGGGACAAGCCTCAGACAGTATTAAGGAATTGTCTGCAAGATCACCATCAACATTAAGGCAGTTTCTGAACAGTGTCGGTCTTTCATTCAATTGCTAAGCCATAGTTTGTTCAATAAACATAAGACACAATACCTGGATTCACACAAGCTAAATCCAAGCAAACTATATTAAGGTTGATTTATAAAGATTGCAGAGCGCTAACACTTCAAGAATCATTCTCAAAAGTATGCAATATGTATTAGGCAACATATCACACAATCATTTTAATAAAGTTAGGTTCGTGGCAATATGAATTCAGGATTGCATAAAGGATGAATGTATGTTCCAATAGAACACGTAATACAAAAGCTAGTAAGTTTTCAATAAAGGGGTTTTTTAAAACCAGAAAATGGGTGGGACTTGATTTTTAACCAACTAACTCTGTAACATTCTTTACCCTTATCTGGTCAGATCAAGATGCAAACGAATGAATGAAAATTTGAATGAAAATCAAAGGTCAATGACAAAAAAAATTTGAAGCAGATTTTGTTTTGGATAAGGAATCCACAAAAATCCAAAAGCAAACTAAATGACATTTGGAGGCAGTTTTAACTGTTCTAGAAATGATCCTCTCCAGATGACACAATTTAGAATACAATCCTTTGTTCCCCCACTCTACTCTCGGGGGAAAAAACACTTATAAGAGACATTATTGTGAATCCCATAGCTGTGAACCTCCTATGTGAAACATGTGCTTTTAAATAGCAAGAAACAGAAGAATGAGAAGAAAGTTGGTTTTCTGAAAGCCTGGACTCCAAGCCCGGACCAGGATCCATCTCAAAGTCTCCTGTCTTAATATAAGAGAAGTGCATATAGAGAGAGCATCGTTTCAAAACCCAGGCAATGCTAGTAATATTAAGCAATCTCTCCTCTCTCCTGAATCCAACCATCAAATTTAGCCTAGAATCAATCCAAGACTAATCAGATGTGTTCTCATTTGAAATTGGATGATGGGAAAGAGGTGTAAAATATTTTTAAAATATGTATGAATTTGACATGTATAGATGATTCACATTTAAGAGAAATGAGAGGCAGGAGGCCGGGATAAGAAGAGTAGGGGCGCAGGGACTCAATAGTTGGATAGCAAGGGGACCAAGTGATCTTTTTATTAATTTTAAAAAGTATGTTACCTTGATAATCAGCAGCATTAATAAAACAAGAATATAATCCCACAAAACTTCACCCCAAAAAATCATACTTCCCATCACTGTGCCATAACATCCCAACTCTATATTTAATGTTGAACTTTAAGAGTTCAACATTAAAGCAATCATATCTGAAATGTTTAAAATAGGAAATATATAGATTTTATATTAGGATATTTGTTGCATATTATTCTCAAATATCTTCCTCTGTTGTGCAATTCAGAGTGATTGTGATAGTGCTCTTTTTCAGTAAACCATGTATCTTATGACTCCTTAGAGACCTTTAGCATGATATAAGTTTGCAAAACCTGCAGCCACTTGATGCAGGCAGTAGGATCTCTAACAAACGCTGGTTTAAAAGCCCTGACATTCCAAATAAAAAGTAACCGTATTATAAATACCTGACCACTATACAACAAAACAACTTACAGAGCCTAAAGTCTCTGCCTTGAAAATCAGAAAATTATTTCATATGGCATCAGAAAGCAATTTTACAATACAGCACAACATCTGAATGCAGTCCCTTCACCATCCATCTTCTCCCTCAAGGTTGAGTTCCATAAAACAAGTCAAAAAGCAAGTCAAAGCTAATATGGCCAAATGCAGTACTATATAGTGGTATTCAGATGCTTTCTCAAAGAGTTCTTAAAAATTAGGATAGAACAGAACAGCCAACTGTGATTGGACTTGGTTTTTAAAACTAAGAATTTAAGGGGAATTTTCTTTGGATAGGAGTACATGAGTGACAATCCAGGATATATTCCAAATCATTCCTTATTTGCAAACTCTGCATACATCCTCCCATGTGGAAAAGTTGGAGGACCTGTGATTAAAGCAATTCTGGATTAATATAGATACTATCTTACATTGTCACTCATGATCTTAAATAGAATGTTTTCTTTTTCTCCCTATAAATGGGTTGGCTCTTTTAACAAACAAACTTTATTAATGGAAATGCTATTCAGCCAAAGAGGAAAAACTACAAGCCTGCAAACTTTAAAAGCTATTGCTGATGGAAGTAAGGACCATACTTGGCTACTAGGTATTACAGGCAGATTTTATATTTGTAAAGAAAAATATGTCCCTGCTTTTTCTTTTCAAAAACAAGTTAGCAATAGTATTTAGTTGTATGTACTACACTGAAGCTTTTTTCATATTTTTAAATTTTTTCATTGATCATATATTACAACAGGTTTAAACACAAACAACATAAACCTGATATTTCAGTATGTGGAGGTATACAACTTTAGAATATGATTTATCTTAAAATATGATGAATTTTAAAATCATACAAACTTAATACTATTTTTAATTGAGAATACACTCTAGAACCTAATAAATGGGAGAAGTCAGGCAGAAATAATCATGTATTAATTCTCTACATTACAAAATCCTTTCAGAAGCTATTATCAGAGCAAGAGGCATTGTGGTTGAGATTCAGGGTGGGAGAAATCCTTTGTGCTACTGAAAGCTATTGTTCCTCTGTACTGATGAAATTGTACTTGCAAATCTGCCATTCAAGGAGGCCAAAAAAAGGAGAGGGGGAAGAGTCCAAAGCAAAAGAAAAAGAGTGAGGATAAAATAATTATTTCTAACTATAAACTTGAATTAAGATACATTTGGCCTCAGGCTTTTCTTTCCAACCTATTGCAAACTAACATTTAAGTCCAAGAGAAATTATCCATAATACTAACCTGAAAAGTGCAAGTGTTGCTACAATTTTCAGGATGATTCCATTGAAATCAATAGACTCTGTTCTGAGGTAATTAATTTATTGGGAGCACATTGTTGATTAAACTAAACTAAACTAAACTACATACCTGAAGTTTAAATCAACAATGACCTTTAAGTAGAATAGAGAAGATAAAAAATTGTCCTTAGAATAAAAAGAAGTGCAAATTAAATTTATCTCATTAGGAAGGGTATACACTGAAGTCTTCTTTACACTAAATTAGGATTTTTATTGCTTTGGAACTTATTCTTTACAATGATACTCATTAACATTTCAAAGTTTAATAATTTTTATGGAATTAAGTGAACATAGTAAGATTTCTGAGGAATATATCCCAAAAAGTTTGTCAAAGTTCTCCTCAAATTAACTGAATTGGTATCTAGTGAACGTGTGATGCTATATAACTAAACACAGGAACAAGACCTGATAGTAACATACAGTATTTAGATGCAACAATATTCTTTTTTTATTGACTACCAGATTCCTCATTAGAATAAGTGTTTTAGTCTCATAAGAGATTCTTCAAAATTGGAAGAGGTTTGGATCCAAGGAGGGATGGAACATCCCCATAGTTCTCTGTCCTTGAACAACACTTTGAATGTTGATCCAAAATAATTTTTGGCAGATGTCAGTTCATCATCTGAAACAAGGTCAAATGAATGCTTTCATGAAGACCGAAAATGGAGACAGCTGCTGTCAAAGAAGAAGATACTTTTCCTTCTGCTATGAGATTCCATCAAGAGGCTGGAAAGATTAGGCAAAATTGACATATACAAAAAGCAGATGGATTTCTGGGAACTCCAGCTTATTCAAATTACTGAGAAAGGTCATGCCATGACCACAGATCTATTCATCTAAAGGGGCACAATGATCCTTCCTCAACCTTCAACCCCACAAAGAACTGAGGAAGGGGGTACTTTTATATTTAGGAAGGATTAATATTTATCAACAAAAAGAGAACCCATTAGATTCAGCAAATTTTCAAAGATGCCATTATGGCATTTTTTTTTTAAAAGGTAAGTAATATGTTATTTTCTCATTAAAAAGAGAAGTCAAACTAAAACAGAATGCAGCTACAATTCTTTATTACCCCCATTTTGCAGGGTACTGAATATTGTCACATTAGGACATGCTAAAATGTTAATAGCATCCAAAAGGTTACAAGAAAATTGGGCAGGCTGTATGTTTATGTATAAAATTAGGAGCTCTTAACATATTTTCCTAGCCATCTCTTAGATCAAGCAGAAGAAGAAAAAGAAAAAGAAATGTTGGTATGTGAAAAACATGGTTGATTTTTAAGACCTGAATTTCATTTGATACCCAGGTCTTAAAAATCAACCATGTTTTTCACATACCAACATTTCTTCCTTTTCTTCTTCTTCTTGGTTGTTTAATCTACTCACAACTACTTATTATTTTAATAAAAACATTTTTGTGGATAGATATTATGTGCTTTGGGTGTTAATATATACACTTTATACATTCATACTGATCTGAATACTGGCATATTTTCATTGTTTCCTGTCATCTTTTTAGTATCCAGATGCTTCATAATACCTATGGCACACACACAATTTCTATTAATAAAATTCCATTAAAAAGCATATGCTTATTTTGCATTATGAGAAAAAGATGATAGAAATCCTGAACGTAACTCCACACCACCCCCTGCCAATAAACAAAGTAACATAAATGAAAATTACGGGAACAGATCGTGAGCTGGTGACTATTGATATGGAATCAGACATACAAACAAGAACAATGCACTTGTTCATCAGCAGAAAAGAACCTCTGGGAGAACTGTGTATGAAAAAACTATGGCAAACTTTGTTTTTCACCTTGCAAGTGCATTTCCAACACAAGCTCAATAACGACTGAAGGAAACAACAGATTGTATGTCTTCTCAAATTTCTGTTGCTGTACAAGGATCACAAGCAAAGAGAGAAAACAGTATGCCTTATGAAAAACTGCCGCTTCTAGAACCAATGGAGTAATTCTGAACCAGACTAGTAGAAAGCCTATACTGGGGCAATGCAGTCAAGGATAGAGGAGATCTGGAAATCCTGACAGAGATTTGTAAAAAGACTACCGAACCCAGCAAAGGCTTCTTTCAATAATCTTTGGAAAAGGGCCACCTAGGGATGATGCCAAGTACACCCTTGGGTGAAGGGAACAGAACCGTCAATCTCTTAAAGATGAACCCCTCGCCCCACCTCCAACTGCCTACCATCCTGGGGGATTATTTTCCCCAAGGGAAATCTCTTTTTCCCAATCACCCGCCGCCCCGTCTCACACTCAGAGAAAGAGAGGGAAACTCGAAGGAAAAACTGGGAAATCCTGCCTGGCGCTGAGGGGTCAGGGGCGCCTGGGTTCCCAGGGCTAGTGGAAAATGGAGCGATGACGGCGGAAAAGGCTGCGCGTTTTCGGTGGCAACAGGACCTCATCAGCACTCGCCAAAGCCAGGAGGAGGAAAAGCATAGCACTGTCAGTCTGGCCAGGCCGCTTCCTCCACAGCCGGGGTCCCAATTGGCTGGCGTGATCAGAACTCTGGGCATGTGCAAGAGACTTTCCTTCAGGGCGCTCGCTGGAGGGACAGAGATGCCAGAGCCCAGAGGCGGTCCCTTACCTGCCGCCATGGCTCGCCTCTCCCAGGGATTCCCCATCACTAGAAGCGGCCGCTCCAGAAGTCGTCGTTCTCCTCCTCCGCCACGCTGGGCCCCCGTTCCCCTGGACGCCCTCGAGCGCTTCGCCTTTCGACGTCGCCAGGCCACACAAAGGCGGGAGGCGGCGCTGACAGGCTCTCCCAGCCCCACGCGGGTCCTCCGGGGCGGGGGCGGCAACCGCCTTTCTCGTCTCTGGGATCCCCAGGCAGCCGCCTCAGCAGAGCAGCTGTCCATCATCGCGAGGCGAGAACCCCCTTGCGCGCGCGAAAACTGGGAAGGGGGGCGACGACGACAAACGCCCACCCGTCCTAACCGCCTGCGCTGCGCTCTGCCCCGCCTTTATATTCGCCCGCGCTCAACCCCTGCTGTGGGCAGCGAAAGCACATGGCCGGTCCAACTGGTTGCTATAGCGATGCCTCCTCGCCACAGGTTGCTGACAGCGATTGGCTGACGCGGCCTGGGGCTCCTCTGAACGCCCTCGCCTCTGCGCGAGACTCTGAATGGGTGCCGCCTTTGTCACTCATTTGTAAAAGCGGTTGGGGTGGCTCTTCTCGGGCTTCCTTCGCGCGGCTCCTGGTCGCTCGCACACACGAGTACCGTTCTGGTGTGGGTGTGTGCATGTGTGTCCATTCTTGTCAAATAGAAGCTGAGGGGAGAACAATGAGTGGAGCCTCTTTCCTTCCTCTCCCCAAGTTCCAAATATAAACGGCAACCTTTAAATGTGCACCACACGCTATTTGCATGGAAATCTAGGGAGCGGGGAACGTCCCGTTCTTTAGTTTTCCTGGCAGGGATCTCTTCCTCTAGAGGGGGGGGGGAGGAGACCTCCAGGCCAACAGTTAGCGTCATGCCACTAACTTGTTTTTATTTTAACAGCAGCAGCGACAGCATTTTAAAATGCAGCTTTAGACATGCCAGAAATAGGATTGGTGCCACTATAATAAAATGTCCGCGCTTGTCTGTCAAGCACTGTATTTGCAGAATTGTTATTGTTGAGGGGAAAACTTCACCTAATTTTATTAGTGTCTTGGGAAATGTTAAGTGATTGTAAAGTGCGAGACTAATTTCATTAGTGTATGGAGAGCAATTAAATCACCAGCTAATACTACTATGTAATTGATGTGGCAAAGTTTCTAAACTAAGAGTCATATTCCATTTTGCAATAGATCTTGGCTACAAATCATGCAAAACAAGTGATGATGCTTCTTGCTCTGAGTCAAACCATTAGTTACTTCTGTCTCTCTATTACATAGGCCAATATTCTGCACTTAGAAGAAGGGACTATGGGAACCGAAGTCCTATACATCTGAAGGTACCAGGTTGAAAAAGGCTGGTCTATTCTGCTAGGTAGCAGAATTCCAAGGGTTCAGCAGTTGCCCTGCAATCAGAGTTTGGAGGCTTAGAGTTGCAATGTTTGACCCTCAAGAAAGAATCTAAGGATGAGTTTAATATCTTAAATAAACAATCATCTTTGTCACGCTCACATTTGAATTCCTTATGTATCCTCTTTTACCAGTATTTGTTCTATGTGGCCACTTTCCAGATGTTGTTAAACTACAAATCCAGCCTCCCTGACCTTTGGTTATGCAGACTGGAAACAATGGGTGTGGTTATTCAATGACATCTGATTCCCTGTTTCGATCTCAAGTAATATACTTCATATGGGCTGAAGATGAGAGTGTCAAAAAATTTAATTCTACTGCTGTCATCTAATCTCAGTCCTAAATTACAGATTGACTATTCCTTGTTTACCGGACAGTAAAATCCAGCAAACATGAAGGTGAAGAGCAGTTAAGAAATACTCTCTCTCTCTCTCTCTCTCTCTCTCTCCATCTATCTAATCTATCTATCTATACACACATATAAATTGTATGTATATCATATGTATTTGTGTATGTATGTATATGTATAAGTGTATACACATATATGTGTATGTATAAACACACACACACATATATATATATATACATACACATATATATATAAAATTTTGCTCCCTAGAGGCGATGTATGACATTGAGTTATTTAGCTTCTCTAAAAGAAAGCTACTGGGATCCTCCTCAATCTTATCCCGGCTTCAAACACCACTCTCAAACATCTCTAGTTGTGGCCCCAGTCTGAACCTAATTTTTAAAGCTATTCCACACTACCCTTGAATATTCCCACCAAGGACCCTGTCCTTCTGAATTGCCTTGAGACTGTGTCTAATGCCTCCTGCAGAGCTTTGTAATGCTCTCCAGTCTAACAATGCAGGGAGCTTTGCTCAGCTGCTCTTCCCTCTTCACTTTTTAAAACTGGAAACTGGCAAAGGACCCCACCTCTCCATAACAGAATGTTCTGCAAAATGGTGAAAAGTTTGATGTCCCTCATTATGCTTTTCCTTTCAAAGTGTTTTGTGTCTTTTTTTCATTTAAAAAAGTACCTGTTCTTTAGAGGACTATGAGTTTTGTCAGATAGAGAATAACATAATTGTTACATAAAATCTCCCAACTCCAAACCTCAGTTATTGCAAATGCTAATTATTTATGCCACTAGAGATGTCTTATTTATCCTTTATTCTTTCAATGGAGTATCCGCTGCCCTCTCCACCCACCTCTGGCCCCAACCATCATCAGATATTAGACTTCTGAAGAATTTCATTTCCTATGGACATGAAATGACTGGCTAAAATTGAATTGGTGTTAAAATGTTGAGATGGAACTGCAACTGTTGATTTTCTCAAACTCCAACCACTAAAGTAACATTTAGGTGCTCAGCCTTCCTCAAGTGTAACATTTCTACATCCGTCAATGCAGGAGCAAAGGAGGGAAGGGACAGGTCTACAGGTTAAGCCAAACATCTGTTTGCACAGTGTCTTTGAAAATCCCACAGCTGCAGCAAACAGGAGAAGAAAGGAAGAAAAGAAATGAATGAGGATGGAGGGGGGGAGAAGGCGCTCTTGTCAGATGCAGATGACAAGTCTTATGGAGGGCTCTTTAGTCTCTGGCACTCTTCAAGCCACCACATTCCCCTCCCGCCTCCCCCGCTATTGTTTTCTCTCTTTGCTTCGACAGCTGGAGATGGCAGTCTCAAGCACAGCAAAGTAAGCTTTTTCCTAACAAGCCCTTTTCTCTCTCCTTTTCCAGGCCCCCAGCTGCTTTTTTAGCTAGCTGCCATACCTCCTCGCCATGACTGTGCTTCACCCTTTATGGAAACTGCCTGTTGAATTGTCTTTCCCCTCCCCCAATGGGAATTCAACTCCAGCATCCTCTAATCTCTCCCCCACATGGCTTGGCCTATGTCACCAATGATGAGAAAGGATGATTGGCAGGGGAACAAAGAGTATGTGCCAATCTGATCCAACTAACCCCACTGTTATTTCTATAAAACCAAAATTTTATGCTCTATGACTGGATAAGGCACGAGTCCTATTTTACAGAGGAGCAACTGGAGATATGACATGGTTATTGGCTGCCTTCACTGAGACAGTGAGCTCATACATTGTGCTAAGTAGGAGGAACACTGTGTTAATCTATGACAGCCAAAAATCAGAAAGACCCAGGTAGCATCCCGACTCACATTTTAGTAAAAGCTTTTTTACTTTTTTTTTAGCTTTTGTGAGCTAAAATTTACTTCATTAGATGCATATAGCAGCTAAATGGAGTATTACGTTATCCAAGATTCTACTGTTTCCAATGTTATCTTGGGCATTTCAAAATAATAATTATTTAGTCTACAGAGAGCCAAAGCACAGACTTTATATGTCAAAGACCTTGATTTCTGATATCAATATGTTGTGTATAGCTGCTACAAAGAGCTCAATGATACAATAAGAAAGTTTGCTGGTTTTCTACTTGTAGGGACAGCAGGAAATGAGTTTCCAAGATTTGCTTGTATATTTCCTCCATTTAAAAAAAAAATGGTCAAATTGAATAATCTTTGTTTAAATTCTGGATCAATCATCCTAACACCACTGTCTTCCATGTTTACCATCAAATCACTGTTTATGTACAAAGATAAATCTAACATGAAATATTACCATTTGATATTCTTTACTTTCCTGGTGGTAAATACTACTCATCAATTAATTGTCTCGCCAGAAAGGAGTAACTAACCATCATGAAGCAATTTCATATTATATGTGGGTTTGAATGTAGGTATGCATGCATGTGTATGCTTACAAATATTTACACCCACAAACGCCCGTGTGATAGGAGTATTACCCTGAACAACCAAACTAAATTAATCCAGTCAGCACTGCTGCATCTATAATCCCAGTTACTGCTGGTCCCAGACTTCACTCTAAAATAGTGGTGACAAATCTCTTGCACTTTGAGGCTGTCCTTGTATGATGGATAAGAGGAAAAACACTACTGTTAACCTCAGCATAGCCAGAGATGGCATAAGCCTGTTTAATGTGCTTTATTATAAACGGTATGGCTGGGGTGTGTTTGTGTGCACAGGAAGGTGCAAATGAGGAAATGCCCTCAGAAACAGAGACGGTGCAAGCTCACTGCCAATATGCAATTCAAGCTCATTTATTTATTTAATGCTCCTAGTACATAAAAGATACTAACTTATTCTTTTATTTGGTTGTGGTCATGAATTGTTTTATGGAAAATATTTTAAAAGATCTATCTCAAGGATTGTGTGCATTATATGTGTGTGTACACACATATCTCATTCTGACACATATACATTAATATTTTCCTTTGACAAAGAAAGAAAAAGAAAAAGAAAGAAAGAAAGAAAGAAAGAAAGAAAGAAAGAAAGAAAGAAAGAAAGAAAGAAAGGTTAAGATTTCTGAGTAAAAATTAATAACATGGGTGGAAATAAATACAGCAGCCTTGCTAGGAGACAACCCAAATTAATTTCCTTATTTTTAAACATCCATGTAAATCTAAAAATGAGAAATAATTCACTTAACCACCCCTGACTACTCAGCGAGTGCTTTCAGTCTCACTGGAGGAGAAACAGAAGGTTGGAATTAATAAGTTCTGGGACATGCGCAAACATGTACATATATGCAAACAGACTCCATCTGCTTCAGAGATGAAATTAAGGTCCATTTGAGGAAATGGGCAGAAGCAGAAAACTGTCACCAGTAGCTGGTGATGTTAATTCTCTTCCCCCATTCTTTTCCTTGCCTGTTATTTTGCTGTTGCATGAAGTACTGGGAAGGAAGTAACTGCTCCAGTATACGCTGACAGCTTTTTGCTACCCTCTGCAATGATAAGATTTTATGCAGTACATGCAACTTAAAACTCCTTTGTTCTTGGTATTCATATATGTAAGGCAGTAATGCCATTTGAAATATTTTTAAACCAACAAATGACTATAAGGAGGTGCAATCACATTAGACTTTTCTACACATTGCTATCCTGAGTCACAATTTTAGTTGTTTCTTCCATTCTGTGTAAGTATTTGGAAAGGGTTTTGTGATATTATAATCTCCCTGCTCCATGTGAAAATATCTCTGGTTATTATTACCAGGCCTCCTGGTTTATTTATTCAAATTTCTAGTAGAGTGGCTAACATTTAAGTCTAGCAGTTAAAATGTGCCCTTTCCTTTAAACTATCAACATAGTTTTTAGCATCTGATTTTCTACTTTACAAAGCTTTAACAGACGATAATAGAAATTAGGGAGAAGAATTCAAGACTTACAAAGTAAAAGTTAGTTTAGCACATGTCCTTTGTGAATGCTTCTTTTCTCTTGCTTCTACCCGTAAGACATTATATGCAGTTAGCTAAAAACCTAGCCTATTCAATTGTTCCTATGCTTCTCTTAACTTCCCAACTAACTTATTTTCCTAATTCCCAAGCATCTTAGATGATATTGTTTAACAGACTCTTTGACTTTAGAAGAAAAAAATGGACAGGGTAATTCCAACTTGTCAAAAAGCACCTGAGGGTGGGACGAAAAGTAACAATTGGAAACTTATCAAGGAGAGATCCAACCTAGAACTAGAAAAATTTCCTGACAAGTGAGAACAACGACTCATTTTCAAAAGTTGTAGGTGCTCCATCACTAGAGATTTTTAAGAAGAGATTGGAAAGCCATTCGTCCAGAATGGTGTAGGGTCTTCTGCTTGAGCAGGAGGTTGGACTAGAAGACCTTCAAGAACCCTTTCAATTCTATTATACTGTTATTGTTATACTGTTAATTTTACTGTGTGATGCAGGCAGGGCATTATCTGATATGCAGGATTACATTGGATGTCACCCAATTATACCGACATGGCAGAACAGACCAGCATTTGGGGGCAACAAATACCATATTTCCAACACTAGGTGGAAGAATATGGTGGCATTTAAAGCATGGGAAATCATTATGTCCGTGGTAAAGGAAAGCTTTCTTACTAATAACAATTTAAGATGCACATTTAAAAGTACCTTTAGTCATACTGTACTATGTTGAGAAAACAGGAAAAGCTCTAGGGAGACAGCTAAGAGATTGGGGGTGGGGATGGGGAGATTAAGATCCTGCATATAAATAAATGAACAGCAATAAGAGGCTTTGGTGGCAGGAGGAGGGATAGAGATTATTCAAGATAATATCTACATATGAGTTAAGAACAGAAGTATGTAATATTGTTTTTCCACTCCAGGGAATATCTGTTGAATGATATTAAATAAAACTATCCAAGAATTCTTCTCTTCCTCCACCCCCTAATTTCTTGCTATGAAGCAGCTTTTTTTTTTTGGTCAGAAGCAACCTATACTGAAAGGAGAGAGTGAAATCTTGATTTTAAAAAATCAGTGCAAACATTGCACAAATTAAGGCGATGCATTTTCCTGGATTTTTTCTATAAAGCAGCACTTTGTTGATTATTGTTAATGAGAGCAAGCACTTCAAATTAGCAGCCTGAATATTTTTGTAGAGAATATTTAAGTACCTCTTATGCCAGTTGCCATATGTATATATGTTGTTAGTACTTTATAATTATGATATAAGAAGATTATGTCTCTACATTTTTTACTTATGTACATAAAACTGATACTGATTTTGGAAATCAGAACATCATATTTATGGCTGAGCCAGGATGGACAACATTGTGGGATTATTAATATTAACACAGCTCCACAGATGAACTTGCCTTCATGAACTGTGTCTTTTGGGGCTTTTCACTTAGAATGTCTTATAAAGAGTCCAGATGGTGATGTTTTCCCACTGTAACTCTTCTGAGTTTTCCAACAAATGGAGGCAAAGACTGAATAATGGAACAACCACTAAGTCTTAGGAACAGTTGATGAGGAAGAATAGATTGTGATGAACAGTCATGTGATTGTAGCACAAAGGAAGAGAGAAGACACTACAAAATCTGATTATCTGATTATACAGACAAGAAACTTAAACAGAGTTGAAATATAGCCTTAAACCACAATTGGTTCTGGCATGGCAAGTTCAACTATTGTTAGTTGCATTCCTTGGTTTAGGGCTTAGTATGATGTATTAAGCCATTTGAGTATGGCTTATTTAAAAACTATAAAGAAACCATGGCTTAAGATGTATAAATTTATTACAATAAAAAGGGGTGATGCCACTTCCCTAAACCTTTGCAGAGTGACATATTTTAAATAAAGCATAATAGTACCATAATACTAAAAATGTCAGTTTCATAGTGTAATTCTAGTTAATGGAAAGATATAAAATTATTTCTTTCTCCATTACATAAAACCAAAAGGGTACACCATATCCATGTGAGAAGAAAGAGGAAGGTAGGTAGGAGGGAACATACGTGTTATCACTCAAATAAGGCAAATGACATTATGATATGAATAGCACAAATTATATGATCGATGCCATTTATGCAATGACATTATGGCACATTGCATCACTGTTGTGGCTTTTATCAGACATCGATGATCATATCTAAAAATGTCTCTTATGAATAAAAAATGTTCTCAGGAGGCAATTTAACTGGATAATTGACTAGAAAGAAATCCTGCCCTTCCTTTACTGGGACAGTCAGTATGCTAATGCTGACTTGGAGAACCATCAGGTAAGATATTGCCCTTTTTTCTGAAGCAGAATCATTCAGAAAAAGGAACTTAAGGACTGCTGCATAATGTATTCTGCCCTGAAGAGCTTTAGAGTTTAGATTACTACTATTTTTAGATAACAGGAAAAATGTACACTATTATTTTGAAGACTATCATGTTCATTGAAAGAAATGTAGGTTATTCAGTGTTAATAATATTGGTAGTCGTAAAAGTATACAGGAAATGTTTCTCAGCAGTCAGTGCCTATTCCAAATTATTCAATTTCACCAGCAAGATCTAATCTGAAAATCTATGCAGATTATATATATATATATATATAGTTTAATTGAACAAAAACTCCCCATTGATCTTGAGATTTGAATTATAAGGTTTCCCATTTTCTATAGCACCTGCTAGGTAGACCAAGCTATCCTTCTTATATCAGAATTGCTAAATTCAGGAAACTCAGGTCTTCTAAGTCAACAGCCCCCAACCTTTTGGACACCAGGGACGGTTACATAGAGATAGGTTTTTCCATGGACCAGAGGGGTTGTGGTTTTGTGAACTGCCTGCATCCGCGCTTGTTTGCGTAGATCGGTTTCTGGATGCCACGAACCTATGCTGGTCCACGGACCGGGTGTTGGGAACCCCTGTTCTAAGTTACACTGGAAGATTAGAAGAGATTGTCCACTGAATCAAGTATTCAAGGAACAGCAGGTAAAATCAATGACTCAAAGCAAAATTCTGAGTACGTCACTTTGCCTGACCCATTCTCCTCATTATATTGACTGGCCTGCCAAAGACAGTGGAACATCACTTTGGTTTTGCTCCTTTTCAATAAAGGTTAATCTAAAAGCCCCAAAATAGTTGTAGCAAACTTCCAGCAAACATCTGAGTCCATGATTTTGGGGATCTGGTCCTATTAGGGATTGAGCCCAAACTAAAAAAAAGCATCTGTACAAACAACTGGATTTGAAGTTAGGACCATTGCTTTAAGAACTTATTGTGGCTTTGGGGGGGATTTTTGGTTTTATCTTT
This sequence comes from Azemiops feae, assembly GCA_023970755.1. Lineage (NCBI taxonomy): Eukaryota > Metazoa > Chordata > Lepidosauria > Squamata > Viperidae > Azemiops > Azemiops feae. Next base: position 707,183 of record JALGBA010003870.1, on the reverse strand, counting down.
GCAAGAATAACTCCATGAGATATGTTTGGATCAGAATGACTGGTCCAAAATCATCCAATGAACTTCTGAGTCTGATGTTGGATTTGAACTTGGGTTTCCCCCAGTCTTAGTCCAACAACATAACCACTGCACCATCTTGTCTCCCAATAAAATTTCAAATATATTCTTTTGTTATTCCTTTATTTTATCATTTAGCCCAACCTATGCCTTCCGTTCTCTATTAAATGAGCCAATAACTGCAAATACAAGTCACATAACCAAGCTCCCACTTAACATCACTATGATGTGATTTGCTTGGTTTAGCAATTGCATAGGTTTAGCCATTATAGTTTATAAACCATTGTTTATGGCTTAATCTATTATGCACCCAGCCAACAGATTAACTCAATAACTCCCAACTGAACAAGTCATTACTTATTAAAATGTGCAAACTAGCCACTTTCCAATGTTTGGCTGGGAGGCTTTGCAAAAAAACAGAATCAGAGAGTTCACTTTCAGAAACAGGAAACAAATAACAGTCTGATAACCTTTCAAGAATTATGTAAAGGTTATATGAAATTATCTGCTTGCTTCATGTCAAAAGGTATCTTCCAATTTTAAGCAATTTTCAGCCATCATTGGTAATACGTTCATATTACTTTGATGCATTTTTTTTCTCATTATCATCTTTGCCTCACACTCATTCACTCTCAGCCTTATTTCATCCAGCTGGCTTTGAAGAACCATGTTGAGGGGTTGTTGGGTTTGGTTTTTTTTTTTTTTGCAGATGATATTACAGTGTATTGATGCAACAGCCCCATGATTGCTCACAAACAAGACCACATAGATAACCACAGCAACCTGCATTACAGAACGTGAAGCTGAGGACATCAAAGGGATGATGAAAATGGTGTTGAGAATCAGCAGCCAGAGAATGAAGAAAGTATCAGAATAATTAGAAAGAATGCATATGAACTGAGAATTTTGACTCTTCTCTTCTAGTGAATATTAAAAAAAAAGAGTATTTGGGGTAGCCTCAAGCTTCAGCAATTAGGAAGATACTAACATAAGACTTAAGTCTGGAAAAATACTTCCCTGAGCTCAGATTTTTGAACATAAGCTTTATTTGCATCCTTTTGCTTCCTTTTATTGTGTAAATGAACCTTGTAAGGAGAATTATGAGCCGTTCTAAGTGAAGAATCTACAAACTGGACAAAATCTTTATTAAAATGAAATGTGTTCAGTTTTTGGTAAATTCATGGACATATCAATGTGGTTTTCTTGTCCAAAAATGATTTCCAATGCCTTTATCTTGAACTTTTTTTAAAAAATTAGTTTATAACTATGAAATTTCCTGGTGATACTAATCAGGACTGGTCCTGCTTAACTTTTCAAAATTAGCTAAAGAGCTTTTAAATTCAAATCCTCATGCTCTCTTAAAGATCAACTTTGTGGATGTTTCTCCAGAATTTTATATACCTATAGGCAACTGATCATGTGTAAACTTCCACTCTTACTTTCCATACAAATAGCAATCTCTTGACTGAAATAATGAACCATACACATCGCAAGCACACCCTTATTTTACATGTCCCCCCCCCCCCAGAAGCTTCTTACAATCTTAACAATACTGAATATGTCTCAAATGCAAGTCCATTTCAGTCTCCTGACATCTATCCTTCAAAAGTGAAATATACGACATGGACATTTATCTTTTCTCTTGCTGAGGCAGCAGCAGATGGGGGAATGACGTGGACACTTCTATTTTATGGTAATCACTCCTATCATTAATCTAGTTACACATTACCAAATCTTTTCTTCTTGTTTAAACCTAAAATCTATGGAACAGTTCCTGAGAGGGCAGACATTTCACCCTCTTCTTTAAGAAAGGATTTGTCATTCTAAAAATATCAGACAAAGATGCTTTTTTTTTTAACTAAGCAAAGATTTTTGCCTCTTTCCCCAGCCTTTCTGATCTGAAATCATCACAAAAGCAGGGATCCTTTTCTCTAACATCATATGGAACACATTCAGTTACTAACCTTACAAAAAGAGAAAGGAGCTACAGGTGTGGGTTAGCTCTAACCTTTGAAAATAAAGTTGGCACAGGAGGAAGGAATGAGAATGTCTGGTGATTATTTGTTTATCGATTGATTGATTGATTGAATTTTATGCATCCATCTTCCCTTAAGATGATTTTTTTATTAAACATCAACAGAAAAACAAAACAAATGGAATTTAATGAGTAGGTGTATATACACATGTTAGAGAGAAAAGATCTGGACAATTAGAGTTTGAAGTAAAGTATTCATAGGCAACCAAACACAAAAGAATCACTATGAGTTTGTGTGTGTTGTGAAGATGAATCCAATATTACTGCAGAGAAGTAATTTTAGAAGGCTAGCTGAAATAAAAAACACACTTTCAGAATGATTAGGAAGGAAGGAAGGAAGGAAGGAAGGAAGGAAGGAAGGAAGGAAGGAAGGAAGGAAGGAAGGAAGGAAGGAAGGAAGGAAGGAAGGAAGGAAGGAAGGAAGGAAGGAAGGAAAGATAAGCAGACATTGGCTAGATTTTTGGGCTAATGTACAAAATTATTATTCTGCACACATGACTAGATTCACACATAAATTTAAGCCATAAATCAATGTGCATTAGGTCTAAATTCAGCCATGTCAAGTAATCCAAATAAGCCAAGCTTTATTTGCCCAGTGGAACAGAAAGTGGATAACCTTTTGATGGTCACTGAACATTGGAGAGGGGTGGGGAAGAGGCCTGAGAATCATAAAATGGATCGTCCACATTATATGCATAAATAGGCCAGAGGGATTGGGGATTCTCTTTTCATGTGTTTCTCATCTTAAAATGACAGGAAACCTGGCTGTTTTTGATAGTTATGAGCTGCAAAAAGGGGATTCAAAAATGGCCTACAGGCTTGTGCTACCTATGGCTACCATATCTGGTCAGCACAAGTCTGTCAAGGAAGAGAACTTTTGTATCTATTTGCTATTATCAAATTGATTGCTCAGATTTTTGTTGTCCAGATATCGTAGTCCTAAACCATCAATGGTACCATGCAAAGATTTATTATGGATAACCTCTTATCATTGAACAGAACAATCAAAGGCACAACTGAGTTTCAATTTGAGCTTAAAGCTCTGAAACCCAGATTACATAAACCAGACAATGTTCTAAATTTTTTAGAAATAAAATTAAAATAAATAATAATAAAATAAAAAATAATCTCAGATATTATCAGTAGACACACAAATATATGTAGATTTTGTTTTCCCTTTGATAATTTGGCCCACTAAATGGTAAGGACAAGACTCTCCTAGAGGTGAGAGGATGAGATGGTAATAAGTGGAAACAGTCATTCAATCATTTGCCCTGGGGCAAACAGGAAGGTATTGGAATAGGAGGAGAGGAGAGTAACAAAGAGGCTACATCAGGACTGAACAGTTTATAATCCTGTACAGGCTGACCTTGGGGCAAGTGGGAAGAGGCTGAAAGAGTGACAGAGAGTGGGGAATGGTGGAGATTCTGGGAGAGAACCTTGATGCTATCAGGCAATATTCAAAGGCCGGGGAAAGGTTGAAATTGAAGAAATATTGGGGGAAAGGAAATATTACAGGAGAAAGGGTCAGCTATAGAATGATAAGTCTATAAATGGACTAAAGGTCCAAATAAATTTGAAATAAGATTTTGGAATTAATTATAAAGAATCCTTCCTGTGGGAAAATGCTGTTAAAAAAGAACATAATATAAGATTTTAAAAATTGAACACTAAAGAAATCTAAAGAGATTTCCTTACAAGAACATTTACAATTATAGAACGAAGCAAAATATTTTAATAGTGGATATAGTGAATGATATTTTGGACCCAGAAGTTAATTTTTAATGGTGTCTGTTACTATACAATTACTAAAAGATGTTATAGAAGAGGAATACCTCTCTCAGACAAGCTGAAGACTGACATGGGAAAAATATTACACCGGATATTCAAAAGAAACCAATTGATGTTAAAGTTTTGGAGAATTTTTTGAGAAGGATCAAAGAAAATGAAGAGTTCAAGTTTTACAACATAATTTGAAGGAACTTGTTATGACCCAGATAGGCAAGACTAGGCAGGCCTCCAGAGTGTTCTTTATTACTCTTGGAAAGGGTTAACAAATGACCCTCCACTGACCAGTCAGACTCCACCCCCAGATCCCCAAACAATAGCCCTTAATTACTCAGCAAGCCCACAAGGCAAAAGTCCGGACAGAAAGCCAGGGCAGTTCTCAGAGCCAGGCAAAGGTCCAAGGCAAGGAGCAGTTTTCCAAAAAGGTCACAGTGAAACAAAAGACAAACACAGTTCACAAACAAGGGCACAGTTCAAACCAAAAGGCAAAGAGCATTTCTCAAAACAAGATGGGGTCCAAGGCGAGGCTGGTCTGAAGGGAGAATCTTCAGGGCTAGGGCAAGCCAAGAACAGTCCTCACAGTGAGGCAAAAACAGTCTTTGACTTACAGAGCAAAAGCAGTTCTTAAAGCAAAGCAAAAATCAGTCTTTAATGCAGACAAAAGCAGTTCTTAAAGCAAGGCGAAAGCAGGCAAAGCCGAGGGAGTGTAATCTGAAAACAAACACTTGTGCCTGGCAAAAGCCCCTCCTCACGGCGTCTCCTTAAATGTTACTTACTCTCCAGGTGAACCTCATGAGGAGGGGTGGGTCCCCTCCTCCTGAGTAGTCGGGTCGCCCTGCACTGACTCTGCCTTCTTTCCATTCTTCACACTCAGGGATGGGGCGGGGGAGGCATTTGCTCTTCTCTGGATCTCTGGAGCTCCTCTGCTCTCCCTTGATCAGCCACAACCCTCTCTCCCTCCCTGCCTGCTCTTCTGAGGCCCAATGGGCCCAGGACTGCCTCGTCCTCGTTCTCAGGTTGTTCCTCCTGAGCCATAGAGACTGCACCATCCCCCTGCGCCAGGCCCTGTTCCATCTCCTCCTCCTCCTCCTCCTCCTCCTCCTCGGGCTCTGACGGAGCCATGACAGAACTAAAGATTAAGATTATTAAAAGTAAAAGCAAGGAATATACATTTGGTATATTTGATCAAAATTAAAATACATATGTAGCATTTGTAAAATCTTCATGTCCAAAATGTGCTTACAGAGAGTGGACTTTTTTGATATTTTGATATTTTGGGGGGAACTGTCAAAACATAATAAAATATATTTTTACAAGCTTCATCGGGATGCTGTCAGAAGATATGCAATGACTCAATAATCCAATACAGGAAAATCAAAGATCTACTTCTCTTTTACCACAATTTATAATTATATAATATATTTATATTGATTATATTGATCCACTAGGCTAGAAAGAGGTATGCCTGATGCTTTTTGAGAAAGTAAAGAAAAATAGGCAGGGCAAAATGTTGCTTTAAGCTGTAAGTATGAGCTCTCCTAAAGTGTCAGATGATCCTCTTTCTCAATTCTTAAAAGTGGAGCCTGGTGTATTTTCTAGAAAAGCCAATTTGAAACAATCAGAACGCTTGCATTTGACAAATGCAAAATGGCAGAAACTCCACAATACAAACAGAGACCAGGTATGCATCTGTGTCACTTTTCTGCAGCTGACAATGGGTTTCTACTTGCCACTTAGGTGCATTGATCCACAGGCAGAGAAAAATTGAATGGATAGAAAAGTGATTATATTTCCTCTGTTTTCTATCCCCCACTGGCCTGAATTCTACTCTTCTATCTATGGCTATGCAGCACTGGATTAACTTCTTGGAGAGCTAGAATGTACTGTTGAACCAAATACGGTACCCCACTTCATTAGATAGGCTGTCTTTAAAATGGTCAACTAACTCAATTAATTTCAGGTGACATCTCTAGCATAAAATTGGAACTCAGTTATGTACACTCTGACTTTGTTTATCTTGATGCAATCTGGGAGTTTCACAGTTAATTATTACTCATCTGGCAGGTAATCAAAGGCAAATCTCAGTTTAAGAATAAAATTAGTATAATTTTCCTGGACAGGATCATAGTTATTTATAGCTTTCTTGGCAGGTCAGTTTATCAAGTCCAAGTATAAATACCATCCAAGTATAATCTATGAGATATTGTCAGTCACACGCACACACATGCACACACACACACACACACACACACACTGAAGTAGCATAATCATAGGAAGTTGTGGGACTAAATAGTTTGTGCTACTAAGAGTGTAGCACATGGGTGTCAAACTCACCGCGTCACGTGACGTGTTGCGACGTATCGTGACTTCTTTTTGCATTGCCGGAGCTGGGGTGATACAACCGGCCCACAGGCCGGCAGTTTGACACCCCTGGTATAGTAAGTGATAGATCTGTATCATCTATGTGTAATCTAGGTGGTATCTAACTAGTTCTGATGCAGATCCATCATTATACTGAATAAAGGTTTTCAGAAATCTGTTCAGTATTAGTAATAAGAGGATTAGTTGCTATCTAAGCCTCAAAATGTAAAACATATTTGCCTCCCTAAAAGAGGAATAATAGCTCACCAACACTAATATCAGTTTTTTTTATAGTAACTTGAACTGGACATGGTTAAAACCAAAGAACAAGTCCTCCAGAGCTCTGTTCAATAAGATTTATTATTCTGTTACTGTATCAGAATTCTGGTCAAATTCTGATTAAAGAAAGAATGCTAATGAATATACTATTTTCAAATAAAAAAATCTCTATACTGACAATTTAAGATGTCAAGATTCTGATTCTTTTTCTTATACTTTTTCAGTGTAAAAGGGAAGAGAGTTGTGTCTTTTCCAAAGTCTGAATCCCTGGATTGTTTCAGAAAGAGCTTTTAGACTTATCAATATGGGAACCAGCTTTCAGAGAGATAATCAGATCTTTCAATGTTATTGCACCTAGTGGCCTCTGTTGGCTGTTGATCCCAGAGAGTACCTTGGTTACACAGGAACTCCAGGAAATGAGGAACAGCAATTACATCTGGAGTAGACAGATAGAGAATATAATTGAACACCGATGAGAATTTATGTTTGACTCTACTCAGTGGCAATAGAACCAATGAAGTATTTATTTGCCCTTATTGGGATGTCATTTAGTGGTGGCCCTGTTGGACAATGATGATCATGATCATGATCAGGTTGCTGCAAGTGGTTTGAATAATATTTTGCTGACGAAATTGCTCTTACTTGCTGTATCCTAAACTCCAAAATGGGTAGGATCTAACAAGGGGACTGGAGCAAAACCTTATAGTCCTTATTGTTAGGGGTTTAGTTCACTTTGGGGAGTCTTGACGAATGAGATATGTCTAGCTTAACGAAGAGAAGGATTAGGGGGGACATGTCACAGAGGGGCTGTCACAGGGGCTGTCACAAAGAAGAGGGAATCAGAGCATCAGAGGACAGGACAAGAAGAAATGGGTGGAAACTTGTTAAACACAGATCTAACCTAAAAGTAAGGAGATTTTTTTTTTGACAGTGAGAACAGTTAATCAATGGAATAGTTTGTCTCCTAGAGTTGTGGGTGCTCTATCACTGGAGGTTTCCAAAAATATATAGGACAACCATTTGACTGGGATGGTATAAAATCTCCTGCCTTGAGCAGGGGGCTGGACGAGAAACCTCTGAAGTCTCTGCCAGCCCTATGATTCTATGATATATAAATGGATAGGATATTCCACTGCAAGAGGAATGATTTATAAGCTAGATCCATGCCACTTTGGAATCCTTTGGCCAGCTAGATGTAGCTGCATGATTGGAGGTGAAGGATATCAGTGCTTATTTTGGATAAGGATGCTACCCACAAGTCTGAAAGAGATATTGATTATGTGTCCCCTCATGAAAAAAACCTTCCCTGAATTCAACAATATTCTATATAATCTTCATACTTGTCCCTACTCTCTTAAGAAGGTCAGGAAAATGTTGCTGTGAGAGAATATATTGGTCATAACAGTTGCTATTAAAAGTGGCCATTGGAATGGAGGGTTGTTGCTGTTAAAATATTTTTAGCTATATTTTATTTTAACTATATGAATTATTGTGCTTGTGCTGTATTGTTATTTTATTTGCTTAGATTCATTATAGAATGTGTGTTATAGAAATAATTGTAATAATTACATTTATTAGTCTAAAAGTATCTTTATCCATCACTGCATAACAATGTCTTTCTTATTTCAGTACATAGAACTTGCTTTCATTCTTATCAATTCTGATATTTCATGAGCTTGTTTTCATTCAGATAATTTTTAACATCTTATTCTTTAGAATCTAAAATTCATGCCCTAATAAAACTTCAATCATATGGAAAATAATTCACATACTTTTTTAAAATGGTTTTTCCATTAAAGATTTTTAATTAGCAAATTGAGCAACAGAGCCTCATGTATCTGCCATTAATTTGAGATGCTAAAGTATGGGTTCAAGATTATACTTTAGTATAAACGTCATATACTTTAGTATAACTTCATATAAAAAGAAACTTCATATGAAAAGAAACAACAACCTTATATGAGCAGCAAATTAAATACAGTACATTAACTTAGCAGACACTGCATTTCCCTTCTATATTATAGATTTTTTATTCTAGCTACATTTTCATAACATAATTTTTCAGTTTATGAAACCAAACTGAAGTGATTTTCTAAAATCAAACTGATGACTCAAAACAGATTTGATCCAATTATTTCCTCCCTTACCCATTTCTTCAAATGAATTTGAGAACTATTGAATATGTCCCTTTGGCAATGGTGCCTATCTAGATTTCAATTGCCTAAATTTAATAGGTTAGAATGCTTTGAAGTGGTGGCTCTTAAATGACCTGCCCATTAAATGTTTCTTTTTCTTCCAGTATGTGGTGCTTCAGGCTCCCAGGTGAAGCCATTGTGGAGTTTGGCATGTGTAGCACATGGAATGACTCAGACAGGACAGAATATTTCTTACAGTCCCATAAGAAAGCCTGAGACAGGAAATTTCCCATCTTTCTCTAAGGCTTTATCTTAAATATAGGAAATTTATTTTCATATGAAGAATTGTGGACACCATTTAAGTGTTATAACAAAGGAATCCAACAACTGGAAGGAAAAAAGAAAGGAACATCAGTTTTGATGTTCAGTAGGGGGTCACTGATATCTGCATGGGCTTCCATGGGAGAGGAAGTAAAGATGGCAGATGATGACATAGGGATTATGATGTCATTGCCCAAATGCCAAGATTTGTGTCTGATGTCATGACATGACTTTGCTATACCAATTTAACAATGGTTCTCTGCTGAACATCATTTTGATATCATGGTTTGTTATAGATGCTGTTGGATAAATGCTGTCTTGTTAGCATTTGCAATGACTCTTGGACAGAAAAGTTTAATTTATTCAAGTTCTGTGTATGTGTGTGTGTATACAATAAAATCTTGCTCTGGTGGACCATTTGGTTCTGCATGCTAAATAAAAGTTTACATCAATTGCTTCAATTTATATCATTTGTGTAATTATGTAACTGATGTAAAGGACATCATTGCCATAAAATCTTCACTTAATGGACAAACTTTCAAATTAAAGGGTATTAATCTATTAAATGGGGTAGTTCCAAAATATAATTTTGTCTCATGTAGTTGGCCTGGTAAACCAAGGTCTCTTAAATTAAGGGATAACACTCTCTCTCTCTCTGTGTTTTTCTTTTTCTTATATATATCAATGCATTAGATATTTTATCATTTTTTGTTATTTATTATCATGTTGTCATTTAGCATTCAAAATATAGTATATTAAGCAAAAACTTAGTTTTCTTTTGTTTTGTGAATTTATCAAAGATTAAAAAATAGTTCAGATGATGACTGACATGCAGCATGAACCTATATATTTTCAATTAATGCAGCTTAGTCTTAAATATGTATTCACAGAATTTTATGATTAAACTGCTATGCCCCTGTTTTTTTCTGGAAGCTGAAGAGCAATACAGATAGTACTAAGAGTCAAAAATATTGTGAACTATGTACCCTAAAATTACTCCAACCTAGATTTCAAATATTGTTATGATCACTGGATTATATTTTGCATAAAGTATGTCAATCTATAGCTTTTTAAAAATGTCAGTAGAGGGACTACATTTGATCAAGAATCATTTTTAATGATATGAAATTGTGGCTTTAGCAGTGTAGTGCTGTAAAACCACTACAAAAAGTATTGATATAAATCCAATACCTTGTCAAAGAGCTTTTGCATTAAGTCTTGACTTACCCTTTGGAAACCTGAATTCAAATCCCAAAAGCTGTAATGAAGCAATTTTGGAGATGTTCCTTTATTACTTTTTTCCTCTCTGCACCTTTTGTGGGCAGTGTGATCATTAGACTTGGCTTTTTCTTTCATTCTCTGCACAAACATCAGACTCTTGACCAAAATAGTAACACTGTGGAATAGCCTTTTAGGATTCTAACTGACCATAATGCCAGGACACGGGATTTTTTACAGAATTTGTTAGAGATGTAACATAATTTGTTGTTGTTGTTGTTGTTGTTGTTATTGTTGTGTGGGTTTCAGATGCAAGCCCATCCCACTTCTTGACATCTATCAATCACAAGTCAGATGTATGATGCAGAGATGTGCCTTTTCCCTTCATAAAGCAGCAGATTGGATGACCCAGACACTTCTATTCTGTGGTAATCACTGCTATCATTAATCTAGTTATACATTACAAAACCTTTTTCTTTTAAACCTAAGGTCCATGGAACAGTTCCTGAGAGGGCAGACATGTCACCCTCCTTTTTGAAGAAAGGGTTTTTCATCCTAAAAGTGCCGCACAAAGATGCTGATTTCAGAAATGCCATGGAGAGATTGACTTTAAAATTAGATGTCACCATCTTCTCAAAGCTAAATTACTTTTCCTATTCATGCTGGGGTGATATTAGAATCTGACATCTCTTCTGTGTATTTTCCCCCAATCTCAAACTTGTAGTAACTGGAAGTAGAATGCAGAATAAGTAGATAAAGGAAGAAGCAGAAGAATCATTAGCATAATAAGCTTGGATACAGTAAATAACTATTTGTCTCCTTTACTGACTTCTGCAACATGAGGAACTGTCATTTTAAAGATCATTTGATCATTTTATATTTCATATAGAACAAGACTTCAAGAATGGAAAAGAGTTTGCAACAATGTTTATAGCACTGGAAAGATATTCATTTCTGTATATATAAAGTCTAGACAAAATATGATATGCTATATATTATATTGTATTTTATATATTATATTATGTATATTGTATAATATTATAATAATGTAATCAACAAGAATAGGTGAGACCATAAAATATTGGAAAGTCATAGAAATGAAGAAGCTAAATTGTTCTGGGACTTAAATTTCAAACAGACAGATACTCTGCCACACAACACCCTAGACTTAACAATTGTCGATAAGAAAGACAAAAAAGTCTGATAGTGGATGTGATAGAAGAGAAAAGAAAGAACTGGAGAAGATAACAAAATACAAAGGCCTGCAAATAGAAATAGAATGACTGTAGCAAAAGAAGCAAAGGTAGTAAAATAGTAATAGGTGCCTCCAAAAACAACCGGATCCCCACTTAAACACCATCAGCATTGACAAATTCGCCAATGGCGAAAGGTGGCTTTACTCAGAAGAGCTTCCATCTTGCGACAATACCTGTAACACCATCAAATATCCACTTCTGCCTATCCCAAAACCATGGAAAGGACTCGATAGGCAGACGAAAATGCCTTCTTCCAATCTGAACATCTGGCTGACTGTATGACAAACCATATTAATAATAATAATGCTGTTCAGAAATCATAACATTTTAGAACTTTCACTTGCTATCTTGACAGATGGATGAGATTAACTATTATATATAGTAAGTAATTATAAAATAAAGTAATTTTTTTTTTTAAATGTTATTATGTTTAGTTGTTGTTAGTGAATTGTCAATCACCAACGAAGACTTCATCTTCGATATATTATTAGCTACATTACCTTTATTTCTTTCTTTTAGGACTAATTCTTAGAAGTCTTGGTCATGGAAGGCACAAATTTGTGCCTCAATTGTTAGATAAAGATTGATTTTCCCTCCTCTTTTTCAGTTCCAAATTTCAAGGAATATGGTGTTCAATCAGAGGAAAATATAATTACATCATTTGGAGCAGAAGCATTACATCATATCAAAACTGGCTGTGCAGACAGGCATCCTGCAGGGGGGATGCAGTTACCTAGCAACTTTAGAGATGTGATTAACACTTTTTGACTCCCTCTCTCCCCCTCCTCATGTCTAAACTAGACATGCCATGCACTTACATGCATCCTTCTCCCGAGTTTTTATTTTTCTTTTAAAACAAGAAGTAACCTCTTGAGATTGTATGTCTGAGTGATGAAAAGTGGGGGCAGGGGCTGGTTGCTTTTCTTCTCAGTTCCCTCTGCCCATTTTTTCCCTTTTCAGTGACAGAATTATTGGTGGATGCAATTCTTAAGAAAATAAAAGCCAGGAGGGAGAAGATATAAGCTTTCTTCTCCTTGTTGTTCTTCTCCTCCATGGGCAGTGGTGGCGAGAGGATGCTAAAGGAAAGTGTGTATTGTGTTTGCTGGGAAATCTTACAAGAGAACCTTGCAAGAGTTCTATGGTGCAGAAAATACTGAGTATCAGGGAATTATACATGTATGCAATCTTTTATAGTCTACCTCTTCTATTGAGAAGCCATCCAAAAAGTGACTTACAAATATTCATTCATTCATTCATTAAACTTATATGCCTACAGGCAACTCTAGGCAGCTTACAATAATAAAAACAAGATAAAACATTAAAGCATTAAAACAATACATATTAACACTAAAATTGATTTTAAAAAGGGAAGGAAGCAAGCAAGATATATATAGGAAGGAGATGCGGTCTTATCTTAAGTCTGTCAGCCACCTCTGGAATAACATGTCCCCATTGGGACCCAGTCAGCAGAACTAGACCTTTCAATCTCACCTTGAGGGCATGATGTTCCAGAGGGCAGAAGCCACGGCAGAAAAGGCTCTTCTCCTGGATCATGCCAGCTGGAATTCCTTGACTAACAGCATTTGCAGCATGCCCTTTCTGCCAACATGGATGTGGCAGATCAATCCCATTTTGAGATGAAAGGGTTCCTCAGATAACCTGAACCCACGTCACGAAGAGCTTTAAAGGTAAGAACCAACACATCAAATTGGACTGGTGGCACTTGAAGAACAGTCATGTAACATGGGCCACCCTAGGGGCCTCAAGAAATTTCTGTATAGCTGCATTCTGCTCCAGTGGTAGCTTCTAAAAATATGGTGCATGCCCTAATGTGGAACAGCAACATAACATGTGATACTAGATATAACATACAAACTTGCAATACTTAAAAGAAAAAATTATCAGTGAAAACCTAGTTATCTTCATTATTACTCCTATTGTCTGAAATACTGTAGTTTCTGTCTCTCAGTTGATTCTAGCTTAAAAAAAAGATACATTACTAAGATTCTATCTATATATCTCAAATCCCATCCTATGATGTATGGAAATAATTATTGCTCCCACTTATGTCTGGTGAAAAAAACAGCTAAAATGCACACCATAAAATCAAGGAGATCTATATCATTGTTTATTTATTTATTATTTTTTGTTCAGATTGATCACTCAAGATAACTTGAAATATGTTGGAAATATCTGGACAAACTAACAATGCCTAAGATGGATCACTTTTACAGGTATCTAAGTCCCAATCTATGAGTCTATTGTTGTGAGATGACTCTGAATTGTGCAGCAGCCTGACTTATAGCAGAAAATAGAATAGTTAGATGGATCAAAGTTCTATATGGCAGAGATGATCAAGGTTTTTTGCCAGAGACTATAACTTGGATCTTCAGAAATAAAACTTCCCAGAAAGACTCCCTAAGGAACTCCCTAAGTCACTTCCTTATTAATAACCATCTAACTCCCAATGCATTCTGTCAGGAAGGCAGCAGAGAAGTAGGCCTGTCCCCACTTGCATTTAAACATGGCACAGCCATGTGCTTATAACCCTTAATACTGTCCTAAATTCATCTCCAAAATAAGACAGCCTTTTATTTTGTAGTTTGACAAAATAAAATAAAAGGGACATATATAAGAAATGAAAGATGGTGGTAATCACCCAGGAGCAGAAATAAAGTTAGAAAGACTAAAGCACAATAGGAACTTAAGCTTGCAAGCAAAGCTAAAAGCATCAAAAAAGTTTGGGGGTTATTTCAGCAGGGAAAAAGAAAGAAAGCAAAAGAAAGGAATGGACCTGCTGAGTCAGTGAAGATGTTGGGATAGTAACAAATAATGGGATAAAGCAGAATTTTTCAACTCCTATTTTGCTAAACAGAACAATTGACAAATGAAGAGATAGTAACTGAGGTTACTGTAAGTAAAATAGTTAGGGAGTGCCTGGCTATGTCTCCAGGACCAGATCAGTTACATTTAAGAGTTTTGAAAGAATTTGTTAATGTTTTCTTAAAACCCCTTTTGGTAATTGTTCTGTTCGCAACACAGACATGAAGACAAGGCAGTTGATGCAAAAAGATGTTCTTTATTTGGTACTTGCACTGAACAGAAGCAAACGAGGGAATGGCAACATGCCCTTTTATACTTCCCCTGCAAGGGGAGGCTCAACCAATGAATGCAGGCTATTCTCCCGCCTCGCGCATGCGCACGAGGCTGGAGACAGCCTGTCTGGGTCCCAGGCAACTTATGGGCTGCCCGGGTCTATACAACCGGTCCCGGGCAAACACGTGGGCTGCCCGGGTCTCTGCAGTTACCCTGCAGGTTGCCTGTGCCTTGCTGATTGACTCAGCAAGGCTCAGGACACAACACCCCTCCCCCCTAAGCTGGGACAATGCTGGCCCGAGCTATATCAGTACCATGTAACATTTAATCCAAATGCCACCCTGGCTGTTCCCCGTACCCCTTGGTAACCTGGTTCCCCGTGGATTCAAATTAACCCACGGTCTTTCAGTTTTTGATAACAATCGCCCTCTAGGGACCGCACATACTCTTGCAAGTATTTAGGCGGGGCCTTAATCCGCCCTGATCTTCGCGGATCCAAGTTAGGGCCGGGTGTGATGACATGTGGGGGAGTTAATTTGGGTGCCTGGAGTGCTGGCTCCTGGTCTGCGCACAACAAACCAGGACTTTGTCGCCCAGAAGACTCAGGGGTTCCCCCTAACTGCTGACTGGCTGGGTCTGCTAAACCCAAACCAGATTTCCTTGGTGGGGTCGAGTTCCCTGAAAACCCTTGGAACTCCCCTTGGGAGCAATGTCCTTCGGGCCCAAGGCCAGCAGCAGGGGTGCCCTGAGTAGCCGATTTACGGCCATTTGCCCTAAGCCAGGGACCTCTGCCAGAGTCAGGAGCCGCCTCCATGGCAGAACTCCCTGTTTCTATGCCAGAGTCAGGATCTGCCTGCATGGCCAGACCCTCATCTGGGACATTTGGAGACCCCTCTGCTTGGAGAGACTGTGATCCACAATCGTAATTGGGGTCCCCCTCCCCCCTGAGAGCGGAGTCAGGGAAGTGATGCCGGCCCGGCAGCCGCCAATGCAGCTGGTCAATGTGGCGCCGGAGGACACGCCCATCATCCAAGACCACTTCGTAGGATAACGGCCCCGAAGCCTTAGAGATGACAGCAGGTACCCAGAGATGCCTCTGCCCATAGTTCCTGGTCCAGACCGGATCACCCACTTGAAGTCTCCTAGGTGCCCGCGGCTGCGACACCTGTGAAGCCACCCGGTCTGGGTGAAGCCTGTCCAGCTTTGTGATGAGTCTGCGACCCCAGCGGAGTTCAGCTGGGCTCTTTCCAGTGGCTATGCATGGTGTGGTGCGGTGTGTGAGAAGAAAATCAGCTAACCTGTGATGCCAGGGTCCTTGAGTGATTCTCTTTAATGCGTCTTTAGTGGTGCGCACCATGCGTTCAGCCTGACCGTTGGTGGCAGGATGGAAAGGAGCAGATGTGGCATGCCGGATCATGTTGGCTTGTAGAAATGCCTGAAACTCAGAAGAGGTAAATTGTGGACCATTGTCTGAAACTAAAATATCAGGAAGGCCATGGGAAGCCAAAATTCCTCTGAGCACCTGGATGGTCCTGGCAGTAGTAGTAGAGGACACAGGAACGACCTCTAGCCATTTGGAATGGCTATCCACGAGGAGGAGGAAGAATTGCCCCTGAAAGGGCCCAGCATAATCAATATGAACGCTTGACCAAGGAGTGAGTGTCTCCTCCCACCTATGTACAGGGACCTGGGGCATTTCTGGCCGTGATTGCTGGCACACTTGGCATCCCTAAACCTGGGCCTCGATGTCTTTATCGAGGCCAGGCCACCAAAGATGGCTGCATGCAAGTGCCTTCATCCTCACTATTCCTGGATGTCCCTCATGAAGAGAGAGCAATACTCTAGTCCTCAATGAGGCCGGGATGACTACTCTGTTGCCCCACAGGATACACCCCTTAAATGTGGACAATTCGTGCTTCCTGCGCCAGAAACTCTGGAATTCAGCACCAGGACACATGTCAGGCCATCCTGACAACACACATGTCAGCACGCGTGCAAGCGTGTGATCAGTGGCAGTTTCTGCAGCCACATCCCTAGCACTGAGGGGAGATTCTGGTAAGTCCTGAATGGACAGAATATGTACAGCTGGGGCAGGGTCTGCCTCTATTTGCTTAAGAGGTAACCTGCTTAGGCCATCTGCATGACCCATCTCAGTACCTGGTTTGTGAACCAGTGTGTAATCATACGTTGCTAAGAATATGGACCATCTCAGCATCCTAGGAGATATTATCTGGGGAGTTTGTTTGTTGGTGTGAACAACCCTAGCAAAGGCTTGTGGTCAATATAGACTGTAAAGTGGCGTCCATACAAGAAATCATGAAATTTCTTTATGCCTGAGATTATTGCCAAGGCCTCCCTGTCAATCTGAGCATAATTTCGCTCTGCAGATGAGAGGGTCCTAGAATAATAGGCCACAGGGACCTGTGTTCCATCTTCCTTGAGATGGCTTAGCACTGCTCCTACCCCATAAGGGGAAGCATCACATGCGATGCACACTGGCAATTGCTCATTGAAGTGAGCCAGTACAGCATTTGAAGATAATAAGGCTTTGACCTTAGCGAAGGCTTCCTCATGGACCCTTGTCCATGTCCACGGAGCCTGTTTGTCTAAGAGCCTGTGAAGCGGCTCGGCCACAGCAGCTTTGTTTGGAAGAAAGGAATGGTAAAAGTTCAAAAGGCCCAAAAAAGCCTGAAGCTCAGTTTTTGACTGGGGACTAGGGGCCATTTGGATGGCCTTGAATTTGGATTCTGCGGGGTGGATGCCATCTGCATCGATGCGGAACTCCAAGAAATCGGTGGATGGCACACCGATCTGACACTTGTCCTGCTGAAGCTTCAGCCCAGCTTGGCGGAACCTCAACAAGACAGCCCTCAGCCTTTCGGCTAAGTTTCCTGATGATTCTCCTGCAATGAGGATGTCATCAAAATAGGGGCAGACCCCGGGAATCCCTTGGAGCGTTCGCTCCATTACCCCTTGGAAAATGCCAGGGGCTACATTTATGCCAAACTGCAGCCTCTTTACTTTAAACGCACCTCTGTGTGTGACTATGGTCTGAGCTTCAGCAGTCGCCTCATCAACAGGCAACTGTTGGTATGCTTGAGCCAAATCAAGCTTAGCAAAGTACTTCCCTCCTTTTAGTGAGGCCAGAATGTAGCTCACCACGGGCACAGGATAGGCATGCTGCTGCAAGGCCTTATTCAGCGTGCACTTATAGTCTGCGCATATGCGGACTTCCCCATTGGATTTTAAGGGAGTCACTATGGGGGTTTCCCATGGACTAGAGTCCACGGGTTCCAGGATGCCCTGTTGGAGCAGCTTGTCCAACTCGGCATCAATCTTACTTTTTAAGGCAAAAGGCACCCTCCTAGGCTTGACCCTTATGAGTGTAATGCCTGGATCCAATTTTAATGTAATGGGAGGCCCCTTGTACGATCCAAGTTCCGAGCTGAACACATCTGCAAACTCCTTGCATACGCCCGCAAGACTAGCCATTTGCAGCTGGTTCAGACCGGTCACCTGGATCCCAAGTGCCTCGAACCAGTCGAGTCCGATGAGACTCGTTCTGTCCCCCCCAACAACGACTACATCCAATGCACCATTGAAGCCCTTTTGCTGTACTCTGATCGTGGCTTCCCCTTTTACGCTTAATCTCATGTTTTGAAAATCAGTAAGGACAAGGTTGGAAGGCCTGAGCTTTACTCTCGAGCCACTCCGGAAACAAATCTTTTTGAACGTGTCCATTGAAATAATAGACAACGCGGAGCCTGTATCCAACTCCATAGCCAGGGGAACTCCCTGCAACTTCACCTCAATACGGAGCTTTTTCTTGAGGGGCCTATGCGTTCCTGTCTTGAACAGCCCCCTCCTAGATGCGCAAAAACCCACCCTGTTTTGGCTGAGGACCTTGGTACCTTTCAGAGGCAATTCTGGGGACCTGTTCTTTGGGCGGCCCATGCAGGCCAATGCAATGTGGCCTTGCCTTCCACATGCTCGACAGACGGCAGATCGAAACCGGCAGTCGGCCCTCCTGTGGCGACCCCCACAGCCGAAACATCGAGGGGATGCAGGCGGTGGCCCTCTCCGATCCGGTCGCCGTCTCTCTGTCGATGGCTGGATCTTGTCCACCTCTTCCTCCGTGGAGTCTTCCCCCGAAACCTCCCGGGCGGCCTCCTGGTGGATCGGGACGGTCACTGAATGACCCTTCAAAGACCGCAAGGCATTCATGGCGCCTCCGGCTGCCTCTTCTGCTGCGATCTCTCGGAGAGCGTCTTGGAAGGTGACGTCCATCCTCGTAAACAGTTTCTGCTGTACTTCGCGGCTTCGCAACCTGCACACCAGTCTATCTCGGAGCCTTTCCTCCAAGTCTTGAAATGCACAAGGGCGTGCGGCCTGCCTCAAGGCCGTGACGAAATCCGCAGCTGATTCGCCTGGCCGTTGGTCCCTTTGCTCGAATTGATGCCTCCACGCAATGATCGAGAGCTTGGGCTCGAAGTGCTCTCGTAGCATCTTTTTCAAATCGGCATATGCGATTGATTCTAATGGTGCCGGTGCGACAAGATTCTCTGCTATTTCAAATGTCTCTTGCCCGCACACACATAGTAGGGTAGCCGCTTTCAGGCCGTCTTCCTGGATCTTGTTTACTCTAAAGTAATTTTCAACGCAAGCTGCATACGAGCTCCAGCGTTCAGGATGCGCGATGTCAAATTCGCCCAGACGGCTCAGCTTGGACATCTTCAACTAGATGGCCTCGTCCACGCCTCTCGCCGTCAGGAATTGAGAAGGGGTCCGACGAAGCCAAGCCCGCCTCCAGCGTATGTATGCTGGCCGGCGGCTGCTCCTCCTGGACGCCGCGCTTCTTTCCTGGCCTGGGTGAGTAGGCCTACTTCTGTTTATTCGGGATCCCCAACGGCAGATCCCACCTTCGTCGCCAATGTTCTGTTCGCAACACAGACATGAAGACAAGGCAGTTGATGCAAAAAGATGTTCTTTATTTGGTACTTGCACTGAACAGAAGCAAACGAGGGAATGGCAACATGCCCTTTTATCCTTCTCCTGCAAGGGGAGGCTCAACCAATGAATGCAGGCTATTCTCCCGCCTCGCGCATGCGCATGAGGCTGGAGACAGCCTGTCTGGGTCCCAGGCAACTTATGGGCTGCCCGGGTCTATACAACCGGTCCCGGGCAAACACGTGGGCTGCCCGGGTCTCTGCAGTTACCCTGCAGGTTGCCTGTGCCTTGCTGATTGACTCAGCAAGGCTCAGGACACAACAGTAATATTGAGGAAATCATGAAGGATGGGGTTACGCCAGGAGATTGTAGAAAGGCAAATGTTCTTATCTTCAAGAGGGGGAAAAAAGAGGACCCAGGTAACTACAAATCAGTCAGCTTGACACTAGTATCAAATTCTGAAACAGGCTCACTTTGTGAGCATTTAGATAAGAATATAGGATTTATGAAGAAGAAGACATGTTAAACAAGTCACAAATGCAGAACCACAGCTTGTATTCCTTACTATTTTACAAGGACAAGCAAAAGGCAAATACAATGTAAACTAAAACATGACTTGGAATGTTTTGGATAAAGCCATTCTTCCACATCAGCACGCTAACTATACTGTTTTTGAGATATTGTCAGTTAATATAAACAATGTAGTTTATTAGGCCACTGGTTTCTGACTGATTCTTCCCTGTCACCATTCAAGGTCATCTCAGCTTATAGTAAATGTTTTCTTACAAGTACACTTTAGACAGTTCTAAAGGGATGGGGGATCTTATAAGTTTGGTAGTGAATGCAGATCACATGTGCATGGAGGGGTAATTTTTACTATGACGAAGAAAATATGATTATATTTGTAAAAGACATAAAGGTAGGGATGGTAAAAGGACAATATTAAGATTCAGAAAGCTAGAGCAAGCAAAAACAATAAGATGAATTTCAATAGAGCCCAATGCAGAACCTTACATTTGGGAAACAAGTTGGATGTGGGAAGAAATGTAAGCAAGGCAATCCAGAAAAACCAACCAGAGTCCACAATAGCTCCTTTCTTATTGCAGTGTCCTGACTGGTAGATATTTTTCCCCAGATTGATAACATGCTGACAGAGGATAAAGTTAGAGTAGAAAACCAATTATGTTGCCTATAATGAATGTGGCACATTCACAAATCAAATCATACCTTTTGGCAATAACTAAGAATGTAAGCAATAGAAATAGGTAAGGATAGCAATAGACACATCTCATTTTATGCCAATATTATTTTGTGCTCCCTCAAGAATAGGTGGAGAATACTTTCTCCATCATGAACAAGGCCCTCCAAATTCTAGGCCAGAGACCAACCCTTTAAGATTCTCTAAAATCATTCATAAATCACATCATCCAGGCTTCTGCTCTGGCTAAAGTCAGCATTCATGACTCTACTATTAGGAAAGCCCCAGATGAAAATGGGATTCATGAAATAGTAACAAGACTGGGAGGGGGGGAAATCACCTGGATGATCTTCCAGATATTATACAAATGTTTTGTGGATACATGAGTCCAAAGTAAAACTTTCCTGGGTGCCTGAATATTATTAGATCTAGCAGAAAGCAAAAACTGTATTCCACAATAAGAATCCCACACTAACTGGAGTTCTCTCATTGATTGGAGATATTTTGCTGCCTCAGTATCTAGATTCGCTATCACTGCAAGAAGCACTGTGTATCAGAAATTCTACAGACAATATCTGGCTGATTATTCAACTAAAGTCAAAGTACAAGTGGGTCATGCAGTGAGAAAATTATCTCAAACATAAAAGCAAGTCTACAAGATGCAGACAAACAAATTCAGTTTTTTGTAATATCTAAGAAAATCTGGGCCTAAAGCTTCACAGAAATATTGTTCATTTCATGCAAAAACAACTCAAATGTTATTGAGTTGAAACAGTCTGGTATGGAGGAGTGGAAGCAAACTCCTACAGGGGGATATAAGAGAATGATAACCAATTAGGGGAAATATGTTAGACCTCAGGGCAGTGGTGGACCCAGAAATCCTTGGGTATTGCCTTCAGAACTCCTTTTCCTCAAATTATTACTAAATTGTAAAGTATACTATGACAGCCAAAGAGCAAGTGTAGAATAGTGGTTAAGATGCTACCCTCGGAAGGGGAGACTCAGGGTCTAGTTCTTCCATAGGCAACAGTTGGATAACCTTTGGCCAGTCACTCCTTCTCAGTTCTAACAGTGTCAAGGTCTGTGACAAGCCAGCAGAAAAACAAAACTTATTACATCATGAATTCATAACCCACTGTGGTTTGTATATTATGCTTTATGGTTAAAGCATATCACCCCAAGCAATTGTGGGTTATTAATAAACCATCATTCAACAAACCTTAACATAGTACAATACAGGAACTGAGTCTCTTCTACTTGGGAATTTATTCCAAGCAGAACAGTAGTAATTGTCAGCGATGCATTCAAATGAATGAAAAAGCCTGATCCAAGGGTCAGGCTTTTAAATCGTTTAAATCTATTGCATGATCTCATTCTATTCTACTGCCCTGGAGTGAATTTATTCTCCTGTGATGAATTCTATTTTATACACAGAGTGTTCCATTTGTCTTCCAGCCAGGAACACAAGCTAACTAGCAGTAGCCGTATTAAACTGCAAAGAGGTCTACTTGTTGCTGACCTTTGCATGTATGGCAGCACTTGTTCCCCCTCAGGGTATTGTTAGATAAAGAGTCATATAATGGCTGGATCAGAAAGCAAGATTATGATTATTTTCTCCTTTGTTTATACAGCTCAGGAGAAAAATAGAAAAGTCAGGTAATATATTCCAAGTAGTCAAAGAGAAACCTTCCTTTATAGGGTGAAGATAAGGATCCTCTTGGTAACCTGGGCTACAAACCATGTTGTAGATGCAAAATGATGCAAAAAAGTTTGAGTTATCCCTGACATTTCAGTCACAGGGTTTCAAATATAAAGACTTGGCATAAACTGAAGTGAATAACTAGATGATTTGATGGTTTGATCCCATATAGGCTACCCAAGGAAGTTCAGAGGAAATGGAAATTTGGCTTATTAAGGGGAAAGTAATAAGACTGGAAATCTTGTCTTATGTGGATGGATTTCCTTTCTGAGGAATAAAGTATCTTTAATGCTTTGGAGGGGAGGATGAAAGCAACATACTATAGGTATGACTTGTTATTCTTAAGGTCAAGTGGCCATCTTGCAAGAAGATTATGCTTCTCGGCCTTACATTAGAAACTGAATTTAAAAAGTACTACGTACATGTATGTGTATATTGGTAGGTATTTGTGGGATATGTTTTTGAGTCAGTATTGATTCCTGACCATTGCTGGACTGTCCCCTACAGTTTTCTTGGCATGATTTTGGAAGTTTTTTGCTGTAGTCTTCTTCCCAGGGCTGAGAGTGTGTGACTGGTTCATATCTAAGATGGGTCTTGAATTCTTACTATGCCAAACTGGCTCTCAAAGAAAAGCACAAATGCAGAGAAATGTGGAGACAAGCAATCTCAAAAGGAAGGTATAATCTAAGAATCATACACTGGGAATCACGTTCTTGAATTGCACAACTGGAGAAAGTTAATTATTATTGGAAAGTGAACAATTGTATCAGACACTTGGTTCTAGATTCAGGCCTAATAATGGTACTATTTTGTTGCCAGTGGCATAAGAAAGAAATGAGCAAAACATTTACAGTTTTAGATCTCAATTTCCTATTTGATTGAAAATATTGCAAGAGAAAGCAAAAGTTGGTAGTGATATCTATGAAAAGTCATGTTCATCAATGCCAGAATTAGCTTTCTGTTGTAGGTTTTTCCATGATACCATCTTTCTTGAAAATCAAAATAGTTATGGCAGATTTCTGAATCCTGGGGATTGAATTAGGGTGGACTTGAACTGCTGTCTTTCCTTTAAAAAACAAAAATCACAAATATCTAATGGGCATTAGGTAGCTTCTGGAATCTAACATCAATCAATCTGTCTGTCTATCTACCTATCATTTATCATGCTCTTCAGGACTAAATAACTAATGCAATATCACCTAAAGTTTCTTTCACCTTTAACTTTACAATTGGTCAACCAGCATGGCTTCCATTGTTTTATCAAGGAAGAAATCAATGGAAGTTAAAAATGCTCACATGGAGGTTTGGTGTTGATCCACTCTCCTATTAATTTAAATCATTTGGGAAAGCTTAAAAAGCAAACTAATTATTTTCTGTTTACAATTCTTGTGTACAGCTAATACACAGAGTAGTAGCTAGTCTATAAGGAAATGTAAACCTGTCAGTTGACTGTGAAGTCACTCAGCTTACACAGCAGCTGCAATTAGAAAGTTATTAAGTAGAGTCCCTTAGCCAGGGCTAGTTCTGGATGGCCCTGTTAATACAATCCATTAGCCTGCTCTCATTTATAGCTAAGCTATAAATTTTTAATCATATTAGTGTGAACAATGTCAGAACCAGCTGTCTAGACAATTAATGCAGCATAACTTTGACTAAGTAAACACATACGCTCTACTTGTTTTCTTTCAGTGCCGCTAGCAGTCTTCCATACTAAAACTACAATAAATATTATACTACTACTATAGTAATAGGCATTATTTTACCCACACACAGACACCCCCTCACCCCCACACCCCCTCGCCTCTCCCCCCAGAGAAAGAGAGAGAGAGGATAATGAAGTCTGAGAAAAACTGATCTCACACACTTCAAACTAGTATTTTCCCAAATGAATAAATCATCATGGCCAGGTTAGTACACAAGGCTGTGCTATAAACAATGATTTACAAAGTATAGTAGCTGGATTCATACACTGAACTATATATGACTACAATAGACAATTTCAGAAGGGAGGCTGCAGGTTTGTGCTACAATCTAATGAAAGACCCCTTCGTGATTACTGCCTTGTTGTCGCAAAGGGGCCTGCACAGCTTAAAGAAGCTATGAGCTAAGTTGTGCAGGGCCATCCAAGATGGACAGGTCATGGTGGAGAGTTCTGACTAAACGTGGTCCACTGAAGAAGGAAATGGCAACCCAAGTAGTGCCAGAAAAAAATTAAGTGGCTAGGCCAAAGCTGAAAGGAACTCAACTGTCAGTGTGTCTGGTGATGAAAGAAAAGTCTGATGCTGTAAAGTCCGATGCATAGGAAACTGGAATGTAAGATCTATGAATCACAGTAAACTGGATGTGATCAAATATGAGATGGCAAGATTTAATATCAACATCTTGGGAATCAGTGAATTAAAAAGGATGATTTAATTCAGGGCAAATTTAATTCAGATGACCATTATATCTACTGTGGGCAATCCCTTAGAAGAAATGGAGTAGCCCTCATAGTCAATAAAAGAATGAGAAAAACAGTACTGGCTGCAATCTAAAAAAATGACAGAATGATCTTGGTTTGAATCCAAAGCAAATCATTCAACATCATAGTAATCCAAGTCTATATCCCAACCAAGACCAGTTCTATGAAGACTTACAATAGCTTCTAAAAGTAACATAAAGAAAAGATGTCCTTTTCATCATAGGGGACTGGAATGCTAAAACAGAAAGTCAAGAGATAACAGAAATAACTGCAATGAAGCAGGACAAAGGATAAAAAGTGTTTCGTCAAGAGAACACACTGGTCATATCAAACACTCTTTTCCAACAATCTAAGAGACAACTCTATACATGGACATCATCAGATGGTCAACACTGAAATCAGATTAATAATATACTTTACAGCCAAAGATGGAGAAGCTCTATACAATCAGTAACAACAAATCCTGGAGCTGACTGCGGCTCAGATGATGAGCATCATATTGCAAAATTTAGGCTTAAAAAAAGTAGGGAAAACCATTAAGGCATTTAAGTATAACCTAAATCATATCCCTTATGAATATACAGTGGAGATGATGAATAGATTGAAGGGTTTAGATCTAGTAAACAGAGTGCCTGGAGAACTATGTACAGAGGTTTGTAACACTGTACAGGAGGCAGGAACTAAAACCATCCCAAAGAAAAAGAAACGCAAGAAAGTGATGTGGCTGTCTGATGAGGCCTTACAAGTAGCTGAGGAAAAAAGAAAACAACAAGGCAAAGGAGAAAGGGAAGGCAGATTTCCAGAGAACAGCAAGGAGAGATAAGAAGGCCTTCTTACATGAACAATGCAAAGAAACAGAGGAAAACAATAAAATGGGAAAGACTAGAGATCTCTTCAAGAAAATTGGAGACATCGAGGTAACATTTGATGCAAAAATGTGCACAGTATAGGACAAAAATGGTAGAGAAGCAGAAAAGATTAAGCAGACATGGCAAAAATGCACAGAAGAACTATACAAGTAAGATGAGATGAGATGAGATAAGATAAACTTTATTGTCATTTTTTTTACTATGGGCACACTGGCACACATTAAAAATGAGCTTCTGTTGCCTGCTCTCGAAAGAAAGTATATATCTACCCATACCCATACATACACTTGCTGTATGCATATATGCATATATATACCTATACACCCATACATATACGTATGTACCTATATATATTAATCAATGTCCATTTTGAATACATAGTGGAAACAGGAAACTTGAGAATTCACAAAGTTCATATTGTATGGAACAAAACTGTAACTGAATCTGGGTTCTGCTTTGGATAGCATGGAGCCTCCTCCCAGAAGGTAACAAGGTTGTGAAGAGGATGTGTAGTGTCCTAGACAATCCTGCGGATCCTGCTCAAGCATCGCTTATATGCTATGTCCTGGATGGAAGGAAGGGAACTACCAGTAATCTTTTCTGCCATCTCACCACTCTCTGCCCTGCCTTCCTGTCCGAACCAGACTGTAATGCAATATGATAGGATGCTCTTGATTGTCTCTTTATAGAAAGTGGTAAGGACAAGGGAAGGAAGATGTACTTTTCTCATGCAATGCAGAAAAAGCAGCTGCTGTTGCGTGGGCTTCACCAGTGTCTCACTGTTGAGCGATCAAGCTAGCCTACTCATTAGCTGCACACCCAGAAACTTGGTGCTACTAACCACCTCCACAGGTGAATCATTAATACACAAAGGTGTGTGGCTGTGCCTGCCTTTTCTGAAATCGACAATGATATCTTTAGGATTGGAAAAAGTCAGTTTATGTTCCAATCCCAAAGAAGGGCAATGCCAAAGAATATTCAAACTACTGTACAATTGTGCTCATTTCACACGATAGCAAGATCATGATCAAAATCTTATAAGCTAGACTTCAGCAATATGTGAACCAAGAACTACTAATAGTACAAGCTGGATTTCAAAGAGGCAGAGGATTGCCAACATTTGCTGGATTATGGAGAAAGCAAGGGAGTTCCCGAAAAACTCATTGACTATGCTAAAGCCTTTGATTGTGTAGATCACAACTGATAGGCCCCAAGTTGTGTGAGTTGGAAAGAAAGTTTCCAACTCCATCTGCTTGAGTACAGGTTCTCCACAGGGCTGTGTCCTGAGTCCGCTACTGTTCACCTTGATGACCCACGACTGCTGTGCCAAATCTGCTACGAATCATATTGTGAAGTATGCAAACGACACGGCAGTGGTGGGTCTTATCCGGGATGACAATGAAGATGCTTATAGGGAAGAGGTGAAGGCTCTGGTGGACCAGTGCAATAAAAGTAACCTGGTTCTAAATGTTGATAAAACAAAGGAGATCATTGTAGATTTTAGAAAGAGTCGGCATAGTCATACTCCACTCAATATCAAGGATGCAGCTGAAGAGGTGGTCAACAGTATTAAATATCTGGGGGTGCAGATAACTAACAATCTGAATTGGTCTCTCCACACCTCATCCTTAGTGAAGCGTGCAAATCAGCGTCTGCATTTCCTGCGTCGCAGGAGGAGAGCACATCTTTCTCTTTCTGTCCTGGCCACTTTTTACAGAGGTATGATTGAAAGCATTTTAACAAACTGCATCACTGTCTCATTTGGTGATAGCAGTGCTTCAGATAGAAAGTCCATACAGAGATTGGTGAGGACAGCCGAGAAGATCATAGGAAGCTCGCTCCCTGGTATTCAGGATGCCGCTTATAAGTGCTATGTGCTCAGAGCTCAAAGTATTGTTAGAGATCCACACACCCACTTTATGGTCTGTTTCTGTTGCTCCCTTCTGGGAGGAGGTTTTGAAGTATTTCTAGCAGGACTACCTGACTCAGTAATAGCTTTGTTCCCTATGTCATCCATCTTGTAAACTCGCAAAATTCGTTTTTCTCACCATGCACATGTATACAACTAGACTGTTGTTTCTCTGTATCATATGATATATATGGGTATATGCATAATTTTGTATTTATTCATTTATTTTTGTCATATTTATGTAGTGTATATTGGAGGTGGTGACCCTTTGAGAGCTGAATGCAACGAAATTTCATTTTAATGTATGCCGATTATTGTACATTCAAAGTGACAATAAAGTTATTATTCTATTCTAACAAACCGTGGCAAGTTCTTAATAAGATGGGCATGACAGGCCACCCTGTCTCCTGCGAAAACTGTATGCTGGTCAAGAAGCAACAATTAGAGCTGGACATGGAATAACTGACTGGTTCAAATCGGGAAAGGAGTATGACATTGTTGCTCTACCTATTTAACTTATATATATAAGTATATATATATATATACAAAATGCCAGGCTGGATGAATCACAAGCAGGAATTAAAATTGCCAGGAGAAATAGCAACAACCTCAGATAAGCAGATGATACCACTCAAATGGCAGAAAGTTAAGAGAAACTAAAGAGCATCTTGAAGAGAGTGAGAGGGGAGACTGCAAAAGTTGGGTTGAAACTCAACATTAAAAAAACTAAGATTATGGCATTTAGTTCCATCACATCCTGACAAATAAAAGGGGAAGAAATGGAATCAGTGATAGATTTTATTTTCTTGGACTCCAAGATCACTGCAGATGGTAACTGCAGCTATGAAAGTAAAAGAGACTTGCTCCTTGGGAGGAAAGTTAAGACAAACCTAGACAGCCTATTAAAGTAGAGACATCACCTTGACAAAAAAGATCCATATAGTCAATACTATGGTTTTCCCAGTAGTAATTATGACTGTGAGAGAAGGCTAAGTGCTGAAGAATTGATGCTTTGGTGGTGCTGAAGAAGACTCATGAGAATTCCTTGGAATGCAAGATCAAATCAGTCAATCCTAAAGGAAATCAACACTGATTGTTCTTTGGAAGGACAGATACTAAAGCTGAAGTTCAAATACTTTGGCCACCAAATGAGGACTCTTTGGAAAAGACCCTAAGGTTGGGAAAGATTGAAAGGAAAAGGAGAAGTGGATGGGAGAGGATGAGATGATTAGATAGTGTCATTGAAGCAATGAACATAAATTTGGGCAAATTCCATGAGCCAATGAAGGACAGTGGACCTGGTGTGCTATGGGCCATAGGGTTGTGAAGAGTAAGACACAACTTAGTGACTGAACAACAGCAACAAATAAGGCCAGAGTAGATATGGTAGATGAAAAAAACTCATGTTTATCACATAAATAAAAAGAAGACATATTTCTAAAGTTTAAAGGGATGTTTCTAATAATAATTTAAGAACAGAAATGAAAAATAAAATCTATTTACAACAGACCAATGGGAGCTGATTTAGAATCACATATGAATATCTGAGCTACATAGAACAATTGATCGAGAGCTGCCTAAATCGGGTATAAAATGAGCAGCTATGTAAATGTTTTAAATGAATTGATTAAATAAATGAACAGATGATGTTATCTATCTTTCTTTATATTTTCTAGGGCCGTGGTTCCCCTCCCCCATTGAAGTTCCTTACATTTAAAAAACCATTATATCTTTGTGGTTTCAAACAAAAAAAGAGAAATTGAAAAGCAAATTAAATGGAGAAAAAATGTGTATCAAAGCTCAAGCCCACATTTAAAAACTATTTCAGCATTGCATTTTTCACATATGATCAGTAATTGTCAAACCCAGCACAGTAGTCTTTAATTAGTGAGAATTTATGAAGAATAGCATTTATTTAATCCCAAATATTTCCCTGCACTTCTAAGAAATAGTCTTTTTTCATGTTACATAATCCATCGAGAGGGAAGACATTTTCAAACATTTCAGGCTTATTTTAATTATTGGTTAATCACAATCATTTAATACATTAAATGATTTTCGTTTCAGGGAAAATTTTGCTTTGGTGCCAGAATATGGATAAAAATGTAATTTGAGATTAACAGGGAAACTTCACTAAGCCCTTGTTTATTGTCTTAACAACACACAGTCATTTGGAGACTTTAAAACAGCCTTTTATAAATTATTTCAAACAAAATCCCATTAACAATCATTTGCATTGATTCAAGGGATAGCTAATGGCTAGACATTTTGATCAACATTTAAACAAAGTGGATTCCCACAAATCCATCAGACACATCTAACAAGAAAGCATGCTTTCTGTCTGGAAGAACACGTGTAACAACCAAGGTTATGCCATAGACCACCTCTTCCTCTTCCAAGGTGGGGGAGCTGAAGACAGAATTGCCCAAGTCCAGAGAAGGTACATTTCATAATCACACATTCCTCTTGAATATGGCAGCAACGACACCCAATTCTGTGCAATGTACACCAAACAGCCCCATTGTTGCCAGAAAGAAGAAAGATTGAGTGGAGACAGAGAAGATGAATAGGGAAGCGCCTTGGTAAAGACAGCTACCTTTGTCATAGAAAGCATCAGCTAAGCTAGATTGAATTGTCTTGAAAAGACAGGAAAGTCAGGAATCGAATAGAATAGAATAGAATAGAACAGAGTTTGAAGGAACCTTGGAGGTCTTCTAGTCCAACCCCATGCTCAGGCAGGAAACCCTGTACCATTTCAGACAAATGGTTGTCTAGTCTCTTCTTAAAAACTTCCAGTGTTGGAGCATTCACAACTTCTGGAGGCAGGTTGTTCCACTAATTAATTGTTCTAACTGTCAGGAAATTTCTTCTTAGTTCTAGATTGCTTCTCTCCTTGATTAGTTGGCAGGAATAGCCAACACCTCAGAAGACAAGTACAGGGTCCAAAAGGTTCTTGACAAACTTGAACAATGGGCCCTATCCAACAAAATGAAATTTTATGTGGAGAATCTGGTCCACTAATTTCGTCTCCTTGTCAAAGAATGCAATAAGATTTATCTGGCATGGTCTGTTTTTGACAAACCCACGTTGGCTTTTGGTTATGACTTTTTTTTGCCTCTAGGTGTTCACTGATTCATTGTTTGATTATCTTTTCCAGAATCTTCCCAGATATGTCTGTAGTCAGGCTGATATGTCTGTAGTTTCCTGGATCTATTTTTTCTCCCTTTTTTGAAGATGGGAACTACATCAGCGCTTTTCCAGTCCTCTGGTAGTTCCCCAGTGCTCCAGGATCTTTGAAAGATATAGTTCAGTGGTTCTGAGATCACGTCTGCCAGTTCCTTCAGAACCTTGGGGTGTAGTCCATCTGGTCCTGGTGATTTGAACTCATCTAGGGTGAACAGATGCTCACTTACCGTTTTCTTGCCTATTTTAACTTGTGTTTCTAATCTGTTTTTTATGGTACTGTTTTTGACAGGTTGGACTGTTTTTTGTGTTTGTGTAAAGACGGATGCAAAAAATGAGTTAAATAGTTCTGCTTTCTCCCTGTTGCTTGTCACCTTCTTGCCACTTTCTCCCACTAATGGACCAATCGTTTCCTTAACTTTTTTCTGGACTATGCTCTCTCTTATCCTTCAGATCTTGATATTGTAATTTTTAGTTTCAATTTCCAGATTACAACATTGCAGGCAAATATTGTCCTTTGTGACTCCTGCCTGTATGACTTAAGCAGGCATCCCAGTATTATTCCACAAGCTTTGCCCCATTTGCACATGTGTCTAATGTCATAGTAAATGTAAAAAGGGGGTGCGGCTTGCATCCCAATACTGCAACTCTGCTCCTGTCATTCTGATCACCTTATTACTGGCCTTGAGATTGTCAGACATAACACTCTCTCAATTGCATCAAAACTGTTCTCCTTTGAATGAAATTTCAAAGGCAAATTTTCTTTCACAAAGTTGAAGTAGAATGGATAGAAAAAGATTGGAAAATCTTTATGCATGGCATAATATGATCCTATAACTAGGAAAGTGTGGCGTGCTATGAAAGTTAAGATGCTCTATAAAAGTCTCTGGGCAACTTTGAGCAAATCACTGTGTAATAGATGAAGCCAAAACAGATTTTGGAAAACAAACAGGAACAATAAGAACAATATATCCCACAAGCAAGATGGCAGAAAAAGAGTGGTATAATAGGAATGAATAAATAAATAGTGTGAAGTTACTACAGCATGTTGTTCGAAAATACCTAAAAATCCCAAGAAACATTTGCTGCCTTTTGATTTAGTACTCAAATAATACTTTAGTAAGGATTAATCAGTCATACCTAAACTGAACTGAAAAAAATCTAAGGAAATGAGGATACATGACATTGAATAGGAACAGGAGACAGACAATAATCTTTTCCCTCCCCTTTCCTCTCATTAATGCAGTAGGGTTTATTTTGAATGAAGGCAGTATGAGTTTAAATTAAATGTCAAATATAATTTAACTTTAAAGCATGAAGTGCCTCACTGAGTTTGCGGAGGAATTGGCAGCCCTCCTGAGCGGTTAATTGCTACCCACCCAATAACGAGCTATAAAAAGATCACTCGTTTTCACTCCTGAAATGCAGTCTGGTTGAGGAGAATGAGCTTACATATTTTAAAATTGGAAAATATTGCAATATCAAGAAATTATGGCTGTAAAAATTGTTTTAAAATAAAATATTTTAAGTTTCCCAAATACCTTTAAAGAGATATATGAAGTTTTTGTCTTTAAAATTGCATATGTAAGGAAAAAGAGCAAGGGGAGGAACATCTTTGACTTCTGAAATTCCTTTTTCCTCCTTAAAAATCAGCATAAAGAAATGAAAGCAAAATCAGGATGAACTAGTATAGTTCACGTTATGACAACATAGACAACTACATTTTTAATTCCAAATATAACAGAAAGATGCCATCAGCAATTTTTACATTTTCAGACCAGATTTGTAATATAAACTAAAATATGACCGTGTAGTTATTTTTGAGATCACATTCAATTATCTCTGATTTTAATTTTTTATAAGAGTTAAATAGTTTTCCCACTGACACTGTCCTATTTTTTCCTCTGAATATGTAAACATTTATTAATCAAGCAGAAACAAAATCTTATGTATCCATAATGTACTTATAGGGTGTTGTGTAAATGGACTATCTGCATTTCAGTAGCCTTCTCTCAGTTACAATTTGACCCTTTGTCTTTTTATCCATCCTTCACTTCTCAAGTTCAGAGAACTTCCTTTCTGTACTTTCTCAGTCTGTTTTGAGGACATATTTTGATGTACTGTATATTGGTCGACTTATGTAAAAAAAAAATTATGAAATAGGTGGATTTAAAGATAAAAGGGATTAGAGATCAATATAATTAAACTCTTTTTCTCAGTGCATTATTGAAATCTGCACTGAGAAGATACTGGAAAAGATAATTAAAAAACAGATATGTGAACATCTAGAAACAGATAAAGTTATAACTAAAAGCCAGCATGTATTTATTAAAAACATATAAAGAACAGTTGCTGGAATTGGGTCTGTCTAGTTTAATGAAGAGAAGGACGAGGGGAGTGACATGACAGCAACCTTCCAATATCTCAGGGGCTGCCACAAAGAAGAGGGATCTTATATATCCAAGAGGGAGTCAACCTATTCTCCAAAGCATCTGAAGGCAGGACAAGAAGCAACCGCTGGAAACTAATCATGGAGAGAAGCAACCTAGAACTAAGGAGAAATTTCCTGATAGTTAGAACAATTAATCAGTGGAAAGACTTGCCTTCAAAAGTTGTGGGTGCTCCATCACTGGAGGTTTTTAAAAAGAGATTGGACAACCATTTGTTTGAAATGGTATAGGGTTTCCTGTCTGAGCAGGGGGTTGCAGTAGAAGACCTCCAAGGTCCCTTCCATCATCATCATCATCATCATCATCATCATCATCATCATCATCATCATCATCATCATCATCATCATCATCATCATCATCATCATCACAGATCATACTAAACCAATCTCATTTCATTCTTTGACAATGTGACTAAATTAATAGACCAGTGAAATGCTGTGGACATAGTGTACTTAAACTTCAGCAAGGTATTCAATAAAGTAGAACACAACCTACGTTTTTATAAGCTAGATAAGCTAGAAAAATCATCACCAGATGGATTTGTAATTGGCTGACAAACCATATTTTGAGCAGGTGGTTGGAAGAGAAGATCTCCAAGGTCCCTTCCAGCTTTATTCTGATTGATTGATTGATTGATTGATTATTAAACTCTTTTTTTTCAGTGCAGTATTGAAATCTGGAATGAGTCTTCAGCTAATTTCATGCACTTTAGAAAACAATCAGAGGACCAAGTAAATGAGAAGAAATATGCATGGATCTACAGGAAAAAAGGAAAAGCTTCTGTCACTACTGAATTCAATTATTTTTCTGTCTTGATACAGAAAAAATATTGTTGTTGCTTGTTGCTTGTTGCTTGTTGCTTGTTGTTGTTGTTGTTGTTGTTGTTGTTGTTGTTCTTCTTCTTCTTCTTCTTCTTCTTCTTCTTCTTCTTCTTCTTCTTCTTCCTCTTCCTCTTCCTCTTCCTCTTCCTCCTCCTCCTCCTCCTCCTCCTCCTCCTCCTCCTCCTCCTCCTCCTCCTCCTCCTGTAGTTTAGAATCAATTCAAACTTTATTCAAAAGCTAAAAATTGTCCAGGGATCACTATTGTATCTACTGTATGTGGTTTCATGTAAAACTGATTTTTTTGTAAGCTGAGTGTTGTGAGGTCAAAAAATTATATTCCCCCCCGTTATTTTGGCAGTTCTACTGTTATGGCTCTTAATGCTCCAATGTCTATGGAGAATCCAGTGCACCTGTTTGTTTTGATTAGATTTGGTAATTTTGACTAGTGATCATTCCCTATGATTTGGATATAATATATATGCTGTTCTAAGTAATGCAACTTTGTTCAGTTGCCCTGAGTTTTTATCGATTCCATTGTTGCTGTTATTCCTAAATAATTAGCCTCATTATATACCAACTTTGATTCCAGACATGGCAATAAATCTCCAGATTTTCAAATTTATGTTCAAGAATGTGCCTAGAAAATATGCTTCACAAACATGACAGCTTAATATACTATTTTATTGCAGATAACATAGAATTATAACCATATTTACACAGAAGATTACCTTGGTACAGAGTAGGGAATTCAACCCTTATATATATCTGCTGCAGATTAAAATTTTAGATCTTTTCTGTCTACCATTTCAAATCAGTGGAACATAGGCTGTTTGTGTCCCAGCCTTGAAAATGTTTTAGTGTTTAGTGTTAGCATAATGGGTAGCATGGAAACAGAATGTGCCCATTTGCCTATCTTAAAGCAGTCTCTTCTCCAGATGGTGCATTGACGTGATATGAAAATTGCCACAGAAAAATCTCCCTTAGACTACGGTAAATAAATGTCCTTCAAAATAACGTTATATACAAAAACAGATTCATCAATGCAATAGGTATGAGTGTGATGCCAAACATTTATCCTTTCCTTTCCCTTTACATTTTTTTCTCAA
The DNA here is from genome assembly GCA_023970755.1 of Azemiops feae. Lineage (NCBI taxonomy): Eukaryota > Metazoa > Chordata > Lepidosauria > Squamata > Viperidae > Azemiops > Azemiops feae. The sequence goes on along the minus strand of JALGBA010003870.1, from coordinate 671,994 downwards.
TTTGATAGGAAAGAAATAATTCCAGATTTTTCTTTACGGAAGCCAAATCCTCATCCAGAGTTCACAGAGCTCACATATTAATTAAATGCTCCCCTTTTTTGTCTATTGCTTTATTGTGCATTTATCCAGGGTTAGCAACAGATTCAGTCAGCTGTTGCATGAATGAGTTGTAGGAAACCTGAACTAGCATTTCTTATATACAGTAGTGACCAAAATTGTGGAAACCTTTTGGGAAAAGTGTACAGTAGAAATGCCACCTTTGGTTAAGTTTCCACCAATTTTTCTTCTAATTTCTTTATAACTGTAGCCTTGTTCACTTAATAATACTATTTTACATCGCTTTCTGGGCAACCAGTCAACTCTTTGCACCATTACTTTAATTTTATTACGTTTTACAAGCTCACTAAATGAAAGAAAAAAAACCCCAGCCAACTTGATAATGATCACATAATACACTGACAAATGTCCTCCTCTCAGCTTCAATACATGACATCAATAACTGAATCCTACTGTGATCTGATTGGCTCATTGCCAAAATAAGATGACACCTGATTGGCTCTCTAAACACTCATGCTCATTGGCTACAGTCAGATGAAGGAAAGCTACCTGATATTAACCTAAACAAGTTGTGCTTCCTTTTTCTGGTTATTTGGCTATAACGTTTCATAGGATACAGTACAGATAATTGAACAAACTATGTTGCATTACATTCTTGATTAAATTATCTTTCCATTGATATATAATTTTATGGTACTACTCCCCCAAAAAGGTGTTATTAGCCATCAAACCTCAAAAATACACTTTTCCCAAAAGGTTTCCATAATTTTGGCCACTACTGTATTTTCAGATAAGGGGCGTTGTCTTACCTGAATGCCTTTTCTCAGCATGATGATGGAGAATCCACAAATGGGTTAACTTCATCCTCCTGCCCAATGCGACTAAGTCAAACGTTTGCCACACCTCCTGCTGGGCTAGATCCTGACCCAGTTCACGACGAAGGCAAAGCACAGAAACTATAGTCGGACGCGTTGGCTCCTCCTGCCCCCTACACAGGACCTGATGGCCATTTGAAGGGGTGGGGGTGGATTCTCCATCCTCATGCTGAGAAAAGGCATTCAGGTAAGACAACGCCCCTTCTCCAGCATGAGGATGGAGAATCCACAAATGGGACATACCAAAGCCATCTGTCCCTATGGGAGGGAATCAGTCTGGGCCTGTGTCCCGGTTGACGACACCACCTGTTGCAATACCCGCCGGCCAAAGGAGGCGTCTGAGGAAGCAAATTTGCCCATCTTGTAGTGCCGTATGAAAGGAGAAGGCGAAGACCAAGTCGCCGCTCTAGAGATTTCATCGATGGAGGCTTGCATAGCCCAGGCTGCCGATGCCGCGGCGCTGCACGTGGAATGAGCCATGATGCAGCCAGGTATGGGCAATGAGTGCGATTGGTAAGCTCGCGTGATGCAAGCTTTGATCCACCTGCCGATTGTTGAGGCAGACACTCTCTGACCCATGGAAGAGGGCTGAAAGGAAATAAAGAGCATCTCCGACTTTCAAAAAGCGGATGTCCGCTTGATGTAATATTTTAGCGCTCTGCGAACATCCAAAGCATGCCATTTATGTTCCAAATTGTGGGCTAGATTGGGACAAAAATTAGGAAGTACTACCTCCTGGGCCCTGTGGAACAGGGTGTTGACCTTGGGGACAAATGACGGCTCAAGGCAAAAAATCACCCTGTCGTTGTGAAAGGTGCACAGATCTTCCCTGACCAAAAGAGCCGCCAGTTCCGAGATGCGTCTGGCCGATGTTACGACTACCAGGAAGGCGACTTTCATGGACAAGAGGCGGAGTGTGCATGTCCTGATGGGTTCAAACAGGGCTGATGTGAGGGCCTGTAGGACCCATGGTAGATCCCAAGAGGGGTAACAGTGGACCACTGGGGGCCTGGAGTTGGTCGCCCCTTTGATAAAGGAATGCACCATGGGATGCTATGCCAAAGGGGTCAAATTGTCGCATTGTAAAACTGTTGACAGAGCTGCGACCTGTGTACAAATGGTGCTGGGCGATAGGCCCTTGTCTAACCTCTCAATCAGGTATTCTAAAATCCTCAGGATGGTAAGCGAGGAGAGATCCAATTGACTTTTGGCACACCAGAGACGAAAGTTTCTCCAGGTGGAATCATATATCCTATTCGTGGAAGGGCGCCAGCAGGCTTGAATCATTGCTATAACCCTCGTTGAATAGGATCCCATCGTTAGCAGTTGCCGCTCAAGTGCCAGGCGGCTAACTGAAGCCACTGAGGGTCTGGGTGCTGCAGGGCTCCCTGACTCAGAGCAATGCGGTTGGGAGGAATTCTCCATGGGGGAGAGATGGAGAGATCCACGAGGTCTGCAAACCAAGGACGTCTGGGCCAGTATGGGGCAATCAGAATTACTTCCGCCTGTTCCAGCAGAATCTTGTGGATGGCCGCCTGGATCAGAGGAAGAGGAGGGAAGGCGTATAACCATTCCCTGGGCCAAGGGCTGTGGAGCGCATCCACCTTCTCCGCCCCCTGGGAAGGAAACCGAGAGAAGAACCTTGGGAGCTGAGCATTCAGCGGTGAGGCGAACAGATCTATTATCGGTTGTCCGAATCTGATCGAGACCTCCCTGAAAATGGAGGGATCCAGGCACCACTCGGAGTGGTCTACTGTCGATCTGCTTAAGGAGTCCGCCTGCCGGTTCGCTTCTCCCGAGATGTGTTCCGCCCTGAGGGAGGAGAGGTTGGACTCTGCCCAAGAAGCTAGTAACTGAGCCTCGGTCATAAGGTCTCTGGACCGGGTACCCCCCTGGTGGTTCACATGGGCCTTGGCTGCGACATTGTCCGTAAGAACCAGGACATGTTGCCCTGCTACACTGCTCCTGAAATGCCGGAGGACAAGATGTATGGCCCTGAGCTCCAACCAGTTTATGTTGTGCTGCAGGTCCGGTCGAGACCACGGCCCTGAGCCAACTGAGACTGGAGGTGAGCTCCCCAACCAAAGAGGCTGGCGTCTGTAGTTAGGGTGATATGAGGTGTTTCCTTGAATAAGGACCCCTTTGCCAATGCCGGAGATATCCACCAGCAAAGGGAGTTCAAAGTCTGAAGAGGGACCCTGACCTTCTGAGTGGAAGAGCTCGTGCCCAGTCTCTGAAATGGTAGAAGGAACCATTGCAGATGTCTGGAGTGCAACCTGGACCATGGGACGATTGACATGCACGAAACCATCTTGCCTAGCAGTTTGGAGAGTGTGGCCAGGGAAACTACTCGATCCTTCTGTATCTGGATCATCAGAGAACGAATACTGTCCTGGCGTTCCTGCGACAGGTAGACCATGCACTGCGTCGTGTCTATGATCGCCCCCAGATGTAATAGACGGGTGGATGGGACAGTGTGGCTCTTCGGGAAATTTATGGAAAAACCGTGGGCCTGGAGAACCCCTATAGCATGGTTCAGATCCAATTGAGCTGCCTGAATGGACGAGGATTGAATCAGAATGTCCTCCAGATAACACTGGATCCGCACCGGAATTAGCCTCAGGTGGGCCGTCAACGCTGCCAAGATTTTTGTGAACAGTCTTGGGGCGGAGGAAAGGCCGAATGGGAGGGCCCTGTATTGGTAATGGTGCCCTGCAAAACCAAACCTGAGGAACCTGCAATGGCTGGGGATAATTGGGACATGCAAATAGGCCTCCATGAGGTCTATGGATGTCAGAAAGTCGTTCCGCCTCAGGCTGGCTAGGATGGACTGGAGTGTCTGCATCTTGAACCTTTTGTATTTTAGATGGTAATTCAGACCTTTGAGGTCTAGAATGGCTCTCCATCCTCCTGAGGTCTTGGGTACCACGAAGAGGATGGAGTAGAATCCCGACCTCACTTGCCCAGTCGGGACTGGTTCTATGGCCTTGATGTCTAGGAGATGACGAATGGCCTGCTGCATATTCTTGTCCATGCTTCGTGGAGTTGGACAAGATATGAAACGACTCAGGGTTCTGGAAAGGAATGTGAGGGAGAGACCCTCTCTGACGGTGCGGAGTACCTAAGAGTCTGTCGTGGTGCCCTCCCATTGGTTTATAAAGAGAGAGAGTCTGCCTCCAATGGGAGCCGTGTCTCTGGAGTCATTTAGACTTTCGAAATGGGCGACCGCTGCTCCCTCGAAAGGGCCGTTTACTTTGGGCCTGCTGTCTGAGTCTGGGGCCTGGATGCTCCCATGAGCGGTTGGGTCTGGGTGGAATGGACCGAGTAGGCCAGGGAAATGCAAGTCTCAGAAGTTAGAGCCAGCGGGATCGCAGCGGACGCGCTCAAGGGCAGCAAAAAGAAAAAATGCTGTTTGAGGTTCGGCCGTGCTGTAAGCAAGTGGCGGCCCCCTGCGGAGCCCGCGGCTCAGCTGATCATTGGGAGACGATCGCGGCTTCTTTCGGCTGAATGTCAGATCGGGTGGATAGCTCAGAAAAAAGGCTGCAAAATACAGCAAGGACAGAAATCCACAAATGGGAATACAACCTGCCTGTAGCAATGAGGAGCCAAATGAAAAGCGTCCTGATGGGCTAGAGACTAAGCCGTAAACTCGGTCAGGATCTAGCCCAGCAGGAGGCGTGGCAAACGTTTGACTTAGTCTCATTGGGCAGGAGGATGAAGTTAACCCATTTGTGGATTCTCCATCCTCATGCTGGAAAATAATCCCTTCAACATTCTTGATAATGGTCAGTCTTTATTATAGACTCTTTCCTTAAAAATATGTTTTATCATAAATAAGTCCCATTTTAAGTATTGAAGTTCATTCTGAAGTAAGGCTGAGTGGCTTTGGAGAAACAATCTCAATGATTTAACTCAAGAGTTAAAATTGTTTATTGCTGAAAATACTTTCTTTTTCATCCCATCAGCAAGACAGGCAGTATTATAAAGTTTGTTACTTTGCAAATTTTGATCAGCAGGATTGGAGGAGTACTGTATCTGATAGCTTTTATTCTCTATTCAGCCCACCACAAGATAGTTTATAAAAGCTGCTGAAAGCCTACAGGGAATCTATATAGTCTCTCCTGTGGAGTGTTAGACAATGGATTTCAGCAGCATTGATGAAAAACACGCTTTCCTTTTACACATCTTTATACAAATTGCTTCTTCCTTTTTCCAATAGGCTCATACTCTTGGGAGCAGGAGGGTCTTAGCTAAGTATACCCTACTATAGGCTAATGGGCTGTGTGTCCTTCTTTGGTTTTACACACTGCTGGACATAAGCAATAAAAGGAGAATTGCAGCCATGAATCACAAATACCAGTGTCTTAATATTGTCTTTCAAGTACAGAACAAATACAGCTAAGGCAAGATGAGTCCCTTGGCTATCAGATAGGGGCATTGATCAGATATATCACAATAAGCATTCTCTCCCAATAATGAAATAGCTCTGGAACAGCAGTTGTTGTTTAGTTCATCCATTCCCAACTTGATGCCTTCCAGAAATGCTGGCCTTCATTGTTGTCACAAGGGTTCTAGGATTTGTAGCCCAGCAGATCTGATGGATCTTACATTAAAAAAGATCCCTATTGAATGTTATTCCTTTGTAAATATTGATGGTTTTGTGTGTGTTCTCTAGTTGCTCCTTTTTTATAATGACAAAGGTGTCAACTATGTATCAGATCTATACTTTGAATTGTATGCATGGGAGTGCTATTAATTCCAGATGTTGCATTGCAGTCTTTGCTATTAGTCCTGAAAGTGGTAATCCCATAGATGTTCCTTTGAGTTGTTGATATATTTGTCTGTCAAACTGAAAGTATGCAGATAGGCAAAGGTTGATAAGATCTATGATTCTAATGTTTCAATCTTAGTATATTAACATGAGTGTGCTGTGCAGTAGTGCTGTTACAGATTCTTTGGTTAATTCTAGATCTAGGGATATAAAAAGAGTAACAACTTAACTTCCCATAAGAGAAGCTGTGTACGAACACTATTTAGATGAGCACAAACACACTGCAGGAACACTGACTGTCAAAAAAAGGAAACAGAACATATATACAACATTTTCCAATGAAATGGGTATCCATGCAACTTCATCAAAAAGTGCCCTGCTACACAACCCAATAGAGCACAACAATCCCTAAAAAGAGGAACACTGCCATAAATAAAAAAAACATCTCAGAAATGACAAAGGTGTCAATATAATGTATATATCACATTATATATTACATTGTATAGTATCTTGTTTGTTTTTCTTACTATGATATGAAATTAGGCATTATGTTTTGTAAATCATAGTTTATGGCTTATTCTATACTGTAAGGTAACTCCAGACAATTACAATTTGAGGAGGGGGGTGAAGGTTCGTTCTCTGAGCTTGAGGGTTGGTTTCCGAACGTTTCGTTACCAGGCTAGGTAACACCTTCAGCGGCATTTTGTGGATGTCTGTGTCAGTGTTCTACTTATATAAGGGCTTCAGGTGTGGGAGTATCAAGTGAGGTGATGGGCCAGGTGTGAGTCATCAGAGAGAGGCTTGTGATGGGGAGGTACTTCAGGTCAGGGTTGTTGGAGGGTGTGAATTAGTGGGTCAGGAGTGAGCCATCAATGGGAGGCTGGTAATGGGTCTTGTGATGGGGAGATTATATCAGGGTCATTGGAAGGTGAACTACTGAGGGGGGGGGAGAGGGGCTTGAGGGTTGGTCTTATCTCCAGGTGGCTGTTCAATTGATTTGGATTCTGAGGAGTTCATATGCTGGTTGTGGATCAATATGTCTGTTGATGGAATTGCTTGTGGAGTGCCTGGATTCGATGAACTCCCAATCATGGTGGGTGGTAGCGTGGCCGATGATTTTAGTGTTGCTCCAATTGAACTGGCATTGTTTCTTGTCAGTGTGGGTAGCGATTATGGATTTGGGATTATGGCATTTGATACTAGCCAGTGTTCATGGATCCTGGTTTTTAACTGATATGATGTTTGTCCCACATAGAAATGGTTGCAATAGTTACAGTTGATTTTGTAGATGACATTGCTTCTTTCATCCTTCTGTGTCTTGTCTTTGGTTCTAGATAATTCCTGGGGGAGGGTGGCTGTGGGTTTGTGGGCTATCGCTATTCCTAGGGGTTGGAGAATTCTGGCTGTCATTTCTGACACCTCTTTTGTGTATGGTAAGGCTCATTTTTGCGTGGCAGTCGTCTATGTGGTGTGTGGTGGTTTGGGTGCTGTGTGTCAGAATACGAAGTTTTTGGGATAGCCATTATGGAGAAAGACGTCAAGCAGCCATTTTTCTTCTGCTTTTCTTAGTGCTGTGGTATTGCAGTGTGTCCTGGCCCTTCTGAAGAGTGTCTGGACACTGCTTCTTTTGTGTGTGATGGGGTGGGATGTGGGACAAACATCACATCAGTTAAAAACCAAGATCCACAAATACCTTCACCCTTATCCTACACCCGAGCTACAGATATTTGCCACTATTGCAAAATTACAGTTTATTCAATAAACTAATACAGAAGACTATACTCTGATTAAATAGTTCACAATTGTCTGGTTTCATAAACGTGGCACATCACAAACCATGATTTACAAACTGTAACAATCAGTTTCACACAAAATGGCAAGCCAAAGTAAAGCAAAGCAAATTCTGAATCATGTGTTATACAAATCTTGTGAACAAAGTTTTAAGTACAGCGATGTTCTAAACATATTAGTTATATACTTGTGGCACAAAATTCTTTACAATTGTTTTTCAAGAAAGTACATATTGAGAACTAAGGTGCCAAAGAAGGATGGGTGAAAATGTTTGTAGGGCTGCAGAAGATTACAAGACAGAAGAAAAACCACTAAACTATCTATTCTCTTAGTTTGTTTTTTCAGTAAATAAAACATCATTGAATATTTTCAACTATTCATTTGCATCAAAAGATTCATTTGCATTTGTTTATCTAATTCAGAAAAAAAAACCCTACAATACAGCAGACTTTCTCTTCAACAAAGCTATTATTTGGAGGAAAACTGCCTTCACAGAACTAATGCACTCAAGTTGGATACTGGACATGCTTCATATACAAAGTTTTTGTTTTTCAACATTGTATTTATTGTATTTGTTGCTTGAAAGTCCATAATAATTACATCAGTAGGAAACCTGATGAATTAAAGGAGTGGAGATTGGAACGGGAATACTCCAATTATTTCTGGGGCCGTCCTCCTTTTTCTGAGATCTTCTGAGATTCTAGACCTTGGTGGATTTCTCAGTTTGATAACAATGTATAAACTAGGGATGCTTTCTGAAATTAGTGTGGTTCGGATATTTGAAAATATGCAGAAAACTAATCAGAGATTGAGCCCATTGACTGTCAACTGTTCCACATATTCCACAGATTCAAAAGTTGAAGCATCTATGCACATGCACAAATGAGACAATGAAACATTTTCTGAACTGTACAATTGAAGGGTACATTTTCCAAACATAAATTATTGGCTGACCTTAAACCCAATAATCTTGGAATGACCCCTATTTGGATCTGTCGAAGAAACATTTAAAATTCTCCTCAGTCCATGAATTCTTCCTGGACAATTAGTAAAATCTATAAGGAGATGGACCATATACTTTTCATATGTAAAGCCTCTTGAGCTTTAAAAGCCCTCCCAAATCACCAGCCAGAACAACTCACATATCTTTTTCTAGGGAACATGAATGGGACAACTTTGATATTTTTGGATGCTGCTAAACTACAATATTGGCCAGAGCTGTTTTGGCTTCTGGAACTGTTCCTGAGTACCATCTGCTCTGGTGGTTCATAGAGGAATAAGCTATTTGCATGAACTGAATTCTATACGGTAAGCCCTTATATAAAGTATGTGGAAATTATGAGGAACTAAATGGGGAGCTTCAGCTGCCAGCCTGAGATCAACACTAGGGTGGTCTACTCTGCAACAGAACACTGTGCCCCTGTATGGCTTAACAGCTGCCGTGCTAATAAGAAGTTTAGTCAGACTCAACGACATCATGAGGATTATAAGCAGATGTATTAACCACTTCAACTTTCTGGCTTGTTGTTCTGATCTATATAGCACCACCAGCTTTAGAAGTCAAGATGCATTAGTGAGAGAATACAAAAAATATATATGACCAATTCACTTCTTTAAGGGCATGCCAACCTTCCTCAGTTATGGGTCGCTAAATGCCCAGACATAGGAAGACATATAAATGACACCAAAAGGTGCCAGACTTTGAACTATTACATTAGCAATGGACAATCTTGAATAGGATTCACACCTCACACAGCATTTGCCAGAAATCTTTGTATAAATGGAGTATAGGATCATCCCACGTCAAATGGGACGTGATTGGCTGTGAGCTAAGAGCATATACTGGTCCAGTATCTGATTTTTTTAATATAAATGATGCTGCGTTTCAATGGTTAGATGGCCTAGGCATTGGTACTTGAACATAGATCTTTTTAACACTTATATTTTATTGTGCTTTACTAATCTAGGTGAAATGTTAAATATATATTACTAGTCCAGGTATGATATGTCGTACACTAAATAAATAAATAACTAACCCAACTGTGCAATGGGGAAGTAGAAATTGTGCTTATCAGGGCTATTTACAATTTTTTGTGAAAAATGTATGATCTTCAAAGACATTTTTAAACACTTAAAAGAGTTTGACAAAAATGCTATTGATGCTCTGTCTTTGAGGAATAAAGTCTATATTCCTAGGTAAAGATTATTTTATTGAGCATAGTTGGCTCAGAAAGGTTATATCCTTAAAACAGAAGGAGAAAATATGCTGACAGTGTGCAAGAAGCTAGACTTTTTAAAGGTTAAGAAATCATAGGAAAGATATTATCAGAAGGAAGGTAAAACAGCCTTAACAAAGGTTAGTACAGAGAATTTTTGTACATTTATTTATATGGGAATTTCATGATGTACAAATATATCAAGGAAGAGGCAGTGCATTGACAGAAAATTTTAATAGTTCATGAAAACCTCTGACCCTTTTGGAAAAAAAGCTGCTTGTTATTGGTACTAAGTGCTAAATTGCTTGTTTAAATTTACAAAGATATCCTGAGATATACATCTGTGGTATAATATACACAGAGTTGACAATTTAAAAATCTAGTTTCAGCTATCTTAACTGTTTCCGAGTACTACTATGCCAAAGTTAAATGCAAGATTTCTGTGTTCTGAAGGCATCCAACCTTTGCATAAGGTTCCCCCTGTTTCAGGGAATATAAAAGTAAATGATAACATTCTGAAAGAAATCACCCATATGAAATAGAACTGGAGTCTGCAAATTCCCAACCAGATTGGGGATTACGATTCCAAGTTGGGGAACATTATAAGAAATCCACAAATTTTCATGTGCTGAGTGTGGATTGTGGCACCAATTTGGTTGAGCTAAAATTCAGGACCTGTAAGCTTTAAGTAACTACTCAGATGCCCAAAGTTCTACTCCAGTTCAGGATGTAGAAAAATATACTTGCTTTTATTATTACTATGGATTAGATTTGTTCTGCTTCCAAAGGAGAAGGGAGGAAAAGACAGAGGAAATTTTTCCTCTAATTACTAGACTTCCCTTGGAAACAATATAAAGTGATTAGAAGGGTTATTTAGTTTTGCGGCGCAATAGTTAAACCGACCTGGTGAGAGTTCATAGAACAAAGAAAATGCTTTTGGGAAGAAAAAATAACAACAACCTAAACATGTGTATCTTGGAGGACAGCCATTCTCCAGCATCTTTGCTCCATTTATCAGTGCACAATTACTGTCACTACTATATGGTGTCATTAGGCATAAGGTTACAAGTGCCAGTTGGAACAAAAAAAATGCAGTTATGTTGGCATAATTTTTCATTATCATCTTCATTAACCAGAGCTAGTGGGAGTAAGAGTTTATTCTTGCTCTTGTCATTGTCATGACAACACAACCAAAGCTTGTCTGCCAAGAGTCTCCCCATTGCAAAAAACCCTCCTCAACGTCCTTATTATTCTGCCCATCACACACTCACCGTGCCAAGGGTGATAGGCGCCATAGAGGACACAGATTTATCCTCTGTGATTTCTCGTGACAGCCTGGTATGGTCTCTCATCTTAAGGCAATTGGTCTGATTTCACAGTTTAATTAGTGCTAATCTGAAGGAGTGTGGCCAATGCTAATGAGCCAGGAGCAATCAAAGTCATCATGGCTAAACTTGCTTTCATTCATCCTATCTCAACTCCCCACCCTCATCCCCCCTGAAACAGGCAGGATGGACCTGCAAGTTGCAGTGTGCTGAGGTGAAAAGTCTAGTGTACAATTTATTATGAAATTGTTTCAAAGTGGAAATGCAGTTTGCAAAATGCCATGGTCTTGCTCTGCCCAAGGAATGGAAATATCTCCATTTTGTGGCACAGATCTGCTACACAGGTCCTAAAACTTGTAGAAAGGGGCTTTTCAAGGAAGATCAGGAAGATCCAAAGAGGCCTTCTAGCATATTCTTTTTTGGTGTTTTAGACATTTTTAATCAGTTTTCTTTTGGCCAACATCTGTGTCTACTGAAAACGTGAACTGAAACATACCATCAATAAACAGAAACTTACAAAAGCTCTTGAGGATCTCCTCTTCTAAAAAAAAAAAAAAAGAATTTATATCCAAGTAACAAACACATTCCTTCTCACCCCTTTGCCCTTTCAAATCTGTTCTTGCTGTAAGGGCAAATTCAAGAATCTCCATTGGGTTGTAGAAGTAGAAGAGTCACATTAATCTATAGTGGCCAAAAATCTGAAGGCATCTGTAGCACCTTAGTAGCACATTTTATTGAAAGGTATATGATTCTGTCAGCTTGTAGCAATTTTGACCTTTACATTTGTTGCCCTCTACTTCTACATATATTCCTGATGGTGAAACTCATCCATCATTCCTTTCATTTTATCTTTTCATTGAACAGAATCTACTAAGAGCCTTACAAGAAAGGAAACTGCCAAAATCTCATTTAATATTCCTGCTTGGATCCTGTCTTTAGGAACTGCAATTAAATGAACCAAGCCTGTTTTCCATATGAATATCTGTCTCCTGTTGTCTCACTGGGATACCAGAAGCAGTGATTGCAATGAAGGTCCTTCAACAGGATTCTACAGAAATATTGTCAGTGTTTCCCCCATGTAGCTATAATAAGACGTCTGCAAAAGAAATCCACACAGCATCTTACAGAGGTCTATAGGCCTATGTTGATGGGTACCAAAGCTGCTTTGAAAGCCTGAAGCAAGAAAAAGGACTTCAACTGCAACATTATTGGGGAACACTTTATGTGAGCAGGCACATTTTGAGACGCAGTCCTCTGGCCACAAGGTCCCAACAAGCTTACTCATTTGAAAACTGAAAATCATTCCAACAACAATCCTGTTAAATAATCATTTACACACACACACACACACACACACACACACACACACACACGTCTGTCTGCCTGTCTGTCGGTATCTCTCTCTCTCTCTCTTCTATCTATCATCTATCTATCTCATTCTCTTTCGGTGTATTTGTTTGTATATTCTACTTACAAAATTCTATATTTCCAAATGCACACTTGGATTTTCTTCCAAGATGACGTAGAGCACATTTCAACCTTCACAGACTGCAGAGCCAGAATAAATATTATTATTGGGTAGGGAGGAAGAAAATGGATGCAATGGGAGTGGAGTAACATCATACACCTGGATAAATTTTCCAGGATTTGTGGGGATGGAAGTAAAGATTTTATTCTTCTTTTAAACATTTAATGAACTTTTTGCTTTAGAGCCTTACTTCAAAATGAGGGAAACGGTACAGAGGATTTTTTTTTTTAAATGGAAGAAGCTCTGAGAAAACTTTCAGAGGCCCCTTTGTTCCTGGCATTCAGATCCCTGGGTATAAAGAGGGAAAACTATGCAAAAGGAAACTGCACAAAGAAACACTATTTTATTATGCTTTTGACTAATAGAAAAATGCAAAAATGAAGCTCCCCATACTAATGTATGATGTTTGTAAACTAAAGAACAAGGATATTTCTCTTGCTTGTCTTGGGTTTTGATAAACAATTTGCAAGCAACCTTACAATTATTAGTAATTCCAGGGGTAGAATTATTTACCCCTGGATGTCTGTTTATGGTGCACAATTCCTCTCATAGAGACAGTACCTACAATCGTTTAAACCAAGCTCTGTCAGTTATTGTTTTTGTGATGATTATCTACATCCGTAGTCTCTTAGTAACTATAACATGCAACTCTGCTGATCCAGAGTTTTTCACGTTTTTTTGGTTTCTCTCGATATTCATCAAACTCAAAATCGCACGATTAGGTCACAGTAGAATTCTGGCTGATAAGAAAAATAAAATTAATTCCTCCATCCAAAACAGAGTTTATTAAACAAATTTAATTAAATATTAACTGGAATAATAATCATTTCTGCATAATGCACGAGAGACTTGAGATAACCAATGACACTGCAGCTTGGTAGAAAATGCTAATTAAAATACCTTAACCTAAGTAGTCTTATGATAGAGTCATTTCTTGCAATAAATGCTTGCTTTATCTTAGGTACTCACTCCCCCTCCTGCCTTTCTGTGGAATTAATTTACAAGCTTCTCTGTCTTCAAAATAGGAGGTGTGGGGTACACAATAAAAGGGTGAGTTTTTTTTAACTGCCAGTCTTTTTTTGGCCTTCTGGCGTAAGTAAGTATAATACATTCTCTTCTCTACCTAAGTCACATCTGACATTTTTCGTATGTGGACCCTGTGGTTTAATCCTGTCCATTAGCAGTTCTTGCTATATTCAGTGGAAGGAGCTCCATGGGAACAGAATTGCTCATATGAAACATCTTATTATAACCAATGAAATTTAGGTCTTCCAACAAAACAAAGATATGGTAGTTGAGCAAAAAGGATATGATGCAAATAACAAAAGGGCATAGCTTTGATCAAATGGTCACAGCAAACATCTTGGGTTTTTTCCCATCATTTTCCCATCAGTTAAACTCATCCTTGGAATGAGTTTAAATCTGTACAAATACTACACACAACCTTCACATATATAATAGTGAATAACACAATAACTATTATTTTTGTGGGACCTTACAGAAAATCAGCATAGGATTCAGTTATTTATTTGTATCATTATTCAGTACTACCTATATTATCTTTTCAATCCTTCAGCAAAAAAAGTCCATAAACAGTTGCCAGAAAAAGAGTCTTTTTTTTTTTAAATAAAAAGATGATCAAATAAAGTAGATAGATAGATAGATAACCTTTATTGTCATTTTTATATTGTGGGTACAATGGCACACATAAAAAATGAAATTTAGTTGCCTGCTCTCAAAGTGAAACATATACATGACACACACCTAAACATACTATGTACAACATATACTGTATATAGACCCACATCCCTACATATACATAGCAAATAAATATTAAAATATCAAATAAAGTAACTTTGTATTCTTCCCTTTTACTTCTAACAGTCTCCTGTTGAACATGGAGATGGATTAGATCTCCAAGGTCCCTTCCAACTCTATTATTCTGTTATTTGATTTCTCTTCAATTCTTCTATATTCCATCACATTTAATAGGTGTCTTTTTGTAGATCCAGTAAGAAAATATTTTACTAATTATTCTTTTGGTTTAATATTTATAGTTTCCTTTTAATTTTTAAAGCTTCAGCCAGGTTTTTTTTTATATATATCTGGTAAAATGTCCTTTTCCAAATCATTCTCTTTGCCTTTCATTTGTAATTTTACTTTTGGTATTTTCTCTATTTTATCAGATAAAATTTGTTCCATATATCATTCCTTCTTTAATATCTAGATATTGTAGTTGATATTTGTAGTTACTAATTTCTAGTTCCATTCTTCAAAGATCTCCTTTAATGTTTCTGATGTTATAATGTTTTGTGTCATTTTGTAGGTTCCAATATTAACTGACATAAAGAATAGGCTTGCATTTTTCTTTTTTCTGCTTAGAATCTGGTGTCCAATGTCTAAAATCATAAAATAACTTACCTCTGTTATGACTTGCAACAGCCAGACTTAAAATAAGTCTTTCCCATGAGGTTATTTATTGTTTTATAGTTAATTCCAATCTTATAGTAAAAGTCAATATTCCAAATTTATCTGGATCCTTAATCCATTTCTTAGATCAAAATCTTATTTAGCTTTTTTGCTGTTTATTTTAAATTCTTAAGCTTATAATATTTTGTTGTTGTTATTTAGAGTTGATAACAAAACTCACACTTTGACTTTTCAAATCTCCTCTGGAATCCAGTCGTGAGATAAGATGGTATATTTCTGCTTATTTATTCAACCTATATGCTGAATATATATTCAAGAAAGCTGGACTGGAGGAAGATGAATGAGGTTTTAAAACTGGAGAAAGAAACATACATAATCTGCACTATGTTAATGACAGCTAAAAATGCATATTATCTGCAAACTCTAATAATGAAAGTCTGGGGGAGGCAGTTAAAAAAAATTAAATGTAAGCCAAACTAATGACAAATACTGAACTTATGGTTCTACCTTTTAGGATTGTCAACAGTCAAGAAAAAAGCTACAGATTAATATTTGGTAGAATATCAATGAACACTTTGGAAATAAATGGATTCTGAAGAGGCCATATAGAAAAAACACTGATGGTTCTGAACTTTGGTGCTCAAACCACCATACTTTGAATATGTTATGGGAAAACCCAGTTCCATGTAGAAATCTATAATGCTGGGAAAGATGGAGGGGAAGTGAAGAAGACAACCAGAACAAGGAGAAGATGATAATAATAATAATAATAATAATAATAATAATAATAATAATAATAATAATAATAATAATAATAATAATAATAATAATAATAATAATAATAATAATAATAATAATAATAATAATAAACAACAACAACAACAACAACAACATAACAACACAACAAACAACAACAAACAAACAACAACAACAACAACAAAATAATAAATAATAATATAATAATAATAATAATAATAATAATAATAATAATAATAATATAATAAGTTGGAAGGGACCTTGGAGGTCATCTAGTCCACCCCCTGCTCAAGCAAGAAACCCTATACCATTTCAGAGAAATGGCAGTTCAGTCCTCTTCTTAAAAACTTCCAGTGTTGGAGCATTCACCACTTTGGAGGCAGGTTGTTCCACTGGTTAATTGTTCTAACTGTCAGGAAGTTTCTCCTTAGTTCTAGGTTGCTTCTCTCCTTGATTAGTTTCCATCCGTTGCTTCTTGTCCTGCTTTCAGGCGCCTTGGAAAATAGCTTCACTCCCTCTTCTTTGTGCAGCCCCTGAGAATTGGAATACTGCTATCATGTCACCCTAGTCCTTCTTTTCATTAAACTAGACATACCCAATTCCAGCAACCGTTCCTATTTATGTTTTTAGCCTCCAGTCCCCTAATCATCTTTGTTGCTCTTCTCTGTACTCTTTCTAGAGTCTCAACATCTTTTTTACATCGTGGTGACCAAAACTGGATGCAGTATTCCAAGTGTGGCCTTATCAAGGCATTATAAAGTGGTATTAATACTTCACGTGATCTTGATTCTATCCCTCTGTTAATGCAGCCTAGCACTGTGTTGGCCTTTTTGGCAGCTGCAGCACACTGCTGGATCATATTTAAGTGATTGTCCACTAGGACTCCGAGGTCCCTCTCACAGTTACTGCTATTGAGCAAGGTACCCCAAGGTACCAAGATATTTGATTACAGTACTAATGATATACCATTGGGACACCTGAAGGATTAGGATGTGGGGAACAAATTGTTTTGGAGAAGGTCTTCCATGTGGTTTCTAACAATTGACACCAACTCAATGGCACATAATCAATCAATCAATCAATCAATCAATCAATCAATCAATCAATCAATCAATCAATCAATCAAACAAGAATTTTCTCCTACAGCAGATAAACTAAGGCTACTTTTTTGTACTCATCCATACTTTCATTGTTTAGCTTCCTAGTCAGGACTAGGTCAAACCAAGCTTGGCTTTGAGAAGACGTGCAGAATTATCCTATTCTGATATCAGCAGCCTGATATTTGTCTGATTAGTTTTGTAAGAAATCATCATCTGATTTGAGGTCTTTGTATGCGCAAATCAAAAACTATTTGTACATAAAATGAGAATATCACACAAACACATCCCACAAAATGCAGGAAGACTTTGCTAATTAGAAGACTTCAATCTCCTATTAATATTTTTGGAGAAATCCTCTTTTCTCCAATCTGCAAATATTGTTATTCAAATTTTTGAACCAAGCTATTCAGGATAGCTTTCCTGAGAAGTAGAAAAAATTATAGAGGAAGCAGGAAACAACTAGCATGGTAGCTAAAATTTTGACAACTTCTGGGAATTAGTTTAAGGATTTGGAAGAGGAAAGAGAGAGCAGCTTACTCTGGAGAAGCTGGCAGGCCTGTATCTGTAGTAATTTCTTATATGGTATTCTGCTCACTGGCATGCGCCGGTGTTATTGAAGTTGTATTTCTTCAATTGTTTGAACTGGTCCAATTTCTAAGCTATAATAAAGCTGCCGCCTTCTGTTATTCTAAAGGAATTTTTTGGCTGCTGTTGTTTTTTCTCCAGGAAAAAGGTGAAGTGCCAGTGGCCCTGCCTCTCTTTCTCTCTTGAAATAGAGAAATCAGATAAAACAGACAAGACAAAGAAGGATGAAGTTAGTTTTAAGGCAAACCTAGTAATGGGAAATATGAAGGGGGTTGGAAGATTAGGAGGGAAAAGAAGTCGGTCCCTCCAGCAAACAAACAAGAAAACTGTCAAGTGAAGGTGTTTTTTGTTTTTTTTTAAAAGGAAGAAGATGAAGAATAAAACAGAGTCACATTTCATCTTTGCAATTCCCTTCCCTGTTAGAAAAAGACCTTTAACTGTCCCAGGGAAATTTCAGATTAACTTGGGTGAAACTGTGAGAATGATTAGGAGAATTCTAATTATTTTCATTCATTACAATCACTGAAGCCAGAAGTCTCATTTGACCTCGGCCAATATGATACAATTCCTGGAATGGGAGAGAAAAGGAGATCATCTAATATTGATACCTTCAACCAACTGACATTACATAAAATAACAAGAGTTATGCAAGGCCTTGGCTTTCATTTCAGAGGTCAACAGGCTGCAGATTCTCATCTGTTTTCATGTACCAAAACAGGTGAAGTATGGATGTCAAAAGAGATTTTAGAAATGTGCAGTGATATGGGTCTCTGACAGAAGGCCACCTGAAGAGACTAGAAGCATTTGAAATGTGGATTTACAGGCGGCTGTTACGTATAAGCTGGGTGGACAAAATCAGAAATGAGGAGGTGATAAGCCGGCTGGGAAAGCCAAGGGAAATCATCAAAACAATTAAAAAATGAAAATTAGAATATTTCGGACATGTGATGCGACACCCAGAAAAATACGGCATACTCCATTTAATCCTCCAGGGAAAGATTGAAGGCAAACGAGCTCCAGGCAGAAGAAGAACATCATGGCTTCAAAATCTAAGGGACAAAATCTAAGGGTTTGGACAAAACTCAGCAGCACTTTTTCATGCGGCTGCTGATAAAAACAGGATCGCCAACATGATCGCCAACGTCCGAAAACGGATATGGCAGCAGAAGAAGAAGAAGAAGTGATATGGGTGGAAGAGGGAAAGAAAGAAGTTAAGGGCTTAAATTTAGATGCCTTTAAAAGAGCAAGCCTTGTACAGAGGTAAAAATTACATATTACCTGGGATAAGAACATATTAATGGGACAAACTGGGGTTTTCTGCTTGCTAAATTGACTTTCTGTCAAGGCATTGGATATTTTGCCTGGATTCACACAAGATGCTAAACTATGGTTTGTTGACTAAGTCATATTAGCTGAAAAAAAGAAACCATATGATTTCCCAGAGTAAATACAAACAATCTAGTGCTGTTATTTTATTACTAGCACAATCAAAAAACAAGAAATAAGATTGTAGACTTCAATATTCTAATTATATTCTGTATATAACGAGTAACAGTTCTGTCACCAAATTAAGGATTGATGCTCTGGCTTTTGTCAGTTGAATAAAGTAACCAAACAAATAAACACAAGTATGTATTTCCAAACTTCCACTTACAGTACGTATCTTTTCCAACTGAAATAATTTTCAAAATAATTACAGGTAGTCCTCGATTTATGACCACTATTGAGTTCAAAATTTATGTTACTAAGTGAGACATTTGTTAAGTGAGTTTTGCCCCATTTTATAACTTTACTTGCCCTAGTTGTTAAGTGAATCATTGCAGTTGTTAAGTTAGTGATCTGGTTGTTATGTGAATCTGGTTTCTCCATTGAGTTTGCTTGTCAGAAATTTGCAGAAGCTGATCACATGATGCTGGGACACTGCAACAGTCATAAATATGAGTCAGTTGCCAAGCGTCTGAATTTTGATCATGTGACCATGGGGATGCTGCAACAGTCTTAAGTGTGAAAAACGGTCATAAGTCACTTTTTTCAGTGCTGTTGTAACTTTGAATGGTCATTAAATGAACTGTTGTAATTCGAGGACTACCAAAACATTCTTTAATATTTTTCTTCATCATCAAACAGGGCAATATGCAATGTTTTTGATAATAGCAATACTCAAAAGTTTGAGTTTGACAATAATCAAGTTTGGGTTATTAGATTTTCGGGTATAAAAGACTGGTTGACATAACCTATTTAGCTATCTTTATTCATGCAAGGGATATTTTCCCAAATTGCAAATACTTTTTGGATTGACAGGATCTGATAAGGCTGCCTGATAATAGGTGGTCAGTCATAATTAGCTATTAGATCAAATGAGTCCTGTTTATTTCCATCACAGATTCAGAAATTCCCAATCCTTTCCAAGATAAATAAAAGTGACAAACTCATCCCAACTTTTTCCCCTCTATGGTGATTTCTAATTAGCTTCCATAATTCCAAGCCAATATGGTGCCAAGTAATCTCTGAATATATTTACTAAACATCAGGTTATGGGTTTTATTTATTTATTGATCACGTTTATATGGCTGTCCACCTTACAAGAAGCAAGCCTAGGCAATGTACAAAAATCAATCAAAACAACAATTGTATAAATGCAGTCAATATAAAGACATAAAACAGTCATTACAAAATTTAAAATATATTCAAAAATAAAATATACAAACCACAGTCATGGAGAGACTGAATATATCCATAGTGGAACCATCTTAAGATGTTATTGGTTCCCTGGAGGCCCCAGGCCTGGTGACACAACCAGGTCTTAAAGATCTTCTGGAATGATAACAGGAGGGAGCAAATCTTACTTAGGGGGGGAGACTATTCCAGAGGGCTGGTGCCATGGTAGAGAAGTTCTATCCCCTGGGATCCACAAAGGTAGTCCCTGGCAGATGGTACCTGCTACAAGCCTTCTCTGTCAGATCTAATGGGATGGTTTGTTGTAATTGTGGGGAGGTGGTCCTTCAGATAACCTCGTCATCATATTACCCACGTATGTATTAAGAATGCTGGAAATTACTGCTCCAACATAAATGGGAAGCTCCATATTGTGGAATAATTGCATAGATAACTCTTTGGATGAAGGTCTGCTAGTCAACAACTTGGTGGTTCAGAATAGAACAATTACAGCTTTCACTTTTTAAAAGAAATCTTATTAAATTAATCAGTTTTAGTTCATTAATTGATTAATCAACTAGGCTATAATCCTTTAAGCCTTGGGGAATAAGTTCCTGAACAGAAATGCTTAGGCAGCATTTTTAAATCTGCATAAATTTTTATAGGAGTAAAATAATTTTTTGGGAGAAACAAAGTTTAATTGTTTCTTTTTTTTCAAACTCTTTCTATTTTATTAGAAAAAAAGTTAAAATACAAAACTCCAACAAATTTTAAAAAGAGGAAAAACACAAAACAAAACATTGAAAAAAGGTGCATTAAATGATAAAAAAAACCAACACATATACACACATCATCCCCCCCCTAGTTGAATTCTGATTAATGTATTATTAAAATATTAGTTTCCCACCCCTTGCAAAATAGGCTCAGAAAAAAAACCTACTAAATTATTGACCTGTCATATATACATTATATTAGTGGCAAGATAGTTAAGAGAAAGAGCAACAATAATAAAAAAGACAAGGTTAAAGCTTTGAAACCCTCTTTTAAGAAACTGTTATTGTAATCAACTCATACAAAATTTATCACAGTGTCTTACTTATCCCAAATCCTCCCAAGAGATAAGACTATTCATTCTTGGATCAACTATTCACATTTATTTCTTAATACCATTTCTTATCAATTGTTGTCTGATTAAATATAATAAATTTAGGCTCCACAATCAATCATCCCAACAAAGCCCAGATGACAGTGATTTCTGATTGAATGTGACAAATCCATCCCCCAATGTCTTTTAGTCCTCTTAAGAAAAACCAATTTGTCACTTCTCCATTGAGGCAGGCTTCTGCTACTATGAAAAAATACAGGCTTGAACTTCAGAGAGGGGTATGCAAACAGCTCAGTTGGTTCTATGTCTGTACAATCCATATCTTTTGCCAGACTTTCCAATGGTTTGGAGCTTTCCAGTCACATTCCTTTCGTAAATCTAATTTATCCAGAACTACATGCAGCTGAATATTTTCCACAGCCATAATCATTTCATCAAACTCTTAAAAAAAAGTTTTCAACTAAAAATTGCATGTTATCAAAAGGCCTTTTTCTGGATATCTGCCACCCTTGCTTGTTTGTTGCTCTATGGAATTCAGCCGGGAA
Organism: Azemiops feae; assembly: GCA_023970755.1. NCBI lineage: Eukaryota > Metazoa > Chordata > Lepidosauria > Squamata > Viperidae > Azemiops > Azemiops feae. Next base: position 650,255 of record JALGBA010003870.1, on the reverse strand, counting down.
ACAAAGAACACTGAAGCAGAAAAAAATTAGCAAAAACATTTTCTGGATATTTCGATCCATTTTTTTTTTTAAAAAAGTAAAAAAGTAAACTCCAAGTATTTTGCAAATTAAAAAAAAAAGCAAAAACCTTGTGGTTAGAATCCAATATTAATGTAAATCAAATGAAGGCACTTTTACCATCCATGATCATGCTGTATTTGCTTACCGGGAAGGGGGAGGGATATTCAAAACAATAGCATAAATCAAAGGGAAAAAGAAAAAAGAACAGCTAGACTCCAGCAGGGAGTTAAAATAAATCAGCATTCAGCCAGCCAGCCAGTCAACTTTTAAAGACAAAAAGCTGAGTAAAAAAAAAATCAAAATCAAAAAGTGAAGTTAAAACCCAGGCATGCTTAAGAAAATGAAAAAGAAAATGCTTAAGAAAAGGAGGATGTATAGCCATGACTTTCTGACCACTTCTGAAGGGAACTGGAATCTTCAAGACTCCCCTTCCCAGACAAGTGCATGACCTTCCAAAAGCTGTCTTGGGTCATTCCTAAATGCTCCCATTCAAATCCAGGAAGCAGCACTGCTAGAGATCCAGCTTTGGCAGCAAAATCAGCAGATTGCCGGCAAGAGAGAAAAAGTCTCTTACCATTCAGCAGCCATCTTAGGAAGGATATCAGTTTAATTGTGTCAATATGATATACTTCAATATTCCAGAATGCTGGTGAAGGGATTGAGGAATTGGACTAGAACAGTATTTTTTAATCTCAGCAGCTTTAAACGGTGTGGACTTCAATCACATAGAGCCAATAGCTTTAAAGTGACTGTCACATCTGCATTAAAATGCCAAATGTTTAATTATAATGTAATTTAAAAGCAAAAGAGTTGTGAAAGAATAGCCTATTCTTTTCCTAAATACCATAATTTTCAAACAATGGGCAGGACAAATCAAATTCTTCAGATTTATAATATATGCAGTTATTGTAGTAATAGAAATTATGGTAATGATTTTAACAATTTCATTTTTTTTTGCAAAAAAGTGAGTTCTTACTACGCTCCTGATTATTTATTTATTTATTAGATTTATATCCCACATTTATTTTATGTGACTCAGATCTTTTTTGGATTTCAGAGCAATAATTCCATACTATAAAAGTAAGAGGTGGGAGATGGAAAGAAGCAAAGTGAAAACAGTAGATCATGAGTAGCAGGAAATATTTTTCAGTATTGCCTTTTACTGCTAGAAAGGGGGAAAACTGGGGAATATTTTGCCTCACATGCCAAAATAGATTGCCCGCTCTTAAATACAAGGATGGCTTGGGTGGCAAAATTCTTGGGCTGGCTTCATCATTTCCGTCTACAACCAAGGTCTCCTAAAAGAATGCCAGATTCATTCCTAAACAGGCTTCTAGTTTCTTTCAAGACTTTCAAACGCATTCTGCTGTAAATATTCTGATTGTATATGGGTATGATAAATGATGGAACAAGGCTGAGCACTAAAAATAGGTTTGGAAGCCATTGCAATAAAGTGCTTTCCCTAAAGGTGAGGAAGATCATTGTAAAATTTGTAAAATTAGGATGGCATGAAGCAAGTACAATAGAGAGGCTTAGCCTGTGGGCATGATCTCAATAGACCAGAACTTGAGTAATCTTGTAATTCTTAATAATAATAATAATAATAATAAAGTTGGAAGGGACCTTGGAGGTCATCGAGTCCAACCCCCTGCTCAGGCAGGAAACCCTATACCATTTCAGACAAATGGCTGTCCAGTCTCTTCTTAAAAACTTCCAGTGTTGGAGCATTCACCGCTTCTGGAGGCAGGTGTTCCACTGGTTAATTGTTCTAACTGTCGGAATTTCTCCTCAGTTCCAGGTTGCTTCTTTCCTTGACTAGTTTCATCCATTACTTCTTGTCCTGCCCTCAGCGCCTTGGAATAGCTTGACTCCCTCTCTTTGTGGCAGCCCCTGAGATATTGGAATACTGCTATCATGTCACCCCTAGTCCTTCTTTTCATAAACTAGACATACCCAATTCCACAAACGTTCTTGATATGCTTTAGCCTCCAGTCCCCTAATCATCTTTGTTGCCCTTCTCTGCACTCTTTCTAGAGTCTCAACATCTTTTTACATCGTGGTGACCAAAACTGGATGCAGTATTCCAAGTGTGGCCTTACCAAGGCATTGTAAAGTGGTATTAATACTTCACGTGATTTTGATTCTATCCCTCTGTTAATGCAGCCCAGCACTGTGTTGGCTTTTTTGGCAGCTGCAGCACACTGCTGGCTCATATTTAAGTGATTGTCCACTAGGACATTTTTCCTTCTTGTTTCCAGAGTTCAAGGTGATGTAAATAACTTGTCCTCTATTTTTTTTCTCTTATCACCCTGTAGGATACAAAGGCCTGAGAAATACCTTTTGGTCCAGGCAACTAATGATTTTTCACAAACAAGGTGGACTTGAATCCGCCCATCAGAGTTAAGTCTTATCTTGAAAGGAAAGACATCTTTCTTCTAATCAAAATTGAATATTCTTACTAGGTCAATAAATACATTTTTAAAAATGCTGAGCCTTTACCTTAAATTTGCTTCCTGAGACTGCATTCTTTAACACTTGGAAGATCCTCCTTTTCAGCTAAATGATTCACAATACAATTTAGATACATAATCCTGATGCTGCTAGAGAACATTCCTGCCTTCTGTCTTTGAAACTTCTCCAAGTGAGGAATCCTCTGGGATAGATATGACTCTTTCATTGAACCTAATAGGTGTTAGCTTCCAAACAGGCAAAATAATGCATGATACAAAATCAATTTAAGGAATTCTCTGCCACGGAATCTGATGATTCCTATATTTCTAGACCTTCAAGAAGGAGTGGAAAAGATAATAGTGTGTAAACTAACAATAACTGTTAATAATAGGGTTTCGTGGAACATCTCTTTTTTAAAGCATTAAGTTGCTATGGGGCAACCATGGAACTTTTCCAGAGTCATCTGGTGGCTATTGTGAGAAGCAGTTGCTGGACTAGAAAGCTATATAATCTGTTTCAAAAATACATTTTGGTGTATTTTATTCTAATTAAAATAACTTGATGTATAATATGTTAAAGTTAATTAAAATTAGCTCTTCAGAATCTTTCCCAACACTACCAAGTATTTTTAAATGTCAAATGCCAGGGATTAAATCTGGATTTTTTACATCCAAACACAACCTGTGTTCCACCATGGATTTTCAGTCTTTAAAGTAAAGTTGAATATATTATCAGGTGATGGACAATAGTTCATTCACTATTGATGTTTCACTGCAGATTTCTCTGTCTTCATTCAGGCCCTCAAATGGCTCTTTTCTAACTCTGAAGAGGATAATTCCTAAAAAAATTGGAATATCTTATCCTAAACATTGTCCTCAGTTGACAAGTTCTCAATACATATATCTTCAATCTTCAAGCTAACATACATTCTTCATTTGTTAAAGGTGTGATTCAAAGAAGAGTAAGAAGCATCAATAACTTGTTGGCTTCACCTCTATTCTACTGTTAATGAGTAGAATTTCATCAATAGCAAGGTTGCATCCATGAATGAATAAACTGGGAAGCCTCTTTTTCATATAAGTAGGTTTCTTATAGGAGAATAATAATACTCAGTAGTAGCCCCTGGACATCAATGATGTAAATAAACTCTTTATGTCATGTACTGATGGGATGATTAAATATCATTATAATGACTTGGCTTCTCTCCTAGACTATCAGAGCACATCTATTGAAATAGCTAGAGCTACTATTAAAAGCCACTTTATTCTAGTCTGTGGATAACATCTTAAAAGTTGCTAATGGTAAATTTGGTAACAGAAGAGATGTACATTAATCATTTCTAATTTACCATATAGCATCTTTATCATTCCTCAGTTTGTATTCTAAAAGTTGTGACTCTGGAGACAGCTCCAGAGATCCGAATAGAAGTCACGTGGGAAAGAAACATCATCAAAAGTAGGCTAAGTATGTAAGATGGTAATCCACTCTCAGAAGGCTCATAAAAAGCTATAGAAAAAAAATGACCAATGGGTACTTAAAGACATTATTGAGAAAATAACTGTGTGAGAGAAAAGGGATTATTATCTCAGCAGCACATTGCATAGAACTGGGGAAGCTGAAAATGATGGAGATATATGGAAAGCAGAAAAAGGGGAACCATAAAATGATCTGGATGGGGGAGCATCACAGTGGAGGTGGTTGATTGAGTAACAACAGATCCCACTTCCCCCCATCCTGCCCGTAACCTCCCCATTTGTAATTGGATAAAGAAACAAACAAACAAGAAAGCCAGCCAGCCAGCCAGCCAGATTTGGAGTAGGTGGAATTCTGGTGCATCTTGTTTATTTCTTAGGAAATTGTGGGAGTATAAAAGCTACATTAAATATATTAGGGAGACACTGGTTACTGAAGAAGGAAGTATCTTCTTGTAAAGTAAAACAATAAACTGAGAAAATCATCTTTCCCAATCCCATTTTCAGAGATGAGAGCTGCATTGTACTCACAAAGGCTACAGGATCTGGTCTGCAAACCCTGGATGACTACTAGAGGGCAGCAAATATCTATATTTTTCTACCGATAGAAGAGAATATTTGTAGCTCAGGGGTGAATTGTGGAGTCCTTGGTGTTATCTGAACTTGGCTGTTTTCTTGCAGACATTTCATTAGCAGATTAGATGTCTTACCAAGAGACATAATGAAAACTCCTTAATCTCACAACACACAAGCAGACCTAACCATAATTTTAACTGAGAAACTGTGAGCATCCTAGACCAATTCAAGTCCAAACTTTCAGAGAATTCCTGGAAGCCTTGCACTCAGATAAATTAGCCATCAACAAACACATAGAAATAAACAACAGCTATGTACCTTTCAAAAGAGGCAATCAACAAGCCAAAAAGGAAATAAAAAGATCAAAATACTTTCTCACCAGCAATCAATACCCAGATGAGTAGAGATTTACACTAAGATTAATACTAGACTAACAACCAAGAATTTTTTTGCCTAATGTGTATGTATACTAACCCATAGGGTGTGGTTACAGTATTAATATTATTATTTATCTCTTACTATTTTTTACTTCCCCCTTTTACTGGCTAAACACTTTAGTATTATGATTTGTCGCATTATTATTATATTCTGTTGTTTTGCCGGTACACTGAATGCTTCTGTACTGGAGAAAAATTCCTGTGTGTTTAACCATATTTGAACAAATAATTAAAGTGTAAGTAAATAATACCCCGATTAAGGAATCATCAACTCAGACAAACAAACAAACAGCAAATAACAGCCTAATCAAGGAACCACCAAGAATAGTTTTATCAAAGCTGAGAGGCAACTCACTAATATATAAAAAGAGAACAAACCACTCAAACAGCACCAAGGAGCCCACTATATTTTTCTGTATATCCTTGCAGCCCAGGTCCAAATGGCAGGGCTGTTGTAAAAGAAGTTATACTTGGGACAATTCCACATGATGCACATTGCTCCATCATTATGATAAATATATGACCCCCTTCTCATTTTATTAGGTAAAATACACAAATAGAGGCATCTACAGGTGGGAGGGGGAATGACAAAAGTGGTGCTGTGCCATTGCAAGATAAGCTTTTGCTCCTTTGTGCATATGCTATGATATTGCATGTGTGTAAAAAAAAAAGTTGTCTTATTTTGTTGTAAGTAATAAATAAGGCTTATTTCACCAGATGTCCAGCCCTATATGACTGAAGAGTTCTTGTGGGTGAAGCATCTTTACAGGCTCTAAGCTTATTCTGGAGCTGTGCAAAAATCTGTTTTTTGGATTTGCTCTTAGTGACCATACTGCTAAACTGTGCTAATGCAAACATGATAAGGATCATCCAGTTGAAAAATTAGTTATCCTTTATTTCCTACAAATGTGAACCAGCCCTTTGTATTTTAAACTTCCTTATCTATGCACTAGTATTTGCTTGGCCAATGCACTTCTGCAGCAGGGTTGGCACAATCCAGATTCCTTCTGTTACCATGTTTATACACTCAGGGATAAGCTTGCAAATAACCCAAACCCAATTTTGGAGTGTATTTAGGGACCTAAAATTCTCAGCTTATCCACAAGTATACATGGTAAGCAATGCCATCTATTGGGACTCAGAAGTGTTCTTCTCTTTAGCAGCATCTGCCTCTACAAAAACATTCTCCTAGAGATCTGAATGGCCTTCACTCTGCTGATGTTTAGACCTTTGGCAAGGGAGAGTGAGATCTCTTGCTTCATTATACTGCAATCTTTTATCTTTATCTTTATTAATTTGATTGTAATTTCTTTCTCTTATTATTACGAGCTACTCAGAGTTGTGAAAAATTGAGTGATACACAACTTTAATAAATCATTACTATTATGGTTCATTGCAGTCAACCAGATGTTTAGACTGGATTTGGCATTTTTATCTACTTATCAAGTCCTTCCCAAGGACCTGGGATAGGCAGATGTTGTCTAATGATGTTAAAGGAGTCCTGGTGGCACAGTGGTTAGAATGCAGTATTGCAGGCTAACTTAGCCCACAGTCTCGAGTTCGATCCTCAAGGTTGACTCAGTCTTCCATCCTTCTGAGGTTAGTAAAATGAGGATCCAGATTGTTGGGGGCAAAATGCTGACGTTGTAAACCACACAGAGTAAAGTACTATAGGGCGGTATATTAGTCTAAGTGCTATTGCTATTGCTATCATCACAGGATGTAAGCTGTTCCAAGTAAAGCTGCCTTTTGCAATTGATTAATGATGATTGCCAGTGGTGTTCAGGTAATGCTCCAGTTGTTTTGGAATTGCATACAAGGTGTCAATTGCTATTGGTATCGACAATCAGAATAGATTTGGAAGGGACCTTGGAGGTCTTCTAGTCCAATCCCCTGCTCAAGCAGAAGATCCTATGTTGTTTCAGACAAGTGACTGTCCAGTCTCTTCTTAAAAATCTCCAATGGTGAAGCACCTACAACTTCTAATGGAAGCTATTCCACTGATTAATTATCCTCACTGTTAGGAAGTTTCTCCTTCTCTTTGCTTCCTTTTGCCCCAGTCATTCCACTTCTATTTGCAGATCTTTAAATTTTGTGATTTTTCTCCATTTTTTCTTTTCTATTGTGCTGTTTCCAGGTACTGCTGTGTATCTACTATATTATTATTAATATTATTCTCAAGGCAAAACCAAAGCATCATGTGCTACACAGTGCAGTGACTGGCATTTCCAAATATCAAGCCACAGATTTTCTTTCTGATTGATCTTTTCTTTTTATTATATAAACTCCAAGGTTTTGGAGGCATGCATCGTGAGCTACTGGGCTGATAGGGTGGTTAGCAACATCCACGCCAGCTTGCTTCCATCCTTTTTCATTTATGCTACTGGTTCAGCAAGCACATTTGTGACTGATGGGGGGAAAAAATGAAAAATTGCAGCTTGGTTACCCAGGCAGGAAACACAGAGCTTAGATTAGCACCCATGACAGAGAATCTGTGGCTCAGACAGAGCAAAAAACCCTATTGCCTTTTTCTATTTGGCTATAAAGCTCCTGATGTGTGTTAGTGTGTGTGTGTGTGTGTATGAGAGAGAGAGAGAGAGAGAGAGAGAGAGAGAGAGAGAGAGAGAGAGAGAGAGAGAGAGAGAAGAAAAGCAATGCCATTCTATCCCACATTTAAACTAATCCAATATTTCAGCCACCAAATAGACATTGACAAAAGGATTGGAGTTTATATTACCACTTAATGGCAGAAATATTCTTAATGCTAGCTATCTTTTGGCAGCTTATAATGGTGTAAGTACTGAGGTCACATCTACAAGATCAACACTTGTAGAATTGGTGTGTCAATTTATTATTTTGGTTTCCTTTCCCTCTCCCTTCCCTTGTTTAGAGGCTCTTCCCTGAATGCTTACACCTTCTCTTCAACTTTACCCCCTGCCCTCAGATTTCCAAGTCCATCAAAATTTTCACTTTACCTTAACTTGTTATATCCCCATACTGCTGTGGGTCTAAACACAACACAATGTGTTAGAACATTTACTGAATCTCCACTTGGTTATTTCAAGCAGCTAGAAATGGCTAAATGAGATCGTGTAAGTTTAGCTCTACTATTTATCCAAAAGGCAATTATTCAGAAATTGTGCACGTATTTCAAAGTACTAGATAAATAGTTAGAAAAACACAAAGAAAAGAAAGGGAAAATGCATTTGACAGGTATTCAAACATTCCATTCCTTTTGAAGCCAGGATTTCTTGTGGTTTCTTGTGGTTTCTAAGGCTGGTAGTAGTTTCCTTGTTCCTAGTAATTGTATCAGAGAGAAATGTGATTTTGCTGTAGAAATTGAAGAATTAAACCGAATGAGAAATACTTCCTGGTGATCACTGTAAACACCTATCAGCCTACCAATCATTTGTATCAACCTATTTATACATAAATTACAGGCAGAGGTAGCGGATCCTCACAATCCAAACATATGCAAAAAATTGAGGCAAAAGGGGCGTTGTCTTACCTGAATGCCTTTTCTCAGCATGACGATGGAGAATCCACCAATGGGTTAGGACTATCTTCCTGCCCAATAAGAGACTAAGTTTGCCAGAGTTAACACGCCTCCTGTTGGGCTGATATCCCAGACACGATGAAGGCGAAGCTGCTGACAATGGACCGATGTGTTGGCTCTCTGTGCCCCTAACACAGGACCTGACGGTCCTAAGGGGATGGGCGTGGATTCTCCATCGTCCTGCTGAGAAAAGGCGTTCAGGTAAGACAACGCCCCTTCTCCAGCAGGACGATGGAAAATCCACCAATGGGACATACCAAAGCTGAGCTGTCCCTATGGGAGGGAATCAGTCAGGGCCTGTGTCCCACTTGATGATGCCACTTGCTGGAGTACCCTCCGGCCAAACAATGCCTCCGCGGAGGCGAATTTGTCCAGCCTGTAATGTCTCACAAACGGGGAAGGCGAGGACCAGGTCGCTGCCCTGCAAATATCCCCAATGGGTGCCTGCGTAGCCCACGCTGCCGATGTAGCGGCACTGCAGGTAGAGTGAGCAGTGATACGGCCTGGCAGTGGCAGGGACTGTGCCTGGTAGGCTTTTGCGATGCAGGATCTGATCCATCTGCCTACAGTGGATGCTGAGACTTTCTTCCCCATCGAAGAAGGCTGGAAGGAGACAAAAAGCGCTTCCGATTTGCGGAAGGCAGAAGTCCTCTTAATATAGTGGTGTAACACCCTATGAACGTCCAAGGTGTGCCAGTGGCGTTCTAAGTTGTGAGCAGGCTGGGGACAAAAATTTGGTAGGACCACCTCTTGTGCTCTATGGAACAACGAGTTCACCTTTGGTACAAAGGCCGGGTCCAGTCGGAGGACTACCCTATCGCTGTGAAAGACGCATAGGTCCTCCCTGACCGAGAGAGCAGCCAGCTCTGAGATGCGTCTAGCGGATGTGATCGCCACAAGAAAGGCCACCTTCATGGACAAGAACTGCAGTGAACAGGTCTTGATAGATTCGAACGGTGGCCAGGTAAGGGCCTGTAGCACCCTTGGGAGATCCCAAGAGGGATAACGGTGAACCACGGGAGGTCTGGTGTTGGTAGCACCCTTGAGGAAGGACCATACCAGTGGATGCTGGGCCAAAGGAATGGAATCCTGGCACATGAGTACTGTGGAGAGAGCCGCCAGTTGTCTGCGGATGGTATTGGGCGACAAGCCCTTGTTAAATCCCTCCAGCAAGTATTCAAGGATGTGTGAGATAGTGACAGCCGAGATGTCCAGGTGATTCCTGGAACACCAGGCACAAAAGCTCTTCCACGAGGAGTCATAAATCCTGTTAGTGGAAGGACACCTGGAGGCCTGAATCATTGAGATCACCCCCTCTGAAAACGAGTCTCATGTTAAGAGCCGCCTCTCAAGTGCCAGACGGCTAGTTGTAGGCCTTGGGGTTCTGGGTGTTGTAGAACCCCCTGACTGAGAGCGACCTGATCTGGGGGAATCTTCCATCGAGGGAAGATGGAAAGGTCCACTAGGTCGGCAAACCATGGCTGTCTCGGCCAATGTGGGGCAACCACTATGATCTCCGCCCGTTCTTGCAGAACTTTCCGGATGAGAGCCGGAAGCAGAGGAAGAGGGGGAAAGGCATAGAGTAGACCTGTGGGCCAGGGGCTGCGGAGCGCGTCTGTCCACTCCGCCCCCCGGGACGGAAACCTGGAGAAGAATCTCAGGAGTTGGGCATTTGCCGGCGAGGCGAATAGATCCACCACCGGAGGCCCGAACCTCACCGAAATCTCCCTGAATAAATTGGAATGCAGGCGCCACTCGGAGTGGTCTACTGTCGACCGGCTCAACAAGTCCGCCTGAAGGTTGGCCTGCCCCGAAATGTGCTCCACCTTTAAGGAGGAGAGATTGGTTTCCGCCCAGGAACCTAGTGACCGTGCTTCGGACATCAAGATCCTGGAGCGAGTGCCACCCTGCCGGTTCATGTGGGCCTTTGCAGCCACATTGTCTGTGAGCACTAGGACGTGTTGACCCACCACCTCATCGCTGAAGTGAAGCAGTGCCAGATGAATGGCCATGAGCTCCAGCCAATTTATGTTGTGACTGAGGTCCATGGGTGATCATCGTCCCTGTGCTAAGTGACAACCCAGGTGCACCCCATCTGAACAGACTTGCATCCGTCGTTAAGGTGAGTCTGTTTGGTTCCTTGAATAGGGAGCCTCTGTCTACAGCAGGGGAGAGCCACCACCGAAGGGAATCCAGAACTCGGGGTGTGACCCCGACCCTCTGGCTGGATGCACTGGTGCCTTGCCTCTGGTATGGGAGTAAGAACCATTGTAGGGTTCTGAAGTGTAGTCTGGCCCATGGCACTATTCCCATGCAAGAGACCATCTTGCCCAGTAGTCAGGAAAGTGAGGCCAGTGTGACCGTCCTCTCCCTCCGTATCTGCTTGATCAGGGAGCGAATGCTGTCCCGGCGGTCTGGGGACAGGTAGACCGTTGAAAGGTTGGTATCTATAATCGCTCCTAGGTGTAGGATGCGATTGGAGGGCTCTATCAGGCTCTTTCGGAAGTTGACCGAAAAGCCGTGAGTCTGAAGGAGCCGGACGGCTAAGTCCAGGTCCGACCGGGCCTGCTGTAGGGAGGAGGACAGAATAAGGATGTCATCCAGGTAGCATTGGACCCGGACAGGAATCAACCTTAGGTGGGTGACCAGTGCAGCCAGGACCTTTGTAAATACCCTCGGGGCAGACGAGAGGCCGAATGGCAGGGCCCTGTACTGAAAGTGGTGGGACCCATAACAGAACCTGAGGAACCTCCGATGGTCGGGAGATATGGGAATATGGAGGTATGCCTCCGTAAGGTCGATGGAGGTGAGGAAGTCGTGCCTCCTTCTGCTGGCCAGGATGGACTGTAACGTCTGCATCTTGAATTTCTTGTAGACAAGATGAGAGTTCAATCCCTGCAGATCGAGGATTGCTCTCCACCCTCCCGAAGCCTTTGGGACCATGAAGAGAATGGAGTAGAACCCTCGATGGGTTTGGCCAGCAGGCACCGGCTCGATGGCCTTGATCTGTAACAAATGGTGAATGGCCTCGGACATGAGACCTATCTTGGCCGGGCTCCTTGGGGTGAGGCAGGCAACGAATCGATCCCGTGGCTGCGACAGAAAGTCCAGGGTGAGGCCGTGCCTGATGGTGTTGAGCACCCAGGTGTCTGTGATGGTGGCCTCCCATTCGTGGAAAAAGAAAGTGAGTCTGCCGCCAATGGGGAGGTCCTTCTCTGAATCATTTGCGCACCCCGAAAGGGCCGTTTGCCTTGGTACTGCTGCCTGGCCATGGGAGCTGGGCGGTCAGGTTGACGGCCGGGATTGGGGAAGGAGGGACGAGGCGAAGGGCCCCACACCGATCCTGGCCCCTGGCGGAAGGGCGGTCTCCATGGGTACTGAGTAGCTCGCCTGTCCGGCCTCCTAGTAAGGTGGGCCAACACCTTACGCTTATCCCTGTTCTCAATTAGGTAAGGCTCTAGCGCCTCCCCAAAGAGGTGTCTGTCCCTGCAGGGAGTGGAAGCCAGGTACCACTTGGACTTCAAGTCCGCTCGCCACTGTTTCAGCCATAGGAGCCTGCGGGCTGCAGTATTAGGGGCCATGGAGCGGCTGAAAATCTGGCGGCATGGAGGGAAGTATCCGCCATGTATTCTGCCGATGCCACCAACTTACCCAGATTCTGATGGGCATGAACCTGATCCGGGGGAAGCAACGCTTGGAGTTCCCTGAGCCAGAGAATTGACGTTCTGGCAAAGAAGGAAGTGGAGGTGGACGCCCGCACGGCCCATGCCGATGCCAGGTGAGACCTGCGGAGAGAGAGCTCGGACTTCCTGTCCTCTGCCCTCAAGACCTCAGACGTGTCACCCGACACGGTGGAGGAAGAAAAAAGAGAGGTTAGTGGTTCGTCCACCCTGGGAACCTCCAGGAGATCTGACAAGGCCGGGGCGATGGCCATCAGTCTCTTATCTGTTCCCCCCGGCGTTGGTAGAGTGCCCGGATTCCCCCATTGTTTCCTGATAGTTTCCAGGAAAAATGGAGGGCAAGGGATGTAGCGCTCCATCACCGTAGGTTCGGAGAAGAGTGGCTTGGGGTCCTGACTAGTTGAGGCAGTCGGTTGCTTTTCCTGCTCCGGCTCAATATTGGCCGATGTAGTGGCCTTTAGCAGGAGAGACCTAAATAGACCCGGGTCGAAGAGGCCTATGAAAGGCGACGGGTCTGGGGCCGACTCCTCATCCTCTGACAGTTGGAAGTCAGTTGACCCATAATCCTCGGAACCAGAGTCCCGTGTTCGGGAGGAATGGTCCAAATAAATGGACTCCGGATATTCCGGCCTCTCTGCCCGTGCCTGAGGTGGCCCCACGGGCATGACAAACTCCGGCCTGGGGTTCTTGTAAAATGAGGACGCCCTGCCCTGAGCATACGCCTGGGCGATTAATGCCTCGAGCTGTTCAGGCCCTACCCCTTGATGTTCAGGGGGGCGAAGTCCAGCCGCTGTGGGCGTGAACGTGGCCTCGGGCGGGGGGTGGAATCTAGCTGGTGAAGCCACCATTAGGGGGTTCAATCCCTGGTCAGAGTAGCACTCTGTGCCATGGGCCCCTGAGGAGAAAGGGCCCGCAAGGCAGTGGGACCTGGCAGGGCCAGTTGGGGGTTTAAGAGTGAGCTTTCCTGGGGGGCAAGGGGAACCAGAGGTTGGTCTCCCACAGACATACGTTGTGCCCTGGAGAATTGCTTCTCCAGAGCCATGTGTCGCCTGTCGGCTTCCTTTTCTGCAGCCCTTGAGGCCTTTTTGCCAGCGATGGCCTTGGACCTGCCTGCTGCCTCTAGTTTAGAGGACTTGCGCTTCCCTGAAACGAGAGTGCCGGAAGCGTCCTGCGCAGATTGATTAGCTGCGTCGTCAGCCATTGCAAGGAAGGCCTGAGGCCTGTTGCAACTCAGGAGCAGGAGCGGATTGCCCAGCTGTTAGTATAGCCAAAGCTGATGAACAGCGTCCGCTCCGGGTTTTGCGCTACACTGAGCACCCTACTGCCCTAGGCAGAGCTCCGAGAGGCTGGAAACTGCCCAGTGATGCACTGAGGCGTATTAGTCAGGCGTCTTGTGGTGACAAGACCCAATGGGTGAGTCACAATCGGCAAGTGCCGGCACGCACGTTGACCGATCAGTGGTGGCAATCACCTTGGTGATATGTGCCTGCGCACTCCTCTCCTTGTTGGTGGCGGCAATCACCTGAGTGATATGTGCCTGCACACAAAGCCTAGGTGGTGGCGGCGGAGCCCGAAGGCGTGCCAGCTCACGCTAAAGGTGAAATCCTCTCCAAGTTTTGCCCTGGGGTTGGTTGTGCCAGATCAGAATCTGAGCAGGGTGTCCAATGGCAGTTTTGAAGCTGCAAAATGGCGGCTGTGATCAGTCCGCAAAATGGCTGCCGCTGCAATGGCGAGGCGGCTTGTTAGGCCTGGGGCCTAGACTGAGATAATTCCCTGCAGGGAAGGAGAGGTGAGGTCAGACCTTTAAACCAATGGCCTCTGTAAGCAGCCTGCAAGGCCTTGTGCAGTGGCTGCTGCCTGTTTGGGCTGTCCCTGTCAGGCCTGCTAGGCCTCTGGCGTCCAAAATGGCGGCCGCGATTAGCGCGCCAAGAAAAAACGGTCTGAGGCCTCAAATCTGTCAATAGCTGCTGAGGGCTTAGTATTGAAAGAAAATGCCCTAAATAGCCCAGGGGCCGGCAGCTCGCTGGAGAGCAATCAAATTTCAGCGCGATCCTCGCTGGGGAGGGCTGAAGGGCCGTGGAGAGGAATGGCCTGGCTGGGCCCGAAGGCCGACGCCACGTAGCGGGGCGGCTGAGGCGAGCTCTGACACTCAGCCTCGTGAAGGCCTGGAGCTTTCCGCAGCACTTGGCAATTGCGAGCACGCCCGGAGGCCGACACTCAGCAGTGCTGTGGCAAAATCGGAAGCTCCAACGATCAGCTGATTCAGCCGAGGGATCCCCCTCGCTGTCAATTGTAAGCCCTTGCCCTTAACTGAAGCAATCGGGGCTTGAGCCGGCCGCCCGCTGCTGTAACGGCTGCTGAGCGGGCCCGAGGCCGGCGCTCAGCCGTGCCGCGGCTAGGGGAATTTGCCGAAAATCAGCTGTGCCTTGTAAATTGATTCTCCCCTATCTTGCTTTTAAACTGTCTAAAATATTTGGAGATGAGAATCCACCAATGTAATAGAACTATACGACCTGTCCAGAGCCAACAACGAGTCCTAGTTGTGCTGAAGACTAAGTCGTGTCTGGGATATCAGCCCAGCAGGAGGCGTGTTAACTCTGGCAAACTTAGTCTCTTATTGGGCAGGAAGATAGTCCTAACCCATTGGTGGATTCTCCATCGTCCTGCTGGAGAATGATCAGTATTTTATTTGGAAGCAAAAACTGGTATTTTCCCAAGATCATATCCTGAAACTTGATGCTCCAGTGTTACAACAGTAGTCCAGTGTTGCACTGATCCTCCAGTGCTGAATCTGCAAGCCTTGAGTCCCTTGCTAAAGATCAAGAATGATTGGTATAATTTAAGGCGGCTTTTCAAGTGCTGAGTAGTAGTTAAATGTCCAGTGGAGTCTTTGATGCTGAGCTTGATTGTTTGCTTGAAGATGTTTCATTACTCAACTAGATAAGATCAGCGCAAGTGAGGTAGGGGTTTGTTCCCCGTTTATGTACAGTACCTTGCCCTGACAATGTTGGTGGAGGTGTAGTTTCCTCCTTGGTGGTTCATTGATTAGGTTATTGTTTTCTGTCTGGCTGTTTGTCTGATGTTTATCTCTGCTTATCTGAATGGTGGTTGCTGGAAGGAATGTGTTCTAGGGTTTTTTTGTTTTCTTCCTAGGATTTTTATTGTCCCTTTTGAATAGTATGTAAATCTGGTTTATCTCTTTGTTTGTTTGTTTGTTAAATTTATTTGCTGCCTAACTTGCCATGGGGCTATTCTAGGTGGCTTACAACACTAAAAAGGAAGAAATGAAAAGAGTGTAAACAAAACAAAAGTAAGATACTAAAACACTAAAATAAACAATGAAAAAGAACACAACAAGAATACAACAATATATGTGGATTGATGCTTGATTTGCATGAATGCCAATCTTTTAGGAATTCTCTAGTGTTTTTGGATTTAGCATAGTTTGGGTTGCTAATAGTTTCCTGGTTGAACCTGTGGTTAAGTCTGTTGAGTTTGTCGATGTGTGGTAATTTTTGTCCTGACTGTTAGTTGGTATTTGTGGATGGGCTCTGCTACTTTTCTTTCTGTCTGTCCCATGTAGTGACTGTAACAGTCCTTGCACTATATGTTTTAGATGGCTTCTGTTTTTTCTTTCTGAGCTATTGAATCGTTTAGTTTGCTTAAGATGTTTTGAAGAGGTTTAGCTGGTTTATGTGCTATGGTGATGGCATGTGATAGTAGTTGGTCATTTCTGGACATCTTGGATATTTTTGTTGTATGGGAATGTTATCCTTTCATGGTTTGTATTGATTTGCTATAGCAGGTGTAGTATGCAGGAGTGTCCACAAGGTATAGTCGAAAAAGTCAAGATGGCAGATGATATATTTGAAGCTCTTTTTTTTGTATGTGTGTCATGAATGTACATGAAAAAATATGTGGAACTTCAACTGACCTTTGTGGCTACCATTTTCCTTTTTTGACCATATCTTGTGGACACCTCTGGACACCAGTAATAAAATGACACCAATTGACTAAGCAAAATACCATTTTAAAATATGCACAGGCAAATTAATTCACTGGGGGCCTCTGGGACTTTTAAAAATATTTATTTTAGCATAAATTTAACTATAAATTTCTTAGCAGCAACACCTGACATTTCAAGCTGCAGGCATGCTATTAACATGGCTAAGATGATGCAATGAGGACATGGAAGTGGTGGTGGTGGAAGGAATGAGAAGGAACCGGATCACCTAGAAGAGAGAAGACTCTTAGCCTGTAAATACATCAGTCCCCTTCTTTTATACAGATACTAATCCCTTTCTTCTTCCTTGGTTGGAACCTTTCCAGAAGCTCAACATGAGCAAAAGGCCAATGAAATGTTCTGTTTATAAGCTCCAATAATTGCATATTTAAGACTCACAAGCAGGTTACAGCTGGGTTTAGCCATGTGAGGCCAATCTCCAGCTTTTAATAACTAAAGACTTTTCTTCTAACATAGCTATAAAAAACCAATGTAAGGAAAGCAGTTGCACAAAAGAAAAAAACAACAACATAACCCATCTCCATTAACAAAACCACAAACACCCAAGCCTTAGTATACACATCACAGTGGAATAGAGTTTAATATAGATTTTAATGAAGCAGATTTAACCTGCAACTATTTAATTTGCTTTGCAAAACACTGGAAATTATGTCTGTGTAGCTGAAGTGCCTCAACTTGGAGGGGAAAGGACCCTAACAGAATTTACTGTGTGTAGAAAAGAGGTGGGCAGAAGTCACTTTCAAGTTAATTTAAAAATTATTCTGCAAAAAAAAAAAGAGAAATAGATGAGATTTCACCAATTTCCTTTGGAATTTTAAATAATCTTCTGCTAAAAGAAGGATTTAGCAATCAATTAACTACCAAACACATCTATGCATACAGATCCACACTCACACAAGCAAACATCTTGTGTAGCCCTGTTTCTTATTGTGTCACCTGAGAGTTCCTATTTTCAACTAAATGTGATTGTAGGGCCCTATTAAAAAGAGTTAAAGCTTTGATTGTATGGTTGGGGTCATCATATAATTTTTGTTTAGATATTTTCTGCAGACATCCCTGATAGCCACTAAGGGAACACCTTAGATTGTGCTCTCATAATCACCATTTTGATCTTTTTATTCCTATTTGGATGGACCAGGCTTTGGGAAGAACAGAATGTAGCAAAAAATAAGAAGAGGTAACTAGAAAAACAAGTAGAAAACTCCTTCTGGAGGAGTTCCCAAAAAGCTTAAATGCAGCAGAAAAACTAATGTGCAAATATTCTAAGTCATCCAGATGTTTTCAGTTGTTTATTTTTTATCATTTCCTAGTTTTCAGTATCACTTCTATTCTTGGGTGACACTCCCACACACATTCCCAAAGGCAGTGTGGGATTATTATCCAAAGGGGAAAAAGTCTTGGAAATTAATTTAGACAATGAATTAAAACTTTCATTTTGAAATATATCTGTGAACCAAGCTACTGTAGTTTTTTAAATCATGATTTAAATTGATTTACAATCAAAGCTCAAGATGATGAATGAATGCATCCAGTTGTGGTTTGTTCAGAAAATTATGGTTAAATAAGCCATACTTATTAAAATAAATAATATATTATCGTATATGTTGCCCATGTCAAATTCATGACTCTGGTGTCATGGTTCTGATAGATGAAACTCTTCAAAAGAACTTCAAGGCATTGTTTACCTTAAAGAATATTTTATTTGAGAAACAAAGTATTGGCACTACATAGTTGAAACCAGAAACTATCCCCTGGATACAAAGTAACAAAATGCAATTCTCTCCTCCAATAAACAGTCATAAATCACATTCCCCAATTAGCTTGAAGCGCGGGCTTTCTCCCCAGCTCTTCAGCCCGCCAAAACTCTTTCAGCTCTGGGCCCAATGTCCTTGGGTTCCCACGATTAAGTTATTATTGTTATGATTAGCTGGACTCTCATCCCTATTCTCCCTCCCAGCAGCAACTAATTCTAAAAGCAATAGAGAAAATGGCTGCATTTCCATCTGTTGTCAAAGCAAGAACATCCGATGTTTGCAGCGTTACATAAAACAATAAAAACAAAAATATCAGTAATCTGCAGCCAAGATAAAAAACGAAACTAATATCAAATCAACATTGTGTTTAGTCATAATGTGATTTGTTTATGAGTTAATCTAATTTAGTCAACATACTTTACAATGGTTTCTCCATTGTATGAACCCAGTGCATTGCTGTTGATTCAATAAACACATTGAAGCATAACTTAACAGGTTTTGCAAATCCAGTATAGTCAAGAACATTACTATAGTGAAAACAAAAACAAGAACTCATATGTTGTACATAGTATGTTTAGGTGTGTGTCATGTATGTGTTTCACTTTGAGAGCGGGCAACAATCTCATTTTTGACGTGTGCCGTTGTGCCCACAGTAAAAAAATGACAATAAAGGTTATCTTATCTTATCGCTGGAAATTGCTTATGTGTGCTGAAAAGAGGGAATACAATGGTGGACTTATTCATTTTCCTTTGTCAGGTAGGAAAATAGGTTTGCTATATATCTTTAAATGACAACATGTTTTTATACAATTCTCTTCAAATGTTTTCCGAGAAGCACATTTCTTACAAAATAAAAACCCTGTTATATGCATTGATGAAAGCAACTGAATTGCACTTAAAACCTCTATTAGACCCAATTTTAAGACAATTGGAGCTGCATTATTTCAAAATATTTTATGTCATGCAAATATCTATGAAGAATAAATATCAGTTTTATTTTCTTGAGTGACATGAATTGATAGTTGGGAATGAACAAGAAGAAACAGAGTGAGTGACTGGGCCATTCAGATCCTCAAGAATGCATAGTTCTATGAGTATTCTTAGAAAAAGAGTTGCTTGTTTCCAACATGGGATTTAAGCAAACAACTTTTCATGTATCCAAGAGAAAGGAATTAATATATGGGTAGTCCTTGGTTTATAACCATTCATTTAATGACCATTTGAAGTTACAATAGTATTGAAAAAAGTTATTTACAATCAGTAAATATGGACTCAGGAAATTACAGACCTATCAGCCTGACCTCAATACCTGGGAAGATTCTGGAAAAGATAATCAAACAATGAATCAGCGAACACCTAGAGGCAAACAAAGTCATTACTAAAAGCCAACATGGGTTTGTCAAAAACAGATCATGCCAGACAAATCTTATTACATTCTTTGACCAAGTGACAAAATTAGTGGATCAGAGGAATGCTGTGGATATAATTTACTTGGACTTCAGTAAGGCATTTGATTAAGTAGATCACACCCTACTACTTGATAAGATAGAAAAATGTGGGGTAGACAGCATCACCACCAGATGGATCCGTAGCTGGCTGACCGGCCATACTCAGCGTGTGGTCCTCAATGGAACCGCATCCACATGGAGGGAAGTGTGTAGTGGGGTGCCCCAGGGCTCTGTTCTGGGCCCAGTGCTCTTCAACATCTTCATCAACGATTTGGACGAGGGGATAGATGGGGAACTCATCAAATTTGCAGACAACACCAAGCGGGCAGGAATAGCCAACACTCCAGAAGACAGGCTTAAGATACAGAAGGATCTGGACAGACTTGAACACTGGGCACTATCTAACAAAATGAAATTCAATGGTGAAAAAAGCAAGGTTCTACATTTAGGCAAGAAAAACCAAATGTACACGTATAGTATAGGGGGTACCTTGCTCAATAGCTGTAACTGTGAGAGGGATCTCGGAGTCCTAGTGGACAATCACTTAAATATGAGCCAGCAGTGTGCTGCAGCTGCCAAAAAGGCCAACACAGTGCTAGGCTGCATTAACAGAGGGATAGAATCAAGATCACGTGAAGTGTTAATACCACTTTACAATGCCTTGGTAAGGCCACACTTGGAATACTGCATCCAGTTTTGGTCACCGTGATGTAAAAAAGATATTGAGAAGAGCAACAAAGATGATTAGGGGACTGGAGGCTAAAGCATATAACGAACGGCTGCTGGAATTGGGTATGTCTAGTTTAATGAAGAGAAGGACGAGGGGGGACATGATAGCAGTGTTCCAATATCTCAGGGGCTGCCACAAAGAAGAGGGAGTCAAGCTATTTTCCAAAGCGCCTGAAGGCAGGACAAGAACAACGGATGGAAACTAATCAAGGAGAGAAGCAACCTAGAACTAAGGAGAAACTTCTGACAGTTAGAACAATTAACCAGTGGAACAACCTGCCTCCAGAAGCGGTGAATGCTCCAACACTGGAAGTTTTTAAGAAGAGCCTGGACAGCCATTTGTCCGAAATGGTATAGGGTTTCCTGCCTGAGCAGGGGGTTGGACTAGATGACCTCCAAGGTCCCTTCCAACTTTATTATTATTATTATTAGTCTTCACATTTA
Source organism: Azemiops feae (assembly GCA_023970755.1). Lineage (NCBI taxonomy): Eukaryota > Metazoa > Chordata > Lepidosauria > Squamata > Viperidae > Azemiops > Azemiops feae. The sequence goes on along the minus strand of JALGBA010003870.1, from coordinate 629,624 downwards.
CAATACATCCAATGTGATCAGTTTCTTCATGGTCACATGATCAAAATTTGGTCATCTAGCATGTATTTATGACAGTTGCAATGTCTCGGGTTTATGAGATCTCCATTTGCGACCTTCTGAACTGGCTTCCGACAAGCAAAATCAATGAGGGAAACTTGACTCGCTTACCAGTTTTGTGTCACTTAACTGGGGTGATTTGCTTAACAACTGTGATGTAAAGGCTCGCAAAACTGGGCTTCACTCAACAAGTGCCTCTTGCAGCAATCGAGGTTCCAGCCCTGGTTGTAAGTCAAGGGTTACCTGTAAATCTGAATATTTTCTTGATTTGTGGCTAATAATGAAAATTTGAGAGAATTAGTAAAAAAAAAGATAATGGAATGTGTAGATGATCTTGGGGAACAAGGAGAAGAGATGCTGTCTTGGAAACAATCAGACAATCAGGCAAGAGAATGAGCAGCCCTCAGTGGATTAACAGTCAGAAAAATAAACTTAGGAAGGACCTGCCCTAATTGATCAGGCAGTTAAAAGTGATAGTGAGAAGTTTGTACCTTCCAAGTTGCAAGATTCTGTTAAGACAGTTTTACAATGAAGTAAAATTAACTCATCTAGTCTAGTTTACCCAGCAGGGCTGACATTACAAGTATGCTGGGTGTCTTGTTTTATTGATTTATTTGTGTGAGAAGGCATTAACTATGCCTGATGACTGGAAAATGACTTTACTGTTTCCCTATAGAAAGGGAAGGGAGGTAAAAGCTAATGTCAAACTACAAGGAAATTAGCTTGTTATTTTGATCAACAAGGTGTAAAAGGTGAAAATGAGTAAAATTTGGAATTATACCACATCTTTCTGTGGGGCAGGGTGTACAGAGACCAGATTTCTGTTCCTTAACAGGTCATTGAGAAATATATTGCTGTGAAAAAAAAGTTCCTTTTATTTTTTATTTTAGAAAAGGCAAATGATAAAGGGTAAAGTCTTGAATTGTAGAATGTTTTGTTTAAATATGGTCTTGCTGATGGTTGCTGAATGCAATAAGAATGGAATAAGATGAAAGGAAAATAAGTGGCATATTTAGTGATTTGTTCAATACTGGACAGGAAATAATACATATGTGATCACCCCTTATGATGAATATAAGAAATGATTGGTAGAGAAGGAGTGTTTATTGGTGACATGAATGAAGTTATATTTTTGTATACAGATGATGCTGTGTTATTGGTTGACAACCTGGATGATTTGTAGCAAATGCCAGCTAGACTGTATGATCCAGCAAGATGAATAGATCTTGTAATGGTATGTGTGAAGAACCTTGGGAGAGTGGGCCCAGAGACAGCTTCTAGGAAATGGTCAGATAAAGACATCACAGTCTGCAGGTGGATAGTGGCGGGGCTAAAAGAAATCCTCCCTAATTTCTTTGACTGTAAAGGAGACAGGAGAGAATTGTATTTTCAGGTTTGCAAGTTTCTATTAATGTAACTTAACACTAGATTTGACTGATCTAATCATATTTCCTGTTTGGTGTATCTGGTAACACCGATAGGTAGAAGGTTGGTAGATATTCAATTTATTAAAGGAGTGAATGTTTGTCAAAAGAAATATAAAATCCATGCATAAAACATGTGCTTCTGCCCACTTTGTTAAATAGAGTGAAAGTTGGGTCTGTGTCAGGAAAAATCATAACATTTCAGTTGAATGCAATGGAAATGAGGTACTTAAGAAGCAACAGCTACATTTATTTATCCAATTAAATAAATATTAAACATTATTATACCTCCATTGTAAAACAAGAAATGATAGTGTCAAGAATTGGTGCTGAATAAATGTGGACTCAATATAAAAATGAGTGATGAATACCAAAAATATGTACTGAGGTTGGTTGATCATATAGAAAAGAAAGAATGGGGCGAGAACTTCAAAGAACAAATTGTAATGAATTAACTAGCACATAGAGGAGGTGGTGCCCTAGCGTTAGCAGTATTTCTCTACTTTTCTCTTATTTCATGCATTTAAAGTCTTTGACTGACTCCTTTCTGAGTTTTATTACATAAAGAAATTAATGTGATGGTATGCACATATGTATTTCTATAGGAATAATAAAACAGTGTTTCCTGTGTATAATCCTATCAGCAATAAAGTAAAAAAAATAAAGTTGTGGTATAGTATAAAATAATTCTGCCTATTTTATATTTACTTTTCTGTTTTGCGATTGTATAATATTTTTTATTACCGGTAGGTCCAACGGCAAGGAAGATTATTATGTCCTCTGGGTCCTTATAGAGCACTTTCCCCTTCATTTCCAAAACCTCTACCATTCTCTATCCATTTCTCAACATAAATTTCACTTGACTCAAGCCTGATTTTTGGGTGCCTTCACAAAGAGGTTCATGCAGTTTTCTTGTTGACAGTAATGAAACAGGTGCCTTGGTTTTCTTCCTGGAAGGCCTACAACCCAGAAAGTTTCTGGTTGTCACCTCTCCAAGATCACCCTCAGCCAGGATCAGCTGAATGCTGTGCTTCCCTCAGTAGCTATCGTATTATGTATCAGGGCTTTGTGATGGTTTGTAGGTAAAGGCAAAGACCTCTTTGGAGTTCCCAAAAGCATCCACACAGCACCAGCTTTCCTTAGCAGCTGCAGGGTGGCTGGAAAAAGACATCCTTGATTTAAGGAGCTGCTGACAGATGCTTTGTACACACCTCGACATACACTGAAGTATCTTGCCCTTCATATCCAAAGTGCTGCTGAGCTCAATTTCATCTATATCTATATTAGAATGACACATTCACCTGTGTGATTGGCAGGCTTCAAACCATAGAGTGCTCTAGAAAATTAGTTTGTAGTATAATGGACTTTAAGAAAGTGCAGAAGAAATCATGAACATGCCTATCTACTCAATACATATACATATATGTTTGTTTATTGATTTGCTCATCTTCTCTCATTTTTATCCCCAAACAATCCTGAGAGTTAGTCGGGGCTGAAGGAAAGGGTGTAGCCAAAAATCACTTTATAACCTCTATCTCTGTGCTTGAATGCAGATTTGTACCTGAATCTTCCAATTCTCAGTGCTTAGCCAATAGGCTGCACTGATTGGATCTGGGTTTTGTATCTGGGTATCCATTTGGGGGAAGGCAAATAATATTTATCTTGCATCCATCTATTCAATAGTAAAGAGCCTACAAATATAATCATTTGCTGTACAGCTAAATATAAGAGATTTTTTTTCTTGGTGTGTGTGCATGTGTGTGTGTGGTTTACTCAAAATTTACAGTATGTTATTTTGAAAGAACTGTTTCACGGCATGCTGATTAAACAAAACAGTAGATGAGATTGAACCAAAAAAAAAAAAAAAATCCCAAGTCCTCTTTGTATGTATTCCCGGATGAGCTGGATGGACTCTAAAGAAAAATGTGTATTTTAATAAGTTTTAAATCCCTCTTGCTCTGACACCAGCTTCAAAATAAACAGCAAAAAAGGCTGCAGGAAGCACTGTAACCTTTTCAATATTCTTCATTAAACTCTACCATCTATGGCCCCCTGAGTGAATGCATCATCAAATCAATGGCTGCAAAGCCAACTCTGATTTATGAAAGACCTCACCAGGCTTTCTTCATATACTGTTTATTTAAGCACCAAAACGACTTACCTATAGATCCCTAAGTAATTACATGCTGTGAAGAGTTACACAGGGCAGCTTTTCAAACAGAGGAGGTGGATGTATGCAGAACAAAAAGACTTGCTGATGGAATTCAGATTTATTCTACCAACTTCAGGCAAATTTTACTTTCAATTTTCTACCACATATGCAGTATAGTTTGTAGGATTTTTTTAAAAAAACTAGCCCTCTAGAATGCATAGATAAAATTTTATAACTGGCTTAGTTCTACCTTTTCTATGGTCTTAACTCTTTCTCCTCTGTTATAGTTGCTTCCTCATTCTCTTGTCTTTCTATTTACTTTGGAAATTCGAAGGAGATAGCAGTTTATAGCTCCATTGCATAGGTCTTTCATTCTAGCCATTAAAATATTTAAGCTTTTTGACTCCACTGAAGAATTCCATATTCGCACAAAGTGAGAGAGCCTTAGCATTAAGGGAAAATTAGACTCCTCGTCCTCCTCCTCCTCTCTATTGAAATTTCCCTATTACAAACTGGGAAGCTGATAATTTCAAAGGCCACAACAACCCTCTCTCGTAATCTCTATGTCATGGTTCACTAATTTCTCCCAATTTATTTTTATTTTTAAGACCCAGCACAAGTCTTTCCCCAAATTGCTTTGTAGAAGGATGCTCAGAGCTCACACAACTTCATCTACATGAATTTACTTACATTGTCATTATTTTTAAGCAAATCTATATCCATTCCATCACTATGGAAGAAAAACACATATGACAGAACTTGTCTTTTAGAATCTTGCAGTGTATTCTTAGTTTGAACAATTGCTTCTGTAATAATGGACTTGAATTAATTTCACTTACTAAAATACTCATTTATCATTGTAAAAACAGTAGTATCTTTCTTCCCCATAACTAAAGCAATCATATACTATTTATCAACTTTTAAAGTGAACTTGCCAAAATATTATATTTTCTTGGTTAATTAAATATGACAGACTCCCTGATTTAATAGAGAATAATAGCACTCTTAATAATGGGAAATTCTTGGAGTTTAATCATTTTTATTTATTTATTTATAAAATGTATTGGTTGCCCATCTTACCACAGGGTAACTCTGTGCAGCTTACAATAAAAGAAATGTAAACTCTGTGCAGCTTACAATAAAAAAAATTGTAGAAGGGCAGGAATCCTTCAGATGAGGTCAGCTGAAAAGTGATATTGCAGCTGTTGATTGCAGCCTATTTCTCAATGTCTTTGTTTTCTCAGAAGAGATTTTTTAAAAGATAAATGCACTAGACCAGGGGTAGGCAACCTTGGCTTTTTTATGACTCGTGGACTTCAACTCCCAGAATTCCTGAGCCAGCTATGCTGGCTCAGGAATTCTGGGAGTTGAAGTCCACAAGTCATAAAAGAGCCAAGGTTGCCTACCCCTGCACTAGGCTAATTTGGCCTAACATGTGACATATAAACAAACAAGCAGTCTGTGTCCAGTTTGCACTGTAAAAAAAAAAATAAGGAAGACATCAAATAGGTTTCAATATTTCAATAAGAGAACACCTGTCTGATCTTGATGAATATAAATCACCAGGGCCTGACTGATTACATCCCAGAGTTCTGAAGGAGCTGGCAGATGTTATCTCAGAACCATTGTAACATATCTTTCAAAAATCTGGAGCACCGGGGAACTACCAGAGGATTGGAAATGAGCTGCTGTGGTTCCCATCTTCAAAAAAGGAGGGAAAAAAACAGACCCAAGAAACTACAGACCTATCAGCTTAACATCAATACCTGGGAAAATACTGGAAAAGATAATAAAAAAATAGATTTGTGAACAACTAAAAGCAAATAAAGTTATAACTAGAAGCCAGCATGGGTTTGTTAAAAACAGATCATACCAAACCAATCTTATTTCATTCTTTAACAAAGTGACTAAATCATTAGACCAGTGAAATGCTGTGGACATAGTATAGATTTAGGACATAGACGTCAGTAAGGCATTCGACAAAGTAGACCACAACCTACTTCTTGGTAAGCTAGAAAAATGTGGGATAGAGAGCATTACCATAGATGGACCTGTAACTGGCTGACAAACCGTACTCAATGAGTAATCCTTAATGGTACTACATCTGTGCAGGGAAGTACGCAGTGGGGTACCATAAGGTTCCATCTTAGGCCCAGTACTTTTCAATATCTTCATAAATGACTTAGATGAAAGAATAGAAGGGGAACTCATCAAATTTGCAGATGACACTAAACTGGCAGGAATAGCCAATATCCCAGCAGACAAGCAACATGAACCGGCCAAGCTCACCAGCCACACACACCCCCACGGCAGCCACCCCCGCCACTTGCCTCACCTTGGTGACTTATTTTGGGGGTAGGGCTTATATTATGAGCATCCTTAAAAATCATCCTAGGGCTTATTTTTTGGTTGGGTCTTATTTTTGGGGAAACACGGTATATTCACAAAGATGCGAGAAACTGGAATTCCTCAAAGCAAAGTATAAATAATCCTCGACTTGCAAACATTAATTTAGTTATTGAAGTTACAGTGGCACTGAAAAAAGTGAGTTATGATCGATCCTTGCACTTATGACTGTCATGGCATCTCCACAGCCACATGATCAAAATTTGGGCAACTGGCAGGTATTTTTGACAGTTGCAACATCCCAGAGTCACATAATTACTATCTGCAAACTTCCTGGCTTCCGACAAGCAAAGTCAATGGGGAAGCTGGATTTGCTTAACAACTACGTGATTCACCTAACAACTTCAGTGATTTGCTTAATAACTATAGCAGAAAAAGTCATAAAATCAAGTTTGACTCAATTGATGTCTTGCTTAGTAATGGAAATTCTGCTCCCAATCTGGTCATAATTTGATGACTATCTGTACTAACTTTGGCACCACTCATATTTACAAAACCGCCCAGAGTTCCTAGCAATTCTTGAAAACTAGGACCTGATTGGGTAATTCTGGGAGCTAAATTCCATTCAACCTAAAGTTGCCAAGTTTGGAAAACAGGTGAGGGAGTTTGGATACTTGCTTTAGGAAGGAAGGAAGGAAGGAAGGAAGGAAGGAAGGAAGGAAGGAAGGAAGGAAGGAAGGAAGGAAGGAAGGAAGGAAGGAAGGAAGGAAGGAAGGACAAATTACAAATTAGTTTGGGGGCATTGCATTACTACTTATATTCTCCCAGTCTCCTCATTTAATTATTTGATAAATGAGAACCACTGAAAGATCACCTCCATATTTTCAAAACTGGAAGGATAAACAGAAGCAAATAGTTCTTTTGTTAAAATTCAATTCAATTCAATAGAAGTAATGGTGTTTTTTAATACTTCAAACCAAACTTCTGCATGGCAAATATTTTAAATGTGTCCTTCCATGGGCTTGTTCTATTTATATTCTCTTCAAATGCCTCTGAAAACTATGAAGGTATTGCTAACTAAACAGCAGCTTAATTGTAAACTAATAAATATGGGACTGCACTGGTGCAACATTTATTTTTAAACAGCGAACAATTCCTGATGCCACAGTCCAGGAATGTTGTGAGTTTAGTGCCATGTACCGAAAGACTGTGTGTTGGATAATTGCTAGTGCTCTTATAAATTCACAGTCTAGAGTGCTGGAGGAAAAACTATAATAATAAACTGCTTTTAAATCAATACAGGTTTATAGATCTGCCACGAAGTGGACAGCAGTGGAGGTGTGGATCCAATGACTCTGGTGCTTCAGCAGCTCATGGCTTACTGACCACAAAGTGTCAACAGAATTTAGAGAGAACACTAAGCATAAAATCTGTGTCTCTTCTTTGCCATTATAAATTTAATGAATAAATAAAGCCACCCAGAGTCACTTTATGGGTGAAATGGGCAGCATTTAAATTCAATAAATATAATGCAACTAAATAGAATTATTAAATTGCCAAAAGGGAGCTCCACTCAACTGGACCCAAATTCCAGAATTTACTGCTGCTGCTAAAATATTGATAATTTTTTACATATGCATTTCAGTGTAAATATATTTGAGCACCAAGTCCACATAATGCTGATTATTGCCAGCTGAGTTCAACAAAACAGAATCAGAATATCTGGCTAACAGAAGAGATATTCCAATATCTTACTATTATAGCAATAGGCCATCCCAAACTAATATACAAGCTGCCAAATAAATTATGAACAATTATGTACATTTGATCTAATGTACATAATTAAGCACACTGTATTTAAGAGATGTCTCCACTCGGTACACTGCTGCGCATTCTGTTTCTCTACCATCTGCTTATCTCCGGAGAACCAAGTTCTTCTGTTTTCAGAGTGCCCAAATAATTAATAATAGGAGCTTACATGAGCTCCAATCCTTTCATTCTGTTTTAATTAATTTAATAACTGCTAGTCTTTAATTCCACATTCATAATCTCTAATGTGGTTTATAGTTACAATTGCCTAAGGAGGGTTAGAATTATTTCTTTAACACAGACATTTAAAAAACACAAAACTCAAAGGCTTTTTCTGTTGTTTGGCTGCCCCTCCCAACCGAGTCCAGAATTAACCCTTCAATAGGAACAAATCCTGCTTGGAGATGAGAAAAAAAAGGATCACTTGAATTTTGGGGACTACAGCACTAAAACCTGTCTCTGGGAAGAAGCAATTCCCAAATAATTCGGCAACAAGCCCTAATTTCTATATATTTGGGCAGGGGGGATTTTATAAAAAGCATTTTCTCTTGTTTCTCTCATCAGTTTGTGTCATTTTCTTCTTGTTTTTATAGTTATCTTCTAGTTGTGATTCATGTGTTAATTTCCTTTTGATGGAAATTGTTCTGTTCTTACGGAGGGAGACATTGAAGAGACTCAGTAGTAAAGGAACTTAGTTTATTCATGACACACACACACAACAGAACAGAAAGCAAAACTGACTCCACCCTTTTATACAAGGAGCCAGGGAACTGTTAACCAATAGATGCACGATTTCTTCCCGCGCTAAATATGCATTCCTGGGGTTTCAGACACCCAGTCTAGCTAGCAGGCCACGTGGTCTGCTAGCGTCGTTGGTGCACGCCTTGCACCTGCTGTCTTAACAACTCAGTACACTACACCCTTCCCCCTTGGTTGGAAGTATAATGCACCCCCTGAACAAAATAATAATGACAGCCTCCCTGTGGAGACTTCCAAATCACTCCCAATAGCCTAGGCTTAATTTCAATGCCTAGGACTTCTTTAGGACATGGCGCTGCTGCTCAAGGGCAGACATTGTAATCCTAGCAAGGTTGTTCTTTTGAGCATGTTGTGAATTCTAGGCTTCGCTGACAGAACCCTCACGTAGTCCTGCAGGAACTTTGGCGGGCCTCTGGCCCGCTCCGATCTCCTCGGAGGCACCGCTAGTGCCCGGCCTGCAAGCTTGCCCGCCGGGCTTGGCAGACTGGGACTTGGGGACCCGCTTAATGTGGTCAGGATTGGAGCATGCAGGCTGCCGACTGGCGCAACTCTGCGTGCCAGTTTGGGGTGGTATTCCCCGGAGGGGTGGTATTCCCCTGGTCAGCATTCCGCTGCAGGGTGGAATTCCCCTGAGGGATGGTATTCCCCTGGTCGGCATTAGCAGCCAATTGGGAGCAATGTCCCATAGGCGTGAAACCTGCCATTGGAGTGGCTTGGAAAACTGATCGCGAGCAATGTCCCATGGACGTGCCCGAGTCAGGAGCCACCTCGCTGGCAAACCCCTCTTTCGATAATTGCAGTGATCTGCTGTCACTGCTTGGTTGATCTTCCCAATCAGGATCAAGGGCTTCCTCCCCCCCGAGAGCAGAGCCGGGAGCGGAAGAGTGGTTCGGCAATCTCCAACGAAGCTGGTCAATGTGCCGTCGCAGCACGTGACCATCCTCCAATGCCACTTCGTATGAAAGAGACCCAGTGACCCTGAAAACCACAGCTACCACCCACAAGTTGCCATGGCCGTAGTTGCGGGCCCAAACCGGATCGCCCACATTCAAATGCCGCGGTGCCCACGGCTGGGACACCTGTGATGCACCCTGGTCCAGCTGTAACCTATCTAGCTTGGTGATAAGATGGCGACCCCATCGGAGCTCGGCGGGGCTCTTGCCCGTAGATGTGCACGGAGTGGTGCGGTGGCAGAGAAGAAAGTCCGCCAACCGGTGATGCCAGTTGTCGTGCGTGATCCATTTTAATGACTCTTTCGTTGTCCACACCATGCATTCCGCTTGGCCATTTGACGCCGGGTGGAATGGTGCCGATGTAGCATGTCGAATTAGGTTCGCCCGAAGGAAAGACTGGAACTCCGACGAGGTAAATTGAGCTCCGTTGTCGGAGACAATTATGTCAGGAAGGCCATGAGTGGCAAAAATGCCACGAAGTACCTTGATGGTGATAGTGGAGGTCGCAGCAGACACTGGAACTACTTCCAGCCACTTAGAGTGACTGTCCACACAATGAGAAAGAGCTGCCCCTGAAAGGGACCAGCATAGTCGATATGGATCCTCGACCAAGGAGCATGTGTTGTTTCCCACCTATGAATGGGCGCTTGGGGCATTTCTGGCCTGGACTGCTGACAAATATGGCACCCTTGGACCTGGGCTTCGATCTCCTTATCGAGCCCTGGCCATCACAGGTGGCTGCGCACAAGCACCTTCATGCGGACTATTCCCAGATGTCCCTCATGCAGAGAAACTAGGACTCTAGTCCTCAGTGAGGTTGGGATTACTATCCTACTGCCCCATAGTATACAACCCTTAAAGATGGATAGCTCATGCTTTCGTTTCCAGAAACTCTGGAATTCCGTGCCAGGACACGTGTCCGGCCATCCCGATAACACCCAGTTCAACACGCGTGTTAGTGTCTTGTTGGTAGCTGTTTCTGCACCTACATCCCCAGCATGGAGGGGGGACTCAGGCAAATCCTGAATAGAAAGAATGTGTCTTGCCGGTGCAGGATCAGGCTCCATTTGTCTTAAGGGCAATCTACTGAAGCCGTCTGCGTGGCCCATCTCTTTGCCCGGTTTGTGAATCAGGCAAAAATCGTAGGCAGAAAGGAATATTGACCATCTCAACATTCTAGGAGAGATGATTTGGGGTGTCTGCTTGTTCGTTGTGAACAACCCCAGAAGTGACTTGTGGTCTGTAAAGACCGTAAAACGACGACCATACAAGAAGTCATGGAACTTCTTGATGCCCGCTACGATTGCCAGTGCTTCTCTATTTGCGCGTAGTTGCGCTCAGCAGCAGAAAGGGTCCTGGAATAGTAGGCTACAGGGACTTGTGTCCCATCAGCCTTGAGGTGGCTTAAGACAGCCCTGATCCCATACAGAGATGCATCGCAAGCTATGCTAACTGGTAATCGCTCGTTGAAATGAGCCAACACTGCATTAGACGACAGTAAGGCTTTGACTTCAGCAAAACTTTTCTCGTGGACATTCATCCACTTCCATGGAGCCTGTTTGTCTAAGAGCCGGTGTAACGGCTCTGCCACTGCGGCCTTGTGAGGGAGGAAAACGTGATAAAAATTAAGGAGCCCTAGGAAGGCTTGAAGCTCTCCCTTCGTTTTAGGGCTGGGCGCCTGCTGAATCGCTTTGAGCTTGCATTCAGCAGGGTGGATGCCTTCGGCATCTATGCGAAATCCCAAGAATTCCGTGGAAGTAACTCCCACTTTACACTTTTCTTGTTTTAGCCTCAGGCCTGCTTCGCGGAACCGCTGCAAAACGGCCCGGAGCCTGTCAGCCAGGATTTCGACTGATTCCCCTGCGATGAGGACATCGTCGAAGTATGGGCATACACCCGGAATATTTCGGAGCATGCGCTCCATGACACTCTGGAAAATGCCAGGGGCTACGTTAACCCCGAATTGCAACCTCCGCACCTTGAAGGCTCCCCGGTGGGTTACAATTGTTTGAGCCTCTGCCGTGGCATCGTCCACCGGCAGCTGCTGATAGGCCTGGGCCAAATCTAGTTTCGCGAAAATGCGACCTCCCTTTAGCGACGCCAGAATATGGCTGATTACTGGCACTGGATAGGAGTGTTGCTGTAAAGCTTTATTCAAGGTGCATTTATAGTCAGCACAGATTCTGACTTCTCCGTTGGCCTTAAGTGGTGTGACGATGGGGGTTTCCCATGGACTGCTATCCACAGGTTCTAGAATGCCTTGCTGCAACAACTTGTCCAGCTCGGCGTCAATTCTCTGGTTGAGAGCAAAGGGCACCCGGTGAGGATTAATCCTTACTGGAGTGATAGAGGGATCCAACCTCAAAGCAATTGGTGGCCCCTTGTATTTCCCTAACTCTGGGCTGAACACGTCTGAAAATTCTTTACACACTTCCGTTAGGTCGGCCGTTTGCAGACTATTAAGCCCCGTCACCTGAATCCACAGAGCCTCGAACCAATCGAGTCCGATTAGACTCGTGCGGTTCCCGTCGACTACAATGATGTCCAAGGGGCCCTCGAACCCCTTGAATTATACCCCGATCGTGGCCTCCCCCTTGACACTGACTTGGGAGTTCTGGAAATCTGTTAAGACCAGGTTTGACGGCCTGAGCTTAATCCGTTGGCCGCTTCTGCCATAGATCTGTTTAAGCATGTTCTGGGAAATTATGGACAGAGCCAAGCCCGTATCCAGTTCCATTCTCAAGGGGACCCCTTGTAGCTTGACTTCGATGTGCAGTTTCTTTTTTAACATCCGGTGAGCCCCTGTCCTATAAATACTTCTCCTGCTTGCACAAAACCCCACCCTGTTCTGGCTGGGGACCCCGGTACCTTTTCAAGGAAACTCTTCCTTTGGGGGGTCTTTCCTGTGGCCCAAACATACTGCGGCGATGTGGCCTTGCTTGCCACACCCCCTGCAAATTGCTGCGCGAAAATGGCAGTAAGCTCGTTTGTGCTGACCTCCGCACCCGATGCACTTGAGGAGGGAACTGCCTTGTCAGTAGGCCGCGGAGGTCTTCTTCCCAGGGGTTGTTGCACCTGATCGAGCTCTTGGTCCGATTCGGCATCTTCCCCAGGTTCTGCGTCCTCGTGGTGGACGGTATCCGAGCGCTGGGTGTTCTTTGAGAGCCGCAAGGTCTTAACAGCACCTCTTGCTGCCTCTTCGGCCATTATCTTTCTCAATGCATCTTGGAAAGAGACTGTTTCTTTGGCGAAGATCTTTTGTTGCAGCTCTCGGTTCCTCAGGCCATAGACTAAGCGGTCCCGCAACCATTCTTCCAGGTCCTTAAATTCGCACGGCTGTGCTGCTTGGCGAAGGGCTGCGATGAAGTCTGCAGCGGACTCTCCAGGATGCTGGTCCCGCTGCTCGAAAGCATGTCGCCAAGCGATGACCGACAGTTTCAGCTCGAAATGTTCTTTGAGCATTTTCTTTAAATTGCCGTAAGTCACAGTCTCCAACGGCGCGGGGGCCACTAAGTTCTCCGCAATATCGAAAGTAGCTTGGCCACAAACACAGAGCAGCGTTGCAGCCTTCAACTCGTCTTCCAGAATCTGGTTAACTCTGAAGTAATTTTCAGCCCGGGCGACGTAAGAGTCCACCTTTCAGGGTGAGCGATGTCGAATTCTGCAAGTCACCCTATTTTCGCCATGGCAGGGTTTCGGTGGTCTCTTCGCTACCACGTGCTGCACAATCTGCTGGAGGGGTTCCAGGGCAGTTCCTCGCAGCACTCTCCTTCAGCGTTTGCGTACTGGCAGGTGAGTGAGCCGAGGTAGGAACGCCGTCCCTCTACGTGGTCTAGGCCTTTCCTTCAGGGTGAGTCGGGCCTTTGTTGTTGTGGCAGCGATCCCACCTTCATCGCCAATGTTCTGTTCTTACGGAGGTAGACATTGAAGAGACTCAGTAGTAAAGGAACTTAGTTTATTCATGACACACATACACAACAGAACAGAAAGCAAAACTGACTCCACCCTTTTATACAAGGAGCCAGGGAACTGTTAACCAATAGATGCACGATTTCTTCCCGCACTAAACATGCATTCCCGGGTTTTCAGACACCCAGTCTAGCTAGCAGGCCACGTGGTCTGCTAGCGTCGTTGGTGCATGCCTTGCACCTGCTGTCTTAACAACTCAGTATACTACAGAAATAGTAAGAATTGGGGCATGCATGGGAAAGGGTCAAAAAAGTCAAGATAGCTACCATAACAGTGTTTTTTAAAAATCACAATATGTGTAGTTTTATAGTTTTAATATCATAATTAGTTTTTACTTATTTTATAACTTTCTAAGCTACCAGAGTCATCTTATAGGGGAGATGGGAAGCATAACAATTTAATAAATAAACTGAAGCCTTGTGTGGATGTAAAAAAGGGGTGCAGTTTTGATCCCTCCATCAGTGCCATCTTGACCTTTTTCACAAAATCTCTACAAATGCTCCGCTGTGACTACAGCAACAACCCAGGGTGACACTGTATTGGATGACCAAGGATTAACTTTTCCTTGATCAACAAACCTGCATTTGTTATTTGCTGTTAGAAAAAAAAACTTAGTTGGAAGAAGGTATCACTCCTAGGATTCTGCAAATCTTTCAATTTTCCTCCTTACAGATAATGACTAATGCGACTTAAAGGATTGCTATCTTTGCTGCTTTTTAATCTGATAACTTTATCCTTCTGGCTTGACAGTATCATCAGTACTTCGGGAATAAAATGACACTTTACTTTCATGTCCATTTTCATGATGTCAAAAAGGGGCTCCATTTCAACTTTTTCCTAATTCCTTCCAGCCCCCCCTGCAAAGGTATATTTGTCTGTTGGTGTCCTTTTTACTCTCCAGCTGCTGTTGCTGCTGCTGCTGCTTCTCAGCAACCTTAACATTTTCTTCCCTTCATTAAACTTGGCTTTTGTTGCTTTCCTGCCCTTTAATCAGATTCTCTGGGCCTCTCCGGGTTATTTGGTTAATCCTGCACAAGCCATCTTGGGAAGGGATGACATCATCAATATCTCTTAAGCAATTGCCTGGGTTGCCACAGCCAATCTGAGTAAATGGCAGCCTCAGACAAACAACAACAGGAGCAAGGATGGCTAAGAGCCCAACAGCTCCAAGAAAAAGTAACAGCCAAGGGAACTCAAGGACAATCCTGAATCCCAGGCAGACAATGCAAAAGTGCAGAGGATGAGAACTTGAGGGGAGTCAGCATTTCAGACCTACCAAATTATTGTTTTAAAAAAGGAATGTTATTCCAAATAACAAAAGAATAATGTATCTATCCCAGTTGCAGGATCAGCCCCCCCCCCCGCCATTTTACATATTTCACTATATACATCAACTTATGACCATCATTGGGACCAAAATCTCAGTTGTTGAATGAAGTCATCACTAAGCGAGATACCCATGTGGCTACTTCACTCAACAACTGCAATCCTGTCACACCTGGTTGTGGTCATTAAGCAATTTCTGAATTGTTAAGCAGACAGAGCAAAAGAGCTACCTGCTGGCTGAGGAATTCTGGGAATTCAAGTTCAGACATCTTTAGATGACCAAAGTGAGAAAGAGAAAGAATCAATTTTGAGCCAACACATAGTGACAACTACTTTATCTTTGGAGCAATTCCTTCACCAAAATCTTTCTTTTCCTCCAAATTTGTGACTTATATTTCACTCTTTTCTGTCCTCATTATAAAATATACATCCTATTTAGAGAGATAACATTCCTATAGAAGACACTGCCAACCATCATATAAATCTGTAAAATACAGCAGTATTTATTTTCAATATATGGCTTTATTAAACAAGTCTCAATTATATATAATAAGCAGTGACTATCAGTATTTAATTGTCACTGCTCATTAGAAACAGAGGCTCAACAGAAAATTGCTATCTATCTTAGCATATTTTAATATTTTGCTGGTGACAGTAAATAGCTGTAGCTGTTGGTTTATTCTAATTTTGCTTGCTATGGATATCATTAATCCACTTCAGCAAGATATTATTCTCTAAGCGAAAGTAGCCCATAGTATTTCAAGGCATATCTCATTGTAAAAAAAGAGAAAAATCTCTAGCTGCACACCTCTCATATGGATAAAAATACAAGGGAAATTAGCACATATTAGTGACCAGGGAAAGAAGCATATAACAACAGATGAGGAAGAGAGAAAGAGAGAGAAAACTTGAGACAGACAGAGAGATGAATTATAGATTTTATCATTTTACTTTTGTTTTGTATATTATGTTATTCTATCTGCATTTCTCACAGATACAAAGATTTCTAAAACTTTATTTATGGTTATAAAGATTTCTAAATATTTGTGACATGTGGGTAGATTTCTAAATATTTATTCATTTATGGACATAACTATTTCTAAATTCTAAATGTCATAGTTGGATGATTCTTTTATTTTTTTTATTGGAGCCCACTGACATAATACAAAACACTGCAAATTTTGGAATTACTCAGAACACTGATCTTGTTTGGATAGCATGAGATAAATAGATAAGTCTGAATTCTCTTTTTGTCAGTATCAAGTGTAATTCAGGCTTAAATCTATTGTCCATCCAGAGGTAAAAAAGCCAAGCCTGAAGTCATAATTATGTAAAAAAAGGGGCAGGTCTTAATCATGTGGTTGCATCTGTCATTTTTTTAAATTCTCACCTACAGATGCCTCTCATTCCATCCATAAACCCTATTATGGAATTTCAACCTTAGGGCCTAAATAGCCAATGAATTCTGAGCTCCTTTGGTTCTTTGCCAGCTTTTTTGTAACACTTTGCCTGATGAAGTATTCTTTCATGTAATTCTGGTTTGAGCTAGAACCAGTTTCAAGATGGAAGTTGATGTGCATTTTTTTATTCCCCACAAGGATAGCTAGGATTACTTTTATGTTTTTAAATACATGTTTCATTAGTGGGTTTTTTCCTTAAAGAAAGTATTCGTTTCTATCTTACACCACAATCTACATACACAACTGATGTGTCACTCCAAGCTTCCCTGTTATCTCAAATAATTAAAACTGAGTCATGACAGTTCATTAAAAGTAACAATTATATGCATATAAATCTAATCAGCAATTCCAAAGCATTCTTAACGATTTTATAAAGTTTTTTTTTTTTTTTATCAAAAAATGCAAATAACCATGTATCTACAAACTACAGATAACAAATTCATTCACTGGATATTTTTCCCCTTAAAAAGAATAAATGATAGTTTCTGTTCCTCCATCTTATCGCCAAGAAGAAATAATGGTACAATTGTACTCAATGCATTTGGTATTTCTTTTAATTTTATACTTTTGTCATACTTTTAGTAGATAGAAGTAATGTTGCAGCTTGTCAAATTAGCTTGGAGTGAAGAGACCAATAATGTGAGAAGAAACCAAGAGCTGGAGGCTTGCATTCATTTTCACACATTTATCTTTCAGAAATGCTTTATGCTGCAAAGTAAAGTACACATTTTCTACCCTCCTCATTATGGTTTCATTGGAAAGAATTTTATGTATTTATACACACACACACACACACACTGCATTCTCCTTCCTTGAACCAACAAACCACTGAAGCTATGCAATATTTTCAGGAATTGCTGAAACCATGTTTTTAATATACAGATATAGATTTTAATATACAGATTTTAATATACAGTGGTTTTCAGCGGTTCCCGGAAAGCAATGCATGGCTCCAGCAGTTTATAGACTTGAGGAAGGACAACACCAGCTGCCATTTTTACTAATAATCAGCTTGTTCATAAGTAGGAGTTGGGGACAGAGCTAGTTCTTACTCCAGGGACTGCCTGTACTGGTTTTCGTATCTTGCAAGCAAGGTGGTTGTTAAGTAAGTCACGCTCAATTTCACAACTTTTCTTTGCCACAGTTGTTAAGTAAATCACTGCACTTAATAAGTGAATCATGCAGTCATTAAACAAATCTGGCTACCCCCCCCCCCTTGACTTTACTTCTTGGGAGCTGATTCAGAAGGTTACAATAGCAATCACATAACTCCAGGATATTATAAATATTGTAAATACACGCTGCTTGTCAATCACCTGAATTTTCATCATATGGGGATGCTGCAATAGTTGTAAATGCAAGGACTGGTTGTCACTTTTTTCAGTGCTGTTGTAACTTTGAATGGTTACTAAGAGAATGGTTGTAAGTTGAAGACTACCTATAGTTTATTTATTTATTTAAGAAAATTTATATGGCCATGCAACTCATTCTCAGTAACTCCAGGCAACTTACAAAAACAATAAAAAGCAAGAACCTGACCACATCCCTGGTGACAACAATCAGTCACTGAAATCACTTAAAGGGCTCAGTCTCACTCTGGGTACCCAGGCCCATTGGCAGAACCAGATCTTAAGGGCCTTGCACAAGAATGTCAAGTAGGTGCCAATCTTATCTCCGTGGGGATAATGTTCCACAGGGATAGAACCACAATGGAGAAGGCCTTCTTCTTAGTCCTGCTAAATGGACCTCATTACGAAAGGGGATCTGTAACATTTTCTACCTCCCCACTCTGGTGGGTCAGGTAGATCAGAGTTCCCCAATGTTTCCAGCTTTGCAGAATGGCGGGGGGGGGGGAGAGAAAGGGGATGGTTCTGTGTGAGCGGCCAGCAAGTGCACGTACATGCCGCTCCATTTGCATATGCTTGCCCACTGCTCAGGCAAGTGAGGATGTGCTCACCCCCACTAGCCAGCCATTTCCGCGGCCCAGTTGCAATCCCCGCAGGTTGGGACCCTTGGGGTAAAGGTAACTGGGAAAGATGGTCCTTCAAATAACCTGGCCCCAGGCCATGTAGGGCTTTAAATGAGACAACCAGCACCTTAAAGTGGACCCAGAAGCAAATCAGCAGCCAATGCAGCTCTCACAGGAGATATGACACATGTGCACATCTGCACAAAACCATGCAGACTGCTGCATTTTGACCATTTGAAGCTTCCTGACACTTTTCAAGAACAGCTCCATGTAGAACATATTGCAGTTGTCAAGATGGGATGTGACTAGGGTGTGAGTGACTCTGAGCAGGTTTTGTGGTGCTTTTCTTGAAATTAGAAATGTGTCAGAACCCTATCTTTCTATGGGCATGGGATTTCTTATCCTTTTTGGGTTCTGCCATACTCCGGGGAGGGAGGGCGAAGCTTGGGGTGCTGATGTGTATTTCCTTTGCTTTGTTTTCTGCTCTATCCTCTTTAATGTTTCTCTAACGGGGTGAGAATGGAATGTACCTCCGGCCATCTGCCTTATCTCCGGCCGCAGAAGAAACGGTGCAGACACCTAATAGCCTTGGAAGTGGCGCCTTATCATTCTGTTCCCATGGCACTTTCACACCTGCAGATTGGCCTGTTTGAACCATCTGGATGGACAGTTGTGGTGGGGTTACTATGGACACTTTTGATTACTTGATTTGCATGGGAAACCCTCAGATCCTGTCTTCTATTCCTGCTGTCAACATCTCCCAATAAAAGTTCTTTTTGAAATGATGCCATTTCAAGAGTTCTGCTTTCTTGGGAGGACTGATTGAGTCCTTACATTAGGCAGGATCTGCAAAGTGGTCAACCCGGAGGGAAACCCCCTACCATGGAGACTGTGCAAAAGATGTCGAACCACAGTGGGGAGAGAGGAGAAGGCAAATTGGCAGGGAAGCTCCCCCCCAGATTGGCCTGAGTGAGAGCAGCTTGGACTCCTCTGGTTCATCCTACGAGGCCATAGCCAGAGAAAGTCAGGAGAAACCGAGATGGTCGATGGGTGTTGGAAAGAAAGAAGACTCGGAAGCAAAAGCCAGGAAGGTAACCCTTAAGTGTGACAGTCACTAGCCAGGGTGGAAGTGAGAGATGGGGAGGTCACTCAAACTCAGTGAGGAGGACGACAAGAGACCAGCCCGATCCGACTGCTTCCTCAAGCAGGCCATCAACCTGATGGTGGAAGCTTTCAAGTCCCTAAAAGAGGAAGAGGAAGACCCATGCTGGGGCTCAATAGCTGCAGGGATGGCAGAAGAGGAGTGCCGGGAGAGCGAGTTGGTAAATCCAGGGTCCTCTACCAGCACATCGGAGGCTGTGGAAGCCATGGCAGTGGCTGCCACCCCAGCACGAACCATCCCAGCTGGGGCAGATGGGCACCAGGCCAGGTGGCTGACCCAGCCAAAAATTCCCACCCTTGGGAGTGAAGTACGATGGGACGCCTTAACAGCTGGGGTTTTTCCTAGCCCATGTCCTGAGCTACATGGAAGAATATGGCTGTGATATCGCCAACAACAACAGACAGGTGAGGATCATAACCATGGCCCTGAAGGGAGCAGCCGCTCGGTGGATGGTGACCCTACACAATGCCGATGCTCCTGAGCTGTGGAACTTCAACCACTTCATGGCTGCATTGAGGAGGAGGTTCGAGGATCCTTTAGCCGACCAGAAGGCTAGGGAACATGTCAAAATGGCAAGGCAAGGTCGTCGTCTGGTAGCTGAGTATACAGAGGAATTTAGAGACCTGGCAAGCCGACTCAATTGGCCGGAGGATGTCCTAGTAGGCCATTTCAAAGATGGTCTGAATGATGACCTGTACCATACCTGCATCCCTAGAGGAGATCCAGACCAATCGCATGACTGATGTATCCTAGCCAAAGAAGCTGAGATCGACCAAGCCCAAAGGCAGCGATGTCTGGGGTGAACCTGGAGACGCTCCCCTTTGGGGGGAGGAAACGAGATACGAGCGATGTAGCAGTAGGTGCAGTGCTGCTCCAAGAAAACCAAGAGGGCAAACTGCAGCCTTGTGCTTACACATCCAGAAAACTCATGGAGACAGAACAGAAGTGGGCAGTGTGGAAGAAAGAAAGAAGCCTATGCAGTGCGCTAGGCCCTCCTCACATGGAGGCACTTCTTGGAGGGGAGTAAAATCCCCTTCCAAGTATGGACTGACCACAAAAACCTTGAAGCCTTAAAAAACCCCAGAAAATTGTCACCAAAACAAGTGAGGTGGTCTCAACATTTCCACCGATTCAACTTCACCATCAAATACTTACCTGGGGGAAAGAATTTCTTAGCGGATGCTTTGTCAAGGTTGCCACAGTATAACAGTACCAAAACAGAAGTAGCAGACCCCCTCATGCCATCTAAACAATTAGCAGCTCCAGTAACTACACACTTGCAAGCAAAGAAACCAAAGCCCCTGGACAGTGCAGGAGCAGAGTTTAGACAGGCTCTGGAAATGGATGAATGGTTCCTGAGTCACAAAAATCTCTGCTCGATGGACTGCCTTGGGTGGGGGGGAAACTATATGTGCCCAAAGCTCAGAGACTGAAATTTATGCAATTATGTTAAAGATGGCTGGACATTTTGGGTTTGTAAGAACACTCCATCTAGTAAAGAGGCAATTTTGGTGGCCATCCATAAAGACATTGAAAGCTATGTGGCTAGCTGCCCCATCTGTGCAGCAGCAAAACGGAGACAGGGTAGAACACCGGGACTATTACAGGCAGTAGCAAACCCATCAGCATCTTGGTGGGAAATTTCCATGGACTTTATATAGTGAAGTTGCCAGAGAGCGCAGGGAACACGGTCATTTGGGTGGTAACTGAGCTGTTCTCTAAACAAGTTCATTTCATCCCATGCATCAAGATTCCTACAGCCAAGGCTCTAGCCAAGATGTTTGTACAACATATCTACCGATTACATGGGGCTCCGCAATGCATAATCTCAGATAGGGGGGTGCAATTCACTTCAGAGTTCTGGAGGGTGTTTTTGGACCTCCTGGGGACTGCCCAGGGCCTGTCATCTAGTCATCATCCCAAACGAATGGTGGGACAGAACGTTCAAACTCGGTATTGGAACAGTACTTAAGACGTTTTATTAATTATCAACAAGACAATTGGACCGATCTACTTCCTTTCGCAGAAGTGGCTTACAACAACGCGGTTCACTCCAGCACAGGCTAACCCTATTCCAAGTGGCAATGGGACAAAGTTTCAACCCAATGCCCGAACTGCAGATAAGAAGCGGGTTGAACCTAAGCCATTTAAAGTGGGAGAGAAAGTATACTTGTCCACAAAATATTTAAAATCATTGCAGCCATCAAAGAACTTAGGACCAAAATTTGTAGGACTGTTCCCCATAAAAAGAATCATCAACCCAGTAACCGTAGAATTAGACTTCCCAAAAACATCGAGACAAGTTCACTCAGTCTTTCATTGTAGCATGCTTAAACATGAGTTGAACTCACTTCTAAGGCCAGCTACGGTTCCTCCTCCCCACCTATTATGATAGAGGGAGAACAGCATTTTGAGATCAGAGAAATCCTGGATTCCAGGAAACATCATGGGTCCACCCAATACCTGATAGCCTGGAAGAATCTCCCCTCTTCTCAAAACAAATGGGTCCATAAGTGACACGTCAGAGCTCCTAGGTTGTTAAAAAAGTTCCACTCCCAGTACCCCGATAAACCCAACTAATCTATTTGTAATTTTCTCTCCCTATTGTTGTTTTATCTTTCTCGAGGTGGATCTCTCATTTTTTAAAGGGGGGCGGCATGTCAGAACCCTATTTTTCTATGGGCATGGGGTTATTTATCCTTTTCGGGTTCTGCCATACTCTGGGGAGGGAGGGGGAAGTTTGGGGTGCTGATGTGTATTTCCTTTGCTTTGTTTTCTGCTCTATCCTCTTTGATGTTTCTCTAACGGGTTGAGAATGGAATGTGCCTGCGGCCATCTGCCTTATCTCCGGCCACAGAAGAAATGGCGCAGACACCTAACAGCCTTGGAAGTGGCACCTTATTCATTTTGTTCCCACAGCGCTTTCACACCTGCAGATTGGCCTGTTTGAGCTGTCCAGATGGACAATTGAGGTGGGGTTACTATGGACACTTTTGATTACTTGATTCACGCGGGAAACTCTCAGATCCTGCCTTCTATTCCTGCTGTCAACATCTCCCAATAAAAGTTCCTTTTGAAATGATGCCGTTTCAAGAGTTCTGTTTTTTTGGGAGGACTGATTGAGGCGGGTCTTTACAAAATGTGTTTGTGTCTGCATACACTCATATAGGTTGTATACACACATACAGAGACTTCCGTATATTAAGACAGTGTTTAAAATATTTTTTTTTTATTTAAGAAGATGCTTATATGTTCTCCCTTAAGCAGTGATGGACAGCAGAGCCACGGTTTTGTGTGGTTATTTCTTATGAAACCTGGATCAAATTCATGTTAATACTAAGGATTCCTCTTGCTGAAACTCATTGAGGAGCTAAATGAATGTGCTAACAAAACCACCATGGGGAGGGAGCATGAAGGCAGCAAAGGAGGCACCATTGTTCATTTGTTGTAATAGTGATGGATGGTCCTTGGCTATAGGAAGGGCTGTTATTGCAGCCTGCTTGACAGCCAGCATTGAAATTTTTGATCTATTAGCCTTTTGCTTCTTCTCTAGATTGCTCAGGGTAAGAAATCCAAGTAGAATTTTCGCAAGAAATAAAATAATCTTGATTGAGGTATATCTATCCTAATTGTCTTGAAATGTAAAAAAAATCTTTGCAGAAGGAAAGAATAAGATATTAATCTCAGTAAAGTTCTCTCACAATAGTTTGGGAATCAGGAATTTCAGAGCTGCATTTGCTGAATCAGACAGTTGGTTTTTTGAGCCCAGTATTATGTACACTTTATTGGCAGAGGTTTTTCAAGATTTCTGAGGCAGCTCTGTTGATATATTGACATCATGCCAAAAAGTCAAAAGCTTCTGACAATCTAAGAATTTTGAGAGCTGAGGCAAGAAGCCAACAATCTTTATGTAGTTCCACTCCTTTTGGATTAAGTGATGGGACATGCACATGCACAATTTACATGTAGTCCTTGACTTTCAACTGTCATTTTACAACCATCTGGATTAAAAATGGCCTCAGAACAGGTGCTTTACAGCCTGTAAAGCACTTCCAACCCTCATTAAATGTCACAATCCCTGTCATATGAGCACATTTTAGGCACTTGACAATTGGCTCACCTTTTCAACCAGTTGTAACATCCTACAGCCACATGATTGCAATTTATTACTCTTTTTCTAGAGGTTTTTTGTGGCAAAAACATCAATTGGGAAAAATGCGTTCATTTAAAGACTGTACTATTTGCTTAATGACTGCATGATTTGCTTAATGGCTAAAGTAATTCACTTGGCCATCACAAAAAATGTCAAGAAATTGACTCTGATCGTGAGGCTACTTTGACGTATGACTGGATTTCTGATCTAAATTGTGGTCATATGTCAAGAACTGTAATTGATCACTGAGGAAGATATCAAACTAAATAAAATTTGCGTATATTTTCTTTAGGAATAACCATACCATAATGTCTAATTCATAATGTTCATGTCTTAATGACTTCTTTGAACTGAAACTGCAATGATAGCACAATATGCAAATCTTTGAATGTTTGGATTCAGAGGAATTGAAGAATATAGCCACATAATAATTCTGCTTGAGGAGGTCCACCTCATCCATGGCCACACGCTTCAAATAATTCGCCTTCTTTATGTCTCTTAGTTGATCAGAAATCGTATGTATTCATGTTACATGTAACAATCTCCTTTTTATGAAGGTGACAGCACACATATATAAATGATGAAAGCCAAGCTAAGGGAATTTGTCTGCTGTGTAACAACTGATTTACTCTGGATGGATTGTGGGAGAAAGACAAGATCACAATCTGTCATCTGACCAATGTATCACTTCTCAGCTCTAAAAAAGGGGGACCTGGGTGTTATAAATAGTGGAACTATTTATAATAAATGGGTTTATTTTGAGTGCAAAAGTAGGAAAAAGGTTTGACATGAACCTGACACATCAAAAAAATGATGCAAGATGAAAAAGACATTTTTGATCAAAAATGAGCCTAGGTTTGGACTCAGATGCACCTTCTTCTAGACTTCTAGATTTAAAGAAGATAATCACAAATTCTTCCCCAAAAGTTCCAAAACAAAAAGGATGCCACCCCCTCCTGTTTCTGTGAATTACACTCATTCCTGCCACTGAGCCACAAAACAGTTTCTCAGTTCCAATGGAAATGTGAATTATGGGGAAAAAAAAAAAGAGCTGTCTTTTCCTTCTATTGAGAAATAACCATGAAAAACCCAATTTGGGTATGGGTGGAAAAAAAATAAAAATCTCATGGCAAAGAATCAGGCTTTCAAATGCTTTCCTTTTCAGTATTGAATATTAGTTATTTTTATTTTTGTATAAAAATCAAAGAATCCTGTTTCCAATTGCTTTGTATATTATGAACGGTTCTTTTTATAAATCCTGATTTTTTTTCAAGCTGCCTCCATTTCCTCTGAATGAATATGGCAAGTGAATTCAAATGTATTTTCTTCCCTGCAGGGGTTATCCTTCCTTCACTGCAGGCTCAACATTCTTTAGAAGTTTTGTACGTAACAAATGGCAGGTTATGTAGATTGTTCCTATAGCTTTAGCATTTTTTTAATTTCTACTTTATTTCCCCCCCCCCCCCCCCCAAGAACTAAAAAAAAGGATGTTTAGTAAAATTCCCACCCATATATTTTATCTCGGGGATATCATTCGAAGAATCCTCAAAGAAAACAGCCTCTTTTATGTTTTTGAAATCATGTTTCTGAGCATCTATACTGAAGCATATAGATAATCTGACATTTTTTCTTTCTTTCTTTTTCAAAACATCCAACTTGAAGAATATTTGCTGTTAATTGCTAAGTTTGGTTTCACTAGTGTTGTTATTTGCTTTGACCTGTTTGGAAGAACAGCAGGATGTATACTTTAAATAACTTTTGAAATACATATACTTAGCATTTGGACAGGCTTCTTAATTAGGGTTTTGATATTTTTATTTCAGTATCCAACAAATAATATAAATAACAGAATAACAGAATAACAGAGTTGGAAGGGACCTTGGAGGTCTTCTAGTCCAACCCCCTACTCAGGCAGGAAACCCTATACCATTTCAGACAAATGGTTGCCAGTCTCTTCTTAAAAACTTGCAGCGTTGGAGCATTCACAACTTTTGGAGGCAAGTTATTAAACTGATTAATTGTTCTAACTGTCAGAAAATTTCTCCTTAGTTCTAAGTTGCCTCTCTCCTTGATTAGTTTCCATCCATTGCTTCTTGTCCTGCCTACAGGTGCTTTGGAGAATAGCTTGACTCCCTCTTCTTTGTGGTAATTCCTAAGATATTGGAATACTGCTATCATGTCACCCCTAGTCCTTCTCTTCATTAAACTAGACATACCCAATTCCAGCAACCGTTCCTTATATATTTTAACCTCCAGTTCCATAATAATTTTTGCTGCTCATCTCTATACTCTTTCTAGAGTCTCAACATCTTTTTTACATCACGGTGACCAAAACTGGGTGCAGTATTCCAAGTGTGACCATACCAAGGCATTGTAAAGTGGTGATGATCTTGATTCTATCCCTCTGTTAATACAGCCTAGAACTGTGTTGGCTTTTTTAGCAACTGCAGCACACTGCTGGCTCATATTTAACTGATTGGCCACTAGGACTCCAAGATCACTCTCATAGTTACTACTATTGAGCCAGGTACCATCTATGCTATATCTGTGCATTTGGGTTTTCTTGCCTAAATGTAGAACCTTACTTTTTTTACCATTGAATTTCATTTTGTTAGATAGAGCTGAATGTTCAAGTCTGTCAAGATCCTTCTGTATCTTAAGCCTGTCTTCTGGAGTGTTGGCTATTCCTGCCAGCTTGGTGTTGTCTGCAAATTTGATAAGTTTCCCATCTATCCCCTCATTCAAATCATTGATGAAGATGTTGAAGAGCACTGGGACTAAAACAGAGCCTTGGGGTACTCCACCGCATACCTCCCTCCATGTAGATGCAGCTCCATTGAGGACTACACGTTGAGTGTGGTTGGTCAGCCAGTTACAAATCCATCTGGTGGTGATGCTGTCTAACCCACATTTTTCTATCTTATTAAGTACTATGTTGTGGTGTACTTTATCAAATGCCTTACTGAAGTTCCAAGTAAATTATATCCACAGCATTCCTCTAGTCCAGGGCTTTTCAACCTTTTCACTGATTGTACCACTTTTAGGATATGGCAATATTCGAGTACCACCTAGCAAGGTGTCAAAAACTTGATGACCAAAAAAAAACCCCTGTTCACAGTTGCAATTGCACTGAAATGACTTATGACCATTTTCACACTTATGACCATTGCAGTATGCCCAGGATCATGTGATTTATATTTGGATACTTGGCAACTGATTCATATTTATGATGGTCACAGTGTCCCAGGGTCATGTGATCCCCTTTTGCAACCTTTTGACAAGTAAAGTCAATGGCAGGGCTGCTGGTGGCCAAGTGCTAAGGCAGGACTTCCCTCCCTTCCTCCTTCCCTGCCTCCCTCTTTCTCATGCCCACCTCCTTCTGAAGGAAGAATTTGACCCCCCCCCCCATATTTTTTCTCTTCCATTTATTCATCAAACAAGGAAAAGCCTCCAGAAACAGAAAAGACAAACTGCTGAGTGAACTAGCTTAAAAAGGCACATTCCCCTTTAAGAATTAGCTACTGGCTAGAAAGGAAAGTAAGGAAGAAGAAAAAATGTAGTAAGTATTGGCTGCCGGCTAAGGCAACCTCCCCAAAAGGCTCCATTCATAAGTAAAGGAATTTACAGGCAAAATCCATTCAGGAGAAAAATACTTCAAAATCCCTTGCAGCAAAACTTACAGCTAACAATAGCAGAGCAATAGAAGCTAACACGAGACATCAGTCATCAGCCATCAGCCATCAGCCAAATAGAAATTGTCAAACACTCCTTAAGAACCCAAAGCCCACATTGCACAAATCCCAGAACTTCAAAGTCACAAAAGCACATAAGAATCCTTCCACTCTCCATCTCCCTCCCTCCCTCCTTCTCTCCTCCGTGCCTCTGCAGCTCCAGAGGACTCTCTCACAGTAAGTCCTTGCCTGTGCTGGCTCTTTCCCTGCCCCACTATACTTGGCTAGGCAGGGCTGCGTACCACCTGCCACTCGTTAATGTACCACAAGTGGTACGCGTACCACAGGTTGAAAAGCCCTGCTCTAGTCCACTAACTTTGACACTTTGTCAAAGAATGCAATAAGATTTGTCTGACATGATCTGTTTTTGACAAACCCATGTTAGTTTTTGGTTATGACTTTGTTTGCCCCAGGAGCTCGCTGTTTCATTGCTTGATTATCTTTTCAGAATCTTCCCAGGTATTGAGGTCAGGCTGATAAGTCTATAGTTTCCTGGTTCTATTTTTTCCCCTTTTTTGAAGATGGGAACTACATCAGCTCTTTTCCAGTCCTCTGGTAGTTCCCTGGTGCTCTAAAGATCTTTGAAAGATATAGTTCAGTGGTTCTGAGATCATGTCTGCCAGTTCCTTCAGAACCTTTGGGTGTAATCCATCTGGTCTTGGTGATCTGAACTCGTCTAGGGTGGACAGGTGCTCACTTATCATTTTCTTGCCTATCTTAACTTGTGTTTCTAATCTGTTTTTAATAGGTTGGACTTTTTTTCCCTTTCCATTTTTTACATCTGTGTAAAGACAGATGCAAAAAATGAGTTAAGCAGTTCTGCTTTCTCCCAGTTGCTTGTCACCTTCTTGCCACTTTCTTCCATTAATGGACCAATCGTTTTCTTGACTTTTTTCTTGTTTTTTATATGTTGAAAGAAGCTTCTTTTTTGTTGTTGTTATTTTTGACTTTTGTCACAAGCCTTAATTCATTTTGAACCTTAGTTTTCCTCACTTCATCTTTGCAGGTTCGGGCAATTTGCTGATATTCTGCCTTAGTTATGCGCCCTCTTTTTCCACTTTTTATACTTGTCCTTTTTGTCTTTCAATTTATCAGAGAGCTCTTTATGCAGCCATGCTGGTTTCCTTTGAGAGCTGTTATTTTTCTTCTTCATTGGTATTGTGCTAGACTGGGCTTTTATAATCTCACTTTTCAAGTTTTCCCAAGAACTGTACAACAGAGAAATAAAATTCAATAATTGTTCTCAAGTAATTCAGAATCTAACCTCAATATTTTTCCATTAAAATGAAAAAACAATCTGTTCCAGTCTGCATTCCTGCCCCTGGAAGATATACATTTCCTCTTTATACTCTACAATCCTTAAAGGTGTGACTTAGTTGCAGGAGCAACTTCCAATTTCCTTCTGACTTCTCCATTTATTGTTTGTTTGTTTGTTTGTTTATTGTGGGAAGTTGGCAGGGATAATTGGAAATGTCAATCATGTCTGTGGTACCAGTGCAGCAGCATAGCAGCAGCCACAACTTTGCCAAATTTTAATCTCACAGGAGTCATAGGTCCCAGATTTTGAATGCATTCTTTAAATTAGCCCATTTGACGTATGTTGATTCAAAAAATTGTTGCCATATGTTGCACAGTTTTACCCAATTAAAGGTTACAAACAATCAAACATGTACAAGAATTTTGGTAGCATATAGATTATGGGCAGTTCAATGGCCTTTCATATGTATGTCTCTGCAGATATAAAGGAAGTACTCTATACCCCACAGTATTGTGTTGACCTGGTTTTAAGGCCCTTCTAAAGATAGGTAGAAGGATATTATCCATAATTCATGTCAGGTCCACCATTAAACAGTATTTTCCATGTGAACATGTTTACTTTTCTCTATAACAAATGCCTATACATTGAAAAGCTTTCAAAAAACCTTGTTGATATAGCTCCATATTAATGGACATTCATTAATCTTACCTTTTCAGATTGCATAGGAGCCCAACTGGATATATTGCTTTGTATTTACACACATACACCATCCCTTTTTTATATAGTAAAATTGCACAAGTGAAGTTGGAAGCTGACCCTCTCCCTTCCCAAGATTCACATTTTGTGGCTATTAAACAACAATATTATTTCTTATAGAAGCTACAGAGACAGGACTTAGACCTGGTTCAGAACTTAACAAACCCACAGGAACAAATAAAAACACTGCTGGAAGAGAGTTTGGCTATTCATTTTGATTGGTTTTGAAAGATAATCTCCAAGTGGACTATGGCACACAAAGATCATAACCATTGCATTGCCTTCCCCGGTGTCTTGTTCCTGTCATGTCTAATCAGATTGTGAACATCTTGGGACAAAT
>JALGBA010003869.1:600000-825075 GCA_023970755.1 Azemiops feae | reverse complement strand
TGGAACAACCTGCCTCCAGAAGCGGTGAATGCTCCAACACTGGAAGTTTTTAAGAAGAGACTGGACAGCCATTTGTCCGAAATGGTATAGGGTTTCCTGCCTGAGCAGGGGGTTGGACTCGATGACCTCCAAGGTCCCTCCAACTTTATTATTATTATTATTATATACCTATTTTTCTTGCTGGGTGCTTTTTTTGCTTTGTGTCATAACCCATGAAAGAAAATGCCATTATTATCCAGGGTTTAAATATTATACCATTATACATGTTTAAGTCACCATTTTTAAAAATTCACCATTAGAAATATTACAAATATGGTTTCTATCTATGGATCATAGCATATGGTTACAAAAACTGGATCATCACACTGGCTGATGATGGTTTAAAAGCAACTGAAGAAGTGAAACATAATCAGTGTTACACCCAAAAAAACCGAACTGTAATTTTTTTTTAAATAAGGCAGCAGACACTTTGCCTCAGAGGTTTTTTAAGCACTCCCTTATCTTGGCCTTGTTTATGTTATTGTTAGGAGTTTGTTCAGTGATCTACTGAAAACAGATTTTTCTTACAAAATAAAAGAGTGGATCACACATTCTATCTCATTCTGGCTTGTAGGGCTGAAGACTAGCTTTTAAAAAAAATAAAGATGGAAAATTGGAAATTATGGCTAATCTGAGAGAGCAACTGATCACTCAATGCTCCTGTCTACTGGAAAAAAACTGCAACAAACCTTCACTGAAAACTCAAGGGAGGATATTGCTAAGGCTGCAGGATAAAGACTTTAGAGAGCTGCTGACGTTACCTCTGAAAAAATATATTGAGAACACTATTGCTCCAATAAGGAAGATTCTCACACATCCCCAATGCTATCCACTTTTTTAAATTATATGATACTATCCTTTTCTCTTTTAGCATAAAGAATGCTGAGGAGGTGGGAAATTAAGTGCTTTTGAGATGTCTTGATTCAGTTGATATAAACTAGAGGTATGAGAATCAAGCTGCAGAGAATATCCAGGTACTGGTAATAATGAGAAGATAATTATAACAAAAGTGGCAAGTCCTGAAGATCTAATTTTAGAAGATGTACCAACTGTAGTACTAAGACGTGAAACAGCATCAAGTCAAAACTCACTACCAGTCTGTTATCTATTTAAGCCAATCATCTTTTAAGTGGATCAAAGATTCTTTACCTGGGATTCCAGAAGGTAGCCAGCTTCATTGCCTTGTTCTAGGCCAGTCTTCACTACCTAAACCCACAAAAAAAAAATATTTCAAAGTATGTTTAGCCCATACTGTTGACAATAACAGCTAAAAACATTAAACACAGTATTAAAAACAGTTAAAAGAACACATCAAAAAACCATTTATTTCACCTTTCAAGTATTGAAGGATGTGTTGTCTACCCTTCTGGCTCTCCCCAGACCTTACAACTGAGGTTTTTTTTAACCCCCTTGGCAGAAAAGATTCTAGCTCAGAAGGTAGGAACTTTGGGGAACGCAAAGAAATCCCATGTTTCCACAACCAGTATCAACTCAGTGAAGTCCCAAAGGTGCTTTTTTCAAGAGGCAACAGGACTTTCGTGTTTTTCTTTGAAGACATTTTGCTTCTCATCCAAGAAGCTTCTTCAGCTCTGACTGGATGGTGGGGAATGGAAGGATTTATATTCCTTGCAGACAGATGGTCATTTGCATTCTTTTAGAGAGTCATTGAGGCCAACTTGGAGGTTTATCTGTATCCTCAGGGTCACCTGAGTAGCGCAAATGGGTGTGAAACCTTTTTGGAACTGCTGAAAGGACTGTGTTGTAGACTGGAGATAGATGATGTCATATCCCTCCCCCTCTTTTGAGAAAGGGCTGTTCAGTTTTGACATAGGTGGCTTCTTTGACTCCTCTTTCACCCCCACGGTCCTCTCTATTCAAAATGTGGACTTTGCTGTCTTCAAAACAGTGGCCTTTGTCTTTTAAATGCAGATGGACTGCTTGTCCTGATGGGCTTGTTCTCCTATGTTGTGCCATGTGTGTATAATTCATAAAAGATTCAGCAGCGAAACATCTTCAAAGAAAAACAAGAAAGTCCAGTTGCCTCTTGAAAAAAAGCACCTTTGGGACAACCATGACATGGATGACTGAGAATCTCCATAGACATTCAAGCAATGTGTCCAGGTTTTATTTTGCAATACTCTGAAGAGCTTTCAAAAAGGATCCCAAATCTTTTTGCAACTTTGTGCCACCAAACAAAGTACTATACATTGGGAATAGTGGGAATTGTAATCCAACAGATATAGCTTGCTGTAGCTTAAAATAAAAAAAACAAAAATCAAAATGGGGAGGGATTCAATAATGTTTGTATTACAGTTTTTTCAGTTATGGAGCAAGATAAGAACGATTCTTCCTTTCCCTTATAGCCTCCATGCATTCTTAAAATCTTCTCCTGAGAGTTCCCAACTTTCCAGGGCAGATTTTGAAGGCATGCAGGGGAAACAAAGGTGAAGGAAGTTTCCACTACATAAATAGACTTTCCAATGTTGCAGTCCACCCAACAGTATTCTATTTGATCAGAACATTCCAAAAATGCCCTCTTGCTACTGAGATTTTAAAGTTTTTTTCCTCCTTATACTTTGCTCCCAAATTGCTTCATCAATAAATACTGAACAAAACAATTTCCCAAATTGGATGTGTTGCAGGTGACAGTCGTGCCTAGGAGAGCTTTTGTGCAATTTCATGTTGTGCGCCAGTTGCACCCTTTCCTGGACTGTGAGGCCCTGCACACGGTCACTCATGGCCTGATCATCTCCTGGTTGAATTACTGAAATGTGTGCTTGAAGAATATTCAGAAGCTAAAAACTGGTGTAGAGCGTAACAGTGTAGACAATTCTGTGAAATATGAGACACCACTGTTGTGCGAGCTGCATTGGCTGCTGTTTTGCTTCCAGACCCAATTCAAGGTGATGGTCGTCACTTTAAAGCCCTTTATGGCCTGGGTATGGGGTATCTGAGGAACTGTCTCACCCATGGAACTAACATGCCCCAATTGTTCCAATGGGAAAAAACAACTTTGCATCCCGTTGGCCAAAGAATTTCAGCTAGCGAGGTCCTGGAGAAGAGCCCACATTCTGGTATATTCTCCTGTTGGAGGTGAGGTCTGCCTCCACACTCCTGGCCTACTGGAAGAACCTAAAAATGTGGCTTTGCTGCTTGGATTGGGTCCCAACAGAGCCTGCTATGTTGGGGGTAGCTGGCAGGTTAGAGAACATACTCGCCCCCAAGTCGCCCATCATCTCCGTTTTTAAACTTTAACTTCTCCATTCAATTTTTTAAAGTGCTTTTTAGCACGTTTTAATTTTTAATTAACTTGTAAGCCCTCTAAAGTCACTGTCTTACTGAAATGGGCAGCATAGGAATTTAATAAATAAATAATGTATTCAGATCAATTAAATGCATAAATATAATAAATAGCAACAAATAGTACCCACATAAAACTAGGAAGGAGAAAAGAAAATGAAAACTATTAAACAAAGTAAAGCAAGCAGCAAGTACAAAGTCTAAAACAATGTTTTAAATACCCAGTAAAATAAAAAGATCTTTTATCTTTTTGCAAAAACTATATTCCTAGGTAACAGGTAAGCCACTACAAAAGGACTCTTTTCTTGAAGAGCCACCAACATCGAGAGAAATGTAAGCTGCATTCTTTGAAGTAGCACTTTCCATCAAAGAGCAGTTTTACAAATTCAGTCACTGATAATGCTTTCAGTTTATACTTACTAATGTTTCTGAAATAAGTGAGACAGTCGTAAGAGATAATCTCACAGATGCCAAAATAGCATGAATGTTCTGCAAAAGCTAAAAAAACGTTTAGCCAACTTTTCTAAAATGAAAATATTTTGCTCCTCCAGGTAGAGGTCTCCTACATTCTGGTTTAGAATGCTTGTTAAATACTGAAGAACTATGACACATAAACTGCAAAGAGTTTGGCCTTCAGGTAACTAAATGATGTATTTATAAATAGCTTCCTTGAACCAAATTTGGGTTCCAAGTCATCCTGGCCAGCCCCTTCCCCAAAACAAGATCAAATATGTCACTAATCTTATTCTAAAGTTGATAACAT
Source organism: Azemiops feae (assembly GCA_023970755.1). Lineage (NCBI taxonomy): Eukaryota > Metazoa > Chordata > Lepidosauria > Squamata > Viperidae > Azemiops > Azemiops feae. Next base: position 820,973 of record JALGBA010003869.1, on the reverse strand, counting down.
TCAAGCTGAAAACAAATGAGCAGAATCTACTATGTACAGAAACATGCACTATCTAACTTTGCAAGCCTGGGTGGAACCCCAAAAGCCACCGAAGAAACCTGAATTACCTCAATGATGCTCAAGGGTGCAGGATAAAGTCCTTTGGTTTGCTTCTGCACTTTTTTTTCTACTGTTTTGTATACTTGTTGCCTTATAAAGGGAATTGTCAAGGCATAATCCGTCACTTCTGTAAGACAAAGCAGTTCAGTGACAAACTACTCTGGGCTAATTTGGCCTGTAGGCCGAAGGAACCCCAAGATTTCAAGAAAAACAAGGGCCAGGGCACCTTTTCCAAGAATCAAAACAAAACTAATTTAGCTAATAGTGTTGTGCCCACTCACTTTGAATAAGCCCTTTGTCAAGCTTTCGAGTAATTGTTTTGTTGGCTAGTCCTTGTGCAAATGTAATGGCCACCTCTTCCAGATATTCCAGGGTCCGTTCCTCAGGGCTCTTGATACCTGGACCTGCAAATGCAACAATATTAGTAGCCTGCCCATCTGGATAACAGAAAGGACAACTTCCAGTATCACAAGAATTCTGTTGAAGCTCCCACTTCTATATCTCCTTCAAAATCCTTATGCTGTACCACTAATTCTATTATAAGCCCATAGGCAGAGATTAATTTTCACTGATGGGATTATTTGCTTTTGATTGGTTAGAAGTTGGGAATCTATATAAATGTTTTAAATAAACAAAATAATTACTTCAAGCAAAGGGTTTGATTGGTCCACTCTTGGCTCAATAAGCTTTCTTGTTCCCATATTGTAGAACATCCTACAAATTTACAACTTGCCTCCATTCTTTCAATCCCAGTCCCAGAGCTGTATTCCCTCCCTTCATTCCAAGTCCATAATATTCTCTTCTGCACGGAGAATTTGAGGCAAAAAGTATGTGTGGAAAGATCACAATCTAACCTAGTGGATCCACCAGCTGGTCTACTAGTCCCATTTTTTTTGCTCTGTCAGCACGGATATTTCTTCCAGTCAACATCATGTCAAAGGCGGAAGGAATTCCTATCTGAAATACAGAAATAGGGATTTCACATATCAAAAAAAGGGGCACAGGAAAGAAAACTGGGTCTTTATCAAAGAGATCATCTCACCATCTTTGGCAATCTCTGCGTGCCTCCTGCCCCTGGAAGCAACCCCAGCAACATCTCAGGAGCTCCCAGGACTGTCTTTTTATCCTTAGTGGCTATTCTATATTGGCAAGCGATGGCAACCTGAAGAGTCAGAAAGCACAATTACAACTCATTTTCCCCCAAACACATTCCAGGGTCCAGCAATTGTTTTGTATGAACTTTATTCTCTATTATTTATTTCCTTCACAATAAAAAACCTCTGTGAGGTGAGTTGGGCTGAGAGAGAATGATTGGCCCAAAATCACTCAGACAGTTTTTCATGTCTAAGGTAGGACTAGAGCTCACAATTTCCTGGTTTCTAGCTTCATGCCTTAACCACTAGACCAGTGATGGCGAACCTTTTAGAGACCGAGTGCCCAAACTGCAACCCAAAACCCACTTATTTATTGCCGGGTGCCAGGTGGGTGTGGCCCACTGGGTGGGCGTGGCTGTGGTGGTCATGGCAGACTAGGTGGGTGTGGCCAAGGTGGGCATGATCACCTCGATGTTGCTCGTGGGGACACCTGTGGGGGCTGGGCAGGGTTGGGGGGAGATCCAGGGGGTCTCTGGCAGTTGGGGCGGTAGGCAGGAGGTTCGTCCTGCAGGATGAGGCGAAGCAAGGCGAGATAGGGCGGGGGTGCCATTGTCACAGGGTAAGGCGAGGCAGGGGCCAGGGCGGCTGCTGCCTGACACCATCGGCCCCCGCACACAGAAGCCAGCGAGCGCATGGGTACTGGGATGCATCCGGCCACGTGGGACCTCGGCGAGTTAGCAGGTGGCTGGTTGAAGAGGGACGGTTGCCATCTCTGGGGCATGGCAGGTGTGCCCACAGAGAGGGCTCTGAGTGCCGCCTCTGGCACCCGTGCCATAGGTTCGCCACCACTGCACTAGACCAAACTAGTTCTCTTTATGCTGAAGAATCCCCACTTTCTGAAACAATCCTACATTAACAACTCCTCTTGAGGTTGCTCCATAGATTTTTCTAGTCAAATGTTTGGCAGAATTAGCTAGCTGGAATTTTTATTAATCTGTTTTTATTGTATTAAAGTCCTTTTTGACTTCTCTTATGGAAGCTTTTCCTCATACCTCTAGCCCTCCGCCAAGGCAGGAACCACTGATAGCCGCAACAATGGGTTTGGGTGACTTTTCAAGGCTCTGCAGCATCTTCTGACCTTCCTGAGATAGTTCAGTTATTTCTTGGCTGGACCCACAAGTCTCAATCATGCTACAATGTGAAACCAAAGTGGAGAAAGCCAGATGAATGCCGGCTATCTGATGAAGAGAATTATATTTACTTCATTTCTACAAAAAAGCAATTTGAAGGTTTTTTTTTCAAGTGACTCCAAGTTACCTTTTTTCTTTGTGAATACTACTTTAAGTTAATGTGAGTTAAAATCTTTCTCAACTTCATATAATGCTCTAATGAGCTTCATTTCATTCAGTCCTAGTTTTTTTACTTTGGAAAAGAAAATGTTTCTCTAGTAAGCAAAAAAACAGTTGCCTACTACCTTGATTTTCTTCTGGAAAGTGTCAATTCGGCCACTATCAAATTACTGATTTGGTAATTTCACATTTCTTATATTAGAAATTTTATTTCTCAATCCCCAAAATGGCTGGATTGGTACATTTGGAAAGAAAAACAAGTGTTTCTCCAAAAACATACATCCCTGAATTTCTTGAGTTTTATACACTTTTACAAAAGGAGAGGAATTTTGTTTTACATTAAAGCACATGCTAATGCCTTCATCTTTCTTCCCTGAATTTAGAAGTCACTAACCATCTACAGCTGGGAAGTAACCATCCTAATGATCAACTACCTTTGTTAATCCAATTTTTTTTCCAGCAGGGGGCAGAGGATTTTAAGCACACTACCTGTTTTATTGTCCTCTAATGTTTGTGGATAAATTGCAAAGCAAACTGACTTCTACTTTGCTGTACAGCATGCTCAGGGAAGAAACAGTAAGTGTGAATCTTTTTGGTATAATCACTTAAGCAAAATATGTAAAAGATACATATATTAAGAATGTTAAAATAACTTAAAATATATTAAGAGGCCAGTGTGACCATTAAAAACAAAAAACAGTATCTCCAGTTATCTAGCAGGGATTCCCCTCCATAGAACTTACTTGATGTCTGCCCCTGCAATAAAACAACCAGGCTTTCCTGAGATAAGGACTGCACTTTTGACAGCATCGTTGCTCCATATTTCTTTCATTATATCTACAAACTCAGCTTGCATTTCCTTGGACAACGTGTTTACCTATAACATAGAAATAGGGAAGTTAAAATCAAAGCAGAAAGTTCAGTATTAGGTGGAGACATCCTTTTGCCTTCCTTCCTTCCTGAAACTGGCAATCTCTCCAAAAGAATCAATGCTCACAGAAGCTACGATATTTAAGAATTCAGCATAATAAAATAATCAAAAACGCAAATGTTCTGTACTTTTCAAGGTACATTCAACAGTAATGATTAGCATACAATTCAAATGCAGGCACAAAATCTTACAGAGAACTGAACTCCATTATCTATGATATGATTTTCTTATGGTGTGATTTTGTCCACGATACAGTATAATTCTAATTATATTTCAGAAAAGTCTCAGTTCAAAGCTAACATGGGATGCTTGTAATATGTTTGACCGCAGTAAGAAAAGCTGCCGAAAATTAAACTCAGAGAGTAGAAGCAGTAAGAAAAGAAGGCACTCTTTTTCAATCCTATAAGTTAAATTGATGAGACCTTGGTAAGTTGGTCAATTTTGGATGGAGGAGTTTTCTGCTTTGAAAGTATAAAATGTCTGGCAGCAGCTTCTGGGAGGAATACAATGTCAGTTCATGTCCTTGCCATAATTCAGAAGTTATATTCTCTTCCCCAACTTGGCTTGAGTGTTTTTGTGAAATGCTGCTGCCACTGAATCATTGTGAATCACGCCAGAGGATCATTCTGTGATAATCTTCTTTCTTATCAAGATCATTTTTTATACTTTGTAACGGATGGAAATATATCATGGAGAGAGACCCAACCTAGAACTAAGGAGAAATTTTCTGTCAGCGCCCAACAATTAATCAATGGAACGGCTTGCCTCCAGAGGTTATGGGTGCTCCATCACTGGAAGTTTTTAAGAAGAGATTGGACAGCCATTTCTCTGAAATGGTATAGGGTCTCCTGCTTGAGCAGGGGGTTAGACTAGAAGACCTCTAAGGTCCCTTCCAGATTAATCTTTTAATCTGTTATTACTTGAGCATACCCACTCTGCACTAAATGGGCAGAAACAATTGGAGACAGTTGGTCCCTCCAGTGACTGGGCCCTGTGCCGTGTTGAGGTTGACAGTGCCCATTTATTGCTTGTGCCACTGTAGCAGAACCAGCTATAGCTTCTGAATGAACTGATTACAAAAAGATCACTTAGATCAGATATACTGAGTTCACTGTGTCACCCACAAAAATGTAGCTCTGCTGTGGAGGCCAGTAACTGATGCTGAAACTAGACTCTATATCAGGGGTCCTCAAACTTTTTAAACAGGGGGGCAGTCCATTGCCCCTCAGACTGTTGGGGGGCCGGACTATAGTTTGAAAAAAAATAATGATTATAGAACAATGTAAAATCAAGTATAAAATGAAAAAATGAAACAAGAAAAATGAATTGGTTAATTATTTGAATGAGTTTTTAAGTAAAGAAAATATACATTTCCAATGAATCCACACATGTTTTGTTTGGGAATGCAACTGCTGGTTTTTCCACAAATAGTTTTTGAGTTGTGGGAAGATGGCAGAAGTTTTCCTCCCTCACTTGTTTAACGAGTATGTCCAATTTTACTTCAAATGCTTTCACATGTGAATGCATATCACAGATGAGCTTCTCCTTTCCTTGAAGTTGCATAAGGAAACTGTTGAGTAGCTCTGTTACATCTGTCAGAAAGGCAAGGTGCCATTTCCATTCAGCATTTCTTGCAGACGTCTTATGACCCAAACTAGGTAACATCAGCAATGCCAGAAGAGGGGGGGGTTTGTGGAATGAAGGAGGAGAAGAGGAGAAGGAGGGTGGCTGTGGAGTCCTTGCTGCTCTCTGAGCTTGGTGGCTTTCTTGCAGATGTTTCATGACCCAAACTAGGCAACATCAGCAGTGCTAGAAGAGAATGGGGTTTGTGGAGTGGAGGAGAAGAAAAGAAGAGGAGGAGGAGGGCGGTTGTGGGTTCCTTGGTCCTCTCTGAGCTTCGTGGCTTTCTTGTAGATGTCTCATGACCCTAACTAGGTAACATCATTAGTTCACTTATTATCCCACTTTGGGTCCTGAAACATCTGCAAGAAAACCACCATCCTCACACCCCTCCCCCCAGGACCCTTCATTTTAACCCTGAGCCAGAAATATTCTCCTTGATTGGCATACCGGACTGTCTCAGGGCAAAAGAACTTGCCTGGCATGACCTCATTCCTCTTTCCCATGGGGCACATCCCAGTGCCCCCATCCTTCCTCCACCCTTTCCTGGACCCTAAAGGCCAATGAAGTTTCTCTCAACCACCAGCACGGGCACTCCCGGTTCCTCCAAGCTATTCCACCACCTCCGGCTTTGCCTACCTCTTGGAGTTTCACCTGGACGTGGCATCACCACCATTCGTGGATCGGGATGCTCCTCCAAAGACCGACCGCATCCTCCCTCCCAGCGGCTCCCCCGACCTTTCATCACCTCAGCTCCACACAACCCCTCGCAACCCCGAAATTACTTTCCAAGAGCAAATTCTCTTCCTTTTTTCTCGCTCACCCCGGCCGCCCCTCACAAATACCTCACCCTTCACCCGCTCCCCTCAGACCCATAATCGGCGCCCCACTCCAGCAGCCCCACTCCAACCGCCAATGGGGCTGGGTCCCTCGGCGATGGTGGGGGTGATGTTGAGGGCCGGCGGCACCAGTTTCCTTTTGGGTGGTATGGCGGCAGCAGCAGCGGAGGCTGGGGCTCGCGTTCCGTAGCGCCTAGCGAGGGACCCACCTCAGAAGCAGCAGCAGCAGTGGCATCATCATCACCAGGCTTGGCTGCCCTAAGCGAGGCCGAGGCTGCAAGTGAGGCCTAAACCTCTCAGCCCGGCCCTGAGGTAAAAATGCGAATAGACGAGAGGAGGAGAGGAAGGGAGCATGGCCAAAGCACAAGTGCGCCCTTGGGCGCGCGAGGGAGAAACTGGGAAAAAAACATCTTCTCCCACCAACTCGCTGTCCTGCCATTGGCTGGGGCTCTCGCCACCATCCACCCACCCTCTCCTCGCGATTGGACGGCTTGCCCGGGCGGGCCGGATAAAAAGACAGGTCGGTCGCATGTGGCCCGCGGGCTGTAGTTTGAGGACCCCTGCTCTATATAGACTTAGGCTGAAACCACACCCAAGCCTTACAACTAATCTTTATTTTATAACATTTCTTATTGTCAGTAGGGACATTACTATATTAGACCCTGCCACGTTTTTTCTTCCCTTTCTAGAAAGTTGCCACCCCTTGTTTAGCTCTCCAAGACTCCAACCTCTATTTTCAAATTTTCTGTACAAGAACTTCCTTCATCATCCTTTCTTCATTGTATTTTAGATATCTGTATTTTTGCAAAGTCTAGATGACTTTCACTAAGTGAAAAGCAATTGGAAAAACTTACCTTGGAATTAGGGGAATTAAAACGAACAACAGCAACATCTTCTTTGATGTCATAATTAACATGGGTTCTAGCTAAGATAGAAAAGAGACAAGAGATGCATGTATTATTCTACATCCTAGAATTCAACAGAGGAGGAAAAAAATGAAGTTCAAAATTATATAGTGCCATTAATATTCAGCAAAAATAAGTAAATATTGCAGATCCTGTGGGAAACAAAGATATCAACTTTCTCATTGACAGGAGGGCAGTTATTCAACAAAATGAGATGAAAAAAGGTCTTACTGAGATATGCTGATATTTCAAACCCTTTATGCCTATATTAGTCATTCGCATAGCTTTCACTTTTCCATATGGTGAGGCAATGTTCCCCAGTCTAATTCCCTTCCAGATATGTAGCTATAATTCCCATCATTTTCAATAGTTATTACCCAACACACCTGGGAAGCAGAGCTAAGTGATTAGCCTATATTTGTCTTAATTACTGCTGCTGTTCCAAGTTTTAGTCTTGTTTTTGCAAGTGTTTCCTATGCATATCTCCTTATGAAAGAATCCATACTTTGGCCTCCAGCATTTATGAGGCAAAAAGAAACACGTTAGATAGAAACAAATTATTTTTAATGTAACATGAAAGTTCTCACACCCCGCCTCTCCCAGTAGGCTACTGTTGTCTACATCTTTATTAATCCCACGTGTTGCTCTACAGTTTCCTTCTCATTTTTTAATTGTTACATACAAAAACTTCTGAACAGATTAAAACAATGTGCAAAAAACTTGATCAAGAGCCACCTCTATGTAATTTCATTTCATCAGTCAAAATTCTAGCTTATACCCATCAATCCCCACCAAGTATGTATACTTACATTTAACAGCAGGGGAAGTGCTGAGGTTTCGGCAAGCATAATCTGGAAGAGATTTCAGGAGTTACATAGGGCTGAAAAAATTATTTTAAATCCTCATGAGCAAATATTTAAACATCCGGGCATTCCAAAGATGCATCACATTTTTTTTTAAAAAAATCATTAATAGATACATGCACAGATAGTCCTTGACCTATGACCACAATTGGGACAGAAATCTCACTAAGTGAAGCTCTCACTGAGATGGCACATGACCACAAACTAGCTCTCCCAGTTGCAGTTGTTAAGCAACTGCATCGGTTGTTAAACAGATTGTCTTTCCCTGCTCCACTGTGCCAAGAAGGCCAGGAGCCTCTTCCCGCTCTATTGGATCCAGGAGGCCCAGACCCCCTCCCAGTCCCACCAGTCCCAGGAGGCCCAGCCCCTCTCCTGTTCCACCACACACAGGTCCACTTACCTTTGCCTTTTTCTGCAAGCAGGCCCCATTCTCACTGCATTGCATTTGTTAGCTTTCCTAGCGTAGGAAGACTAGAAAGGTAGCAAACATGATCATTCTGAAGGCTAAACATATTCTAGGCCTCAGAATGATGGTGTTCACTAGCTTTCCTGTGTTCTTCCATGCACAGGAGACAGCACTTGTGCCAGACTCCATGAACACTGCTTGGATCTTTGACCTGTTACTGCAGCCTAGTGGAGGGGCTGAGCTCTCCTCTGTGTGTGGAAGAGAACACCTCTGCCGGGTTGCAGAAATAGGGCTCACATCTTCAGGATCCAAGCCCATTTCTGTAGTCAGTGGACTGAGCTCTACTCGGCAATAAGTTCTTTCAGCCAGCCCCCAGAGATAAGAGGAAGTCCTCCTGGCCGATGGCAGCAGCTCGCAACTTTTCCTACTGGCTTTCCTCACTGACTTTCTGGGAAAACTGGCAGAGAATATTACAATGTCTTGATTGTGGGGTGCTTGGCAACAGGTTGGAACAGGTCATGTATTTGGTGGGGGTAGCATGATATTTTACAATGGCCGATGGTCAGAAGTGTTTTAAGGGCCATAAAGCACCCTTTCTATTGTAACTTTGAACAGTCGTTAAATGACCCTAAGTCAAGGGCTACAGGAAGTCCTTGAGTTACGAATGTTATGGAGCCTGCCCATTCCACTGATAACTCGAGTACTCGTAGGGGTGAATCTTGTATCTTGAACGAGATCACTCCCTGCTTTCACCCACGCATTTGCTAATCGAATGTGTGGGCAAATGCGTGGTTCATTAAGTGCGCATGAGGTATCTCAGGGTAGGGAAGGCCATGTGGGGCCTATGGAACAGGCCCCAAAGCCTCCCTGACTCACAAGGTTTCTTCCTTCCTGCCGTGCCAGACTCACTTATCTTGAGAAGATCTGTCTCCTCTCTGCCGCGGTTTCTGCCTTTGAGGGAGAGGAGAGTCAATGGAAGCTCCTGGATGCTGTAATATCGCACAGGTTCAGGCACCCATTCTCCTTTGCAGAGAATGGGTGCCTGAGGTCTCGCGAGATACGGACCCTAGAAACTTTCATTTTCGGTGCAAACACCGTGCCTGTCTCCTGCTCTCCCCCCAACTCCTTTCTGCCACTATCGAAACACTTTTTATCCGAACGGAGACCTTGGGAAGACGGGAAGCTCCGTCTGTGTGCCAATGGAACGCTTGAAAATGCAGCGAATCGCTGCATTTTCAAGTGTTCCATTTGCACACAGATGGAGCTTCCAGCCTCCCCAAGGTCTCCAGTGCGGCAGGAAGGGAGGGGGAAGCAGTTGTGGGGAGCGGGGGGGGGGGAATAGGGTGAATGTTGCAGAGTCTCTGCAGTGTTCCTAAGGGTGAACAACTGCTGTGGTGCTGCAACATTCGTAATTTGGGGATTTTCTCATAAACACTAGGGGGCGCTTAACGCACAACTTTGAATGAGCATTAAGTGAACGCTTGTAATTTGCGGCATTACCTGTACTTGTAGTCCTTGTTTAGTGACTGCCTTAGACAGCAACCATTCACAGCTATAACAGCGATGAAAAAGTAACTTTGTGACCAATGCCCTTATTTACAATCTTTGCAGTCTCTCTCTTTCTCTCTTTCATTTTTTGTATTGATATATGGGAATGATCTGGAGGGATGATGGGAAGAGATGCTGCCTAGGGAGCGATCAAACAAGAGGGGGAGGAACCCATAGCTGCTTAATGGTCAGATGGTTTACCATTTTATGACTTTTCTTGCCACCGTTGTTAAGTGAATCACTGCAGTTGTTCAGTCAGTAACATGGTTGTAAAGTGGATCTAGTTTTCCCATTTCTAGTTTACTTGTCAGAAAGTCACAAAAGGTGATCACATGACTCTGGAACATTTCAACCATCATAAATGTGAACCAGTTGCCAAGCATCCAAATTTTGATCATGCAACCACGGGGAGGCAGCAATGGTTGTAAGTGTGAAAAATGGTCGTAAGTCACTTTTGTCAGTATTGCTGTAACTGCAAACAGTTACTAAACAAATGGTTGTAAGTCGAGGACTACCTGGACATTGTTACGAAGAGCTCAGACCTCATGATTTTTATATGCTTTTGGCACCTAGGAGTGAAAAATTGGATCCTCTCTACTTATCATGGCCAATAACTGTTGAATAGGGATGATGAGAGTTGTAATTCATCCTACTTGGAGGACAATATGCATTATGGGCTGTCTTCTCAGATTAAATCAGTATATCCTGTCTTAGATCAATGGCCTTTTAATTGCTACTAAAAGAGCTCCTTGTGCAGTTCTGAGCTCTTCAGGGACACGAACATTGAATGGTATTTTGCTCAATGTAATTTAATATTATGTTGAACAAATTCTGGATGGCATGGCTTTTTGCTTTCTGTGCGACTTAAAACTGAAAGCATGGAAAAATCTTACCTCCATGGAATTTGGTTAAACAAAAGAAAATAGCAACGAGAGTATGCAAAAACTGTCTGGAATGCAAAAAGCAATCACCTCCTTTTTTTAAAAAAAAATAGCACTTTTAACATTTTATCACCTATGATTTTTTTCAAGTATGGCTTCCAAAGCATATTAAGTCTGAAATAGGTTAATAACAATTAAAAGACAAATTACCTATTGATACGCTGAGCAAAAATGATAATGAAAAGTGTACTCAAAACGGGGGGGCGGGGGGAATGTACAGGTCCTAAATAAAAACACAATGATTAATTTAAAAAACCTACACGTCCATACTGAAACATGCTATGCTTTGTAAGTCAGTCACATGATCTCCGCTCAAAAGCTGGAAGAGTGCCCTGCGTTCCTGCTTACTTTCAACAGAAGCAACAGAAAGGAAAAGACCTTTCACCTACATTCCATCTTGTCCAGAAATGCAGGCAATGAAGAGCTGGGATCATATGCTTGTCCCCACTATCTTCCTAACAAGTCTCTCCCTGTTTGTCTTCTCTATCACAGTCAGTTCAGCAAGATAAGCATACAATATTCACCCAAAAGGAAGATGTTCTTAAGGAGAACTGCTCCCCACAAAATGGAACAGGTAGAAAATGGACTATGAACACAGATTTAAATTCAACGTAATGCCTTGCTTTCCCTACACTGTCCACTTAGTGTTGCCGGGTCCCACTGAAACCAATCCGGGAAAAGTCACCCCCATCACATATAAATACATGCATTTGACACACTTGCATGTGTGTATATATTTGTGTTTATATATACACAGATACACATACAAATTTCTCGTCTCGCCATCTTTATTTTTACCACATATATTTTAATCTATATCTTTTTCCATATAAGTAGTCAAGAGTCATTTTTTTATTGTGGTAGCACAGAATCTGGTTAAATGATAAAGTAGACCACAACCTACTACTTGATAAGATAGAAAAATGTGGGTTAGACAGCATCACCACCAGATGGATTCGTAGCTGGCTGAGCGGCCGTACTCAGCGTGTAGTCCTCAATGGAACTGCATCTACATGGAGGGAAGTGAGTAGTGGGGTGCCCCAGGGCTCTGTTCTGGGCCCAGTGCTCTTCAACATCTTCATCAATGATTTGGATGAGGGGATAGATGGGGAACTCATCAAATTTGCAGACGACACCAAGCTGACAGAAATAGCCAACATTCCAGAAGATAGGCTTAAGATACAGAAGGATCTTGACAGACTTGAACATTGGGCACTATCTAACAAAATGAAATTCAATGGTGAAAAAAGTAAGGTTCTACATTTAGGCAAGAAAAACCAAATGCACAGGTATAGTTTAGGAGGTACCTTGCTCAATAGTAGTAACTGTGAGAGGGATCTCGGAGTCCTAGTGGACAATCACTTAAATATGAGCCAGCAGTGTGCTGCAGCTGCCAAAAAAGCCAACACAGTGCTAGGGTGCATTAATAGAGGGATAGAATCAAGATCACATGAAGTGTTAATACCACTTTACAATGCCTTGGTAAGGCCACACTTGGAATACTGCAACCAATTTTGGTCATCACAATGTAAAAAAGATGTTGCGACTCTAGAAAGAATACAGAGAAGAGCAACAAAGATGATTAGGGGACTGGAGGCTAAAACATATAAAGAACGATTGCTGGAATTGGGTATATCTAGTTTAATGAAGAGAAGGACGAGGGGGAACATGATAGCAGTGTTCCAATATCTCAGGGGCTGCCACAAAGAAGAGGGAGTCAAGCTATTCTCCAAAGCACCTGAAAGCAAGACAAGAAGCAATGGATGGAAACTAACCAAAGAGAGGAGCAACCTAGAACTAAGGAGAAACTTCCTGACAGTTAGAACAATTAGTCAGTGGAACAACCTGCCTCCAGAAGCTGTGAATGCTCCAGCACTGGAAGTCTTTAAGAAGAGACTGGACAGCCATTTGTCTGAAATGGTATAGGATTTCTTGCCTGAGCAGGGCTTGGACTAGATGACCTCCAAGGTCCCTTCCAACATCATCATCATCATCATCATCATTATAATATAATAAATTATTTATCAGAAACTGTGCTTCCAATTCCTTTGTTTTCAATAATTTCCCCAATTTACAAATTATTACTTAGGGGGAAATCCTCACTATAGTGCAACCTAAATATGCTCATGTTGTAAACTTGGGATTGGTTTTTGTCCACAATTCCTGGGGCATAAAGATTTATCATTCTCCTACCCAGCTTTTTGATATGATTTCACAAAATTAAGTCTGTTTGCTAGTTTACCTATTCTAGAATGGCAGAGTCCTGTAGTTTGATGTCTTTTAAAACCGACATTGACAATTACATATGTCCAAGCTTATAATACTATAGCATTAAAAAAGTAAGTACACTGCACAACAACCTTTAATCGCTTTAAAAGTAGCCTTTGAACTTATACAGTCATGAAAGGACATTGGCAGCAATTGCTTTCTTAAACTATAGCTTTGTAATTTATTATCATCAGATGACAACAAACTGATAACTATATTGTAGGTGATGATATTCCAACCATAAAATCTAATGCAATGACACAGCATTAGATATATTTAGGTTACAAGTTTTTCTCTCTCTTTTCTTTCCATAACCTTTCCTTGTTTAGAATATAATCCCCTGAGATATAAAAATATATTATCCTAATCATTATACCACATGTTTCTTCCATGGCTATTTAAAGGAAATTCAGTAGAGTAATTATTTTAAATTGTATACTCTGCAGTAACAAAATTGGTTTTTCAGAGGTAGTTTCTCTCTGAGGAAAATACAAGAATTTACCCACTGACAACAACAATAACTTGTAATGTGCCTCCACACTTCAACCACAATCAAAGAAAACAAATAAATATAAACAACTTTTAAAGGCAATAAACCAATACAAATTTTAAGGTCAAATGAGATCGGGCAAATCTATTATGAATTGAAAAACAACCGAATTGAGTAACAATAGAACATAAAGTAAAACTGATTATACTAACTAGAACAACAGAATCTTGCCTATTTATTGAAAAACATTTTTAAATACTGTAATGATGTGGTGCCTGAAAAAAGGAACATCTAAAAAGTTCTTTCCTTAGGCCTGTTTTCAAATCTTCAAAATCATATTAAGATTTGTTTTATTTACCAAACTCTTGACTAACAAAGCCATTGATGGCATGCTATTATAAAATGCTGCATTTTTGCTTGTGTGGGAAATCAGCCCCCCCCCAGAGAAAGAAATATTTTAGGAAATATTAAAAAGACAGAATATATTTCCCCAAAGGATCTTAAAGGCAGAAACCAACCCCCCCGCCAAGTCTCTCTGCCCCAAACAGAAACCAGGTCTGCAGAAATGCAGATGTGATAATCTTGTCAGAAAGATTGGAGCCAGGAAGCTTGGATTAGAAAGACAAAGATCCCTAGAATCAACAATCCCTCACACCAAAAATCCAACAGTCATCAGCCACACCCCCAGGGAAGCAGGATATGACCTTTGGGACATAATAGGATTAACCTACCACCATCAGAATACCAGAAAGGCACACTCAGACTCAGGTCAAAGTTCATGCCACAGGAACAACTCCAAACAAAAGCTCAAGAAGGTATTAAAAACCCACCACTCCCAGCTACATGTGGCCAGCTTTCCCAGAGCCACGTTTCTGTCTGGCTTTGCTCTTCAATAAACTCCAACCTTCTTTCTAAAGCAGTCTCCATTTTGTTTATTCCCAGCTTGGACTGGACCCTGATGAAGATTTTTCTTTCAACACTTGCTTGGGACCTCACATGGTTTTCTGAGAAGGCTGAAGGGATGTAGCAAGAGGACTGGATTCATAAAGTTGGTGCAGCCACAATTTTCTGGCAATAATCAAACATTAAAATTCTACCTACCAGTTCTTAAGGCAGCAGAAAATCATTACTTCAAATTGCCGAGGCTTGCTGAGCCCTAAGAAGGCTGACAATAGATGCTGCCTTTTTAAAACATAGTTTAGAAACGTGAATGAAGTGTTCCTCCATCTGTATTTCCCATCCTACCAAGCTTGATATTAACAATTAACTCTTCTCCCTGAGTTGGGTGAATATAGGTCATACATGGAACAGAAGCTGTCCAACTAATATGTCACAAGAGTAAAATACCGCATGCTTGTGACTTCTCAATAAGGCTATTTATGAACACAGATCTAGTACTCTTCTGAAAAAACACTAAACCCATGTGCAAAAATAGTTTGATTGATGGGTTGCAGGCATAAAGGAGGAATGTAGGACAAAATGTGAAAGAGCAATAAAATTGTTGATTGTTCATTACTGCTGCAATAGAACAGCAGTGTAAACAACAAATCCAATTCTGGAATGTGGATAACAGCACCATGAAGTAGCTTATGGAAGGTCATTGAATGGAACAGCACTAACACCACCTATCTGATACAACCTAGCTCCATATTTGTAACTTAATTTTCAAAGTCAATCATGATGCAATTCTTCTCCATTATCTATATAGGATCCAATCAAAAGCATAGGAACTGTTTTTTTACATCTTTGTCTTAACTATTGTATTTTTTTCCCATCAAAATGTATTTTATTACAAAGTCAAAGCTGTAACAAATTAGAAAATACAACCACTAAGTTCTTTGAAACTTTGGAACCAGATTCTCATCTTGACCACCCTTTTCTAAAATCTTTGAAAACATAAAATAATTATGCATTTTTATTCTTCTAGTTAATTTTCCTTAATTACAAACTGTTTACAAACAACCAATTACAATGGGATTACGGTGACAACAAGGACTGCTGTTGGTGAATGATTCAGTCATGTGACATTGTGCTTTATGATTGCATCGCTCAGTGGTGGAAACTCCGGTCCAACTCCCATCATAACACTATGACTACTTGTACAATGGGACTCATGGTTTACAACACTTCAGAAAGAATCCCAAACTTATAGGTGCTGCATTAACCATTTAAGTGATTCATCCTGAACCACAAATATTCTCCACTATCACAGAGATTAAGATGCTAGACTTGGAACAGGGAGGCCTAGATTCAGATTCACCCTCAGATATGGAAATAAATTTATCTACTCTATTATTTAAGCTTTTACTATTCTGTACTTGACAACTTCCATTTAAGTTGTTAGTCATACCAGACTACAGCGTATGTGAAACCTGGATGGGACTGCGTGCACACATGCCAGCAGGTAGGTAGGCAAACCATGAACTGAGGCGGGGGATTTGGAGAGACAGGGATGCTGCTTCCCCCCCCCACCTGCAACACCTCACCTGCAATACTTCTTTAATGGCACAAACCTCTGTTTTTGCAGGTGCATCAGCCCAGGAAGCTCCATCTCAGAGTGGGTACAGCAGACCTGGGGCTGGACTGGGCCAACAGAGCAGCGGCAAAAGGAAACACTCACAAAGTGGGGGGAAGAGGGGAGTAGGAAAAGAGTGTGAGTGTGTGTGTAGGCTTTGGCATCAGGGTGCCAAAAGTTTAGGAGAGGCTGAGGAGTCCAAATATTTAGGGGAGGTTGTAAGGTGTGAACCCCTCTCTAGTTCTGCAGAAGGACCCTTGGGAAAGGAGATGGAAAGGGGGAGTTAGATAAAGGAGAAGCTGGATTTGGGCGGGGTTGGTGGTGCATCAAGAGGTGAGGAGGCTGACTGACCCAACTCAATGTGCCAGTGTCATCTGTGTCCCTGAGCTGCATTTTGCAAATATGACACCTTGACATATAATCCCCAAATTGTACACCACCTTAAAACTAGCCCAAAATAGCTCAAAAAATGCAACCCACATATGCCAAAAAATTATTGCAACTGATCTCCAAATCAAGCCCACGTGGTCAGGAAAACTGCCCAACTGGCAACACTACCATGCATCTGGGGAAGCAGGGGCCACTCAAAAGGGGGGGGGGAGGATGTGGCGGAAAAAGAAAAATTGTGGTGATGCTGTAGGATTTGGCATCAGGTGCTAAGAATTCAGGAGAGGTCCAGAAGTCTAAATATTAAGGGGAGGGGTGTTTGATGTTGCAAGGCCTCAACCTCTCCTTGGGAGGTCCTTGGGAGAGGAAATGGGGTGGAAATGGAGGAGCAGCAAGAAAGGAGAAGCTGGATTTAGAGAATGAGATGCATGAAACGAATATAATAATTTTGTAAGTTCTGCTTATATTTGAGCCTAAATATGCAGGGGTTCCTCGAGGCCTGAAATATATTTCAAGGATTTCTCCTCAAAGGGTTGATTTAGATAGAGATGGATCTAGATAGAGATTAAAGGCACGATGGAGTAAAGTAGGCTAAATAATCTCTTTGACCACTTCCCATTAAATGGAGAGAAGTAAGTATAAAGGATGAGTATAATCTGGTGCCAGTTTAGACCATGAGTAAACCTAGAAACGCCCCCTTCCTCCCTTACCCTACAAAATGAAGAGTGGGTGCGCTTCCTCCTATTCCCACTCAATTAACCAAGCGCCTGCAAGTTTCCCTTCCAGCCTTTCTCACCTAAGAGGCTGCTCCGGGTCGAGCAATACTTGGCAGCCGCTGTGAAGCGCGTCAAGCTCCCGATAGCCCTGACAGCAGCCGCCATCTTAGCCCAGCGGGGAGGTCAGTCAAGCAAGCGAAGATTGAAAGAAGCGAAGGAAGGCGATAAGGGCGTGGAAAAGCCGAAGAGGGCTTTCCCTTCTCCTCCGTCGCTCTCGCTTAGTAAAATGAGCTGTCTCCTGATTTGCCTGTTAAAAAACCACAGCGCGCCTCGTTATGGCGCAGCAGATGCCCCCACGGTTCTTCCGAAGGGCATATTTCTTTCACATTTTCTGCTTTCTAAGGCTCTCCATCAATATTTGTTATGTGGAAAGAGAAAAGTTGAATCAGGGTTTAGGCGACTTCGGCGATCGACAGTTAATGTCGGCAAGGGAGGGCCTCCTTTGAAGTGGCGCTTTTGAGTGGGTAAAGGGGCGGGGTTGACTGTTTCAAGCCTGTGGTGAAGGTTGTTGCTGGCGGTGAGCTAATCTGCCTTGTTTTTCGCGCTCCCTCAAGGTGGGCGATTCTAATTCCCAAGCGGGCTGGAGGGAAAGCAAGTGGGGGATTAGGCGGTGGGAGGATTTGCTTTCCTGCGTGGGTTCTCCGTGGAGGGAAGTGACGCTATAGGAACAGTTGGCGGAGACATTAAGGATGATGTATCGTTGTGCCCAATTACCGATCTATCCAGTTTTTCATTTCTTAATATAGTTGTGTTGAATTACAGATCCTATTTTATTGCATGTAATAAGGAGGTTAATGAGAAGTGTAGAGAGAGCTTCAAGTTGGAGAGAGGTGGTCGGCATAAACAACTAGCTTGTCACCAGCTCCGAGTACATTCTATGCAAAATTTTATAATGAAGAATCTAAGGAAGAAATACTGTGCAAGCATAACAGCAATATAGAATGCTTAATATGTATTAAGATAACAAAATTGCCCAGTGTTATAATAATAATAATAATAATAATAATAATAGTAATAAAGTTGGAAGGGACCTTGGAGGTCATCTAGTCCAATCCCTTGCTCAGGCAGGAAACCCTCTTAAGAAACACTGTTATAGTATCATATTTACACTTTTGTAAAGCAGGTGAATATCATGAAATTTTACCACAAAGGAGGTTTATTCTCTGTTAAATTTGAAATCTACATGTATTGTTTAATGTTTGATATATCAAATATATCTTTTTCTTAATTGTTTTCATTTTTACTTTTGGTTATAGTTTTAGTACTTTTTTGTACTTGGTTTTGTATTTTTGTTTTGTATATTATTAAACTTCATTAACGAAGATAATTAAAATACCATATATAATAGGGTATTTTGATTTTCCCTATCATAATTGTAGTTCATAGCAGAAAAGAGACAATGGTTGACTTTTGATATTATGTGATTGATCCTGCATATATCCTGCATTCTTCTAGATACAAAATATTTGTACACAATAGTGCTTCAAAACTTTTTCCCAATTTCATTTCATGTGGCAGGTTGAATCAGTCGTTCTTGTATCTCTAAGTGAAAAGCCACTCAGTGAAATTACATAAATAGCTAAGTGTGAATTTAACCCTGATTCTTTCCTATCCTAGTTCAGTATCTGAATTGCAACACTATGTTAATTCTCCTTTTTGGAGCTCCCCTCCAGAACCATAATATTACAGTAACATTTAATAAAATTATTTGGACTTACATACAAGCTGGAAATGCAAGAGAAGATAGATGATAAGGTGCTACAAAGCATTTGAAAGAATATTCTTTTCAAAGTATTTGCATGAGCAAAAACGTGATGGAAACATTAAAGCAAGGGTTGCAGATTTTTGATCTAATTGTATTGCATTTCTTCATTCTTTCAGCATCATTGCTAAAAAAACCAAAGTTAATCAAGTAATTTCATCTACTTTGTATTATCTGTTATTAATAAAATAAAATTATGATTGCTGCTTATGTTTTGCTGCTTGAAAACGTCCCAGTAGTTTTTGGAAACCAGATGGGGAGCCATGAGCTTCTATGCCCACAATATTTATTGTTATCAAGCTAACTAAGACAAATGACCCCAATCTCTTCTTCCTGTTTCAGGCTTCAAAATGATATCCTTGCTGACTTGTGGTATGAAAATTCTTCCTACTATCATTCCACGGGCAGCCAAATTCTGTAAGTTCTTCTCTTTTAGATAATCAAAATACCCAATGCAAGATTAGTTACTGGACTTTTATGCTGGCATGTTTGTTATAAAGGTTTTATTCATTTATAGTTAAAATAGTTCATTGTCTTTTTCTGAGTTTCTGCTTCGCTCTTTTTCTGATAACAGCAATTATCATATTAAGGTACCATAATCCTATCATATTATTCATTTTTTGCTTTTGTATTCTAAATGTCACAGTATGTACTATGTCACAGTACATTCTCTCTGATCCTCTTGGCTCATGATTAGTTAGAAGCTTATGAGAAATTTGCTTTGTTTTTATGTCTGAATGACATTATTGTCATTATTGTCTGTTTTACCTATATTGTTATATTTTTATTTTCTTACATTTCAGCTTTGAGATCTTTCAGCTGCACATCCCAGTTATTCGCAACAGGTACAGAAAAAATATGAACAATCTGATTGCATGTCTCTATTGTAATTGCACTCCTATGCTGTCTTATAAATTAGGACAGTGGTGGCGAACCTATGGCACGGGTGCCAGAGGTGGCACTCAGAGCCCTCTCTGTGGGCACGCGTGCTGTCGCCCCAGTCCTGGCCTTCAGCTGGGTTTTATAAAACCTTTTCGCTTTAGGCCTCTGCCGCCGTGTGCAAAAAAAAAAAAGAAGGTTCAATTAGTCAATTTCAACTTCTTGCGGAAAAAAAAAAGATCTTGCAAAGTTGGAATTGATTGATTGAACTTTTTAGTCCCACCCTGTCTGCCGTTACCACCGCAGCCACGCCCACCCAATTGGCCATGCCCACCCAATGGGCCACACCCACCTGGCACTCGACGATGCATAAGTGGGTTTTGGGTTGCAGTTTGGGCACTCAGTCTCTAAAAGGTTCGCCATCACTGAATTAGGATATAAAATAGATCTGAGATCACATAAATTAAATCTAAAACTTGTTCTGAAAGTACTGTAATCTAAAGGAAACGTATTCTGCTGGCATGACTATTATTACAATGTGTGTGTGGGTATTACACACACAAACATATTTTAAAAAGTGTTGAAGTTCTGTGATTCTAATTTTGGTGTTTATTCATGCTTTATTGAAAACTACAGATGGGAAAAACAAACAATAGATATCTTAACATTATTAAATAGAAGGAATAAATTGTGAGCTTTGGGTGTTTTTAGACAAACTTCAAAATAAACTCTATTAATCTTATCCTAGTGTGAAATTTATTTTAATCCCTTTTCTAAACAATAGCAACAAATGCTTTGGTTTTTGATAATTTTATGATAATTCTTGCTCTAGCTCTACTAGTTTTTCTAATAATAATTTATTATTACTGCAGTTCAGGCCAAAAGTAAGAAAAGCCTAGCTAAAAATGGGCTGAAGAATATTGTAGTGGTGGATGGTGTTCGCATTCCATTTTTGCAGTCTGGGACCTCGTGAGTATTAAATGTTCCCTTTGAATAACAATTTGTAAAACCTCTTGGGCACTTTTGGGAAAAGGTATAAATAATGTTAACAGAGAAACAGCCAAATTTAAAGTTACTGTAATTTCCTTTTCAGCTTTCACTGCAGTTCGTAAAACAAAAGCATATTCTTCAGTAATTAATGAGAAGGTTTTTTTTTCTTCTTCTAATCTTCAGGTATGCAGATTTAATGCCACATGACTTGGCCAGAGCAGCACTGATGTAAGTAGTAAATAAATAAAAGTGGAGCAATTTGGTTGTGATTTAGTTCATAGAGAGTTGTTTAGGGATGTTCTGCTTTGTTTTTTGTGCCTGAAGTGCCTTTTCTTCTTTCATCAAATTATTCATTTGTTGTGATCAGTAGAATGCTGCCATTCTTATTACCAATAAATATAGATGAGAATAATTCACCTTGTCTTCCTAGCATACTTCAAATTCTTTCATCTTTATTTATATCCCACCTTTATTATTTTTATAAATAACTCAAGGTATCGAGCGTATCTAATAGTTCCTCTTCCTCTTTTCCTCACAACAACCCTGTGAGGTGGGTTAGGCTGAGTGAGTGTGACTGGTCTAAAGTTATCCAGACGCTTTCATGCTTAAGGTGGGACTAGAATTCTCAGTCACCAGGTGAAATGTTACCTTATATGGAGCTTTTGCTGAAAGAAGAAAAAAATAATATGAGTTATGGACTGAGGATTAAAAAAGATTTGGACTAAGTGAGAGGCTAAAGGGATTTGTATGACATCTAAGAGGGAGGGAAGATTATAAGATTGTAATTATCTGTTAAAAATAAGTTCGGAGGTCACTATATTGCATAACTTTTTTTTTCTTACCTTGCACCTTTTTTCTTTTCTATGTTTTTCTTTAGATTTGTCTTTATCTACAACACTTACTTGTGAATTTTAAAAAGATTTGAGATAGAAATGTCCTAAATTTTGTTGTGACCTGTCCTGTAAGTTCTAGGGCTGTGCAATGCTTTTGATTCAATTGGGAAGAAGTACTTTTCCCAAGAGCAGGAATACAGTTTCTCTCTGGACTCATTAAAATTGAATGAACTGAAACAGTCACAAAGTTCTTAGAACAGAGATAGCTTCTCCAATAAATGGCAGGAATTTACTGTATTCACCTTTTCTTGCATTCTGAACCATTTTTCCCCAATCAGATCCAAAGCATCGCCCTAAAAATCACTTGTGACTTAGCTTATAGAATGACTGTTTTCCCAGTAATGAAATCTAGGATTTACAGTTGCAATGCCATGTAGAATCATATTTTAATTCAAGGATTACATTTACTATTTCGCTTAACTACAAAGCAAAGTGGACTATGGGCTGTGGGAGCAAAACTGCACAGGCTGCAGCAAAGTATGGCTGTTTCTAAGATAACTTCTTGGCCCACTCTGGGAAGCATTTAGTGAGGGAACAGTATTTTGAAACCTGTCTGATCCTTGATAACTTCCAGAATTAAGAAGTACACAAGATAATTTAATCACTTAAATACAAAATAGCAACAACAAAAATCCTATCAAGATTTCTGTTGACTAGAACTATCTAGATTCATCAGATTACCTAGATTGGTATGTAACAAAATTTGGGTCAGGAGTTTTGGAAATGTTTGGATAGTCAGTTTACTATCTGATTCTCAGAGACTGCCTGGATAAGTCCCTGCAGTTTTCTTGGCAAGGATTTTCAGAATTGGTTTGCCATGGCTGTCTTCCTAGGACAGGGAGAGGGAATGACTGGCCCAAGGTCATCCAACTGGCTTCATGTACAGTCTCTTGGTTTCTAACTTGCCTTAACGACAACATTAGAGTGACCCTCGTACTATAGATGTGATTAAAATATCTGCTTACATCTAATGGACAGAATCTTGCCAAACTATAGCCTTCTTTTTCTTCAAACTGAATAATCAAGTTCCTTCAGTCTGTCCTCTTAGGGCATGTACTCAATCCCCTCTATCATCTCTGTTATCATTCTTTAAAACACTCTTGATTTGACATTGAAGTGCCTTCTTTCTCTGATCTGTTCCCCCAGAGGCTTGGTGAATCGGACTGATGTGCCTAAGGAAGCTGTTGAGTACATTTTGTGTGGCACTGTTATCCAAGAAGTGAAAACAAGTAATGTTGCTAGAGAGGTATGTTAATCAATAGAAGAATCACAAGACCTGAGATGGGGTGGGGGATATGAATGGTGATGAGATGGAGGAACTAATTTTGAGTGGAATCTGGCTTCGGTAACTTAAAAGTGGAGATGTACCTCTTTCTAAAATCTTGAAATACAATAAAACTTTTATGAATGAAAGGAAATAGACGTGTCTCAGGATAAAGTTGCAGGATGCAATCTGGGACGATCACCAGGACCAGAGGCTTAGTCTTCTGAGCTTTCAGACGCGTGCTGGAGCCCAAGAAAGCTTGGAAGACTAAACCTCTGATCCCAGTGACTGACCCAAAGTGGATCCTGCAAAAAAACTTTTATTTAATGGTCCCATTTGGGAGAAGGAGTATCTGTTAAATTGCAAAGTTTGTTAAATTAGAAGAAGACATGAGTACATGTTTAAAAGATTGTAAAAATAGATAATACAGATAAATATAAACAGTAAAAGGCGGCTAGATAAAATGTAAAATATATCACAAATATGGTCTAATGCCTTATTAAAAACTTGTCAAAACATCTTTGATTAGATATGGTTTGAACATCTAATCAACATCTTTGATTAGATATGGTTTTAAGTCTTTGGATGACACTGTCGAACATTTAAAAGGGAAAGGTAGAAAAACTAAGGATAAAAAAATATATCATGACAATATAAATGATGTGGAGATTATATATTAAGTTAGAATATAACCTCTGAAACCATAATTTTGAATACGGTGCAATTCCATGTTTAAAATTGTAGCCTATAAATGATTTCCAAATAAAACTGAATTTTTTTTATCAAGATTGCTTTCTAAATATCAAGTCATTCTAAACATTAAAACATACTTCCACATTTTGTGCATGCATTAAAAAGCCTGCCTGTCATTTTGCAGACTTTATGCACATGAAGGAATGTTTGCTTCTGCTTCCTGTTTTTTAAAACCTGCAAGGCTTGATGCTGTGTAAGTGCCAGTTTCTTTTACCACCTGCCCCAGATTAGAGCCCCCTCCACCTTTTGTCACTTTCTATGCTATAAGCCAGGGGTGTCAAACTGCCAGCCCACTGGCCGGACGCGTCACGAGGAAACTGCGCCCACCCCATTGCCGGCAATGGGGGGAAAGTTCTGATACGTCATGCGACGTCACGTGATGTCGCGAGTTTGACATGTCTGCTATAAGCCCAATACATGGTACTTTCTATCTACTGCCACCAATCTTCTTTCTATCCCACTCATCACGGACCACCAATCACCTTCCCACCTTTGCCATTTTCCTACAGGGCTCCCATCTTATTTTTTTCCAGTGCTAGCCTACTGCTGATCTTCCTAATCACCTAAAAAAGGAGTGACTCCTGTAAGAAATCCACTTATTAAAGTTAATGTAATTCTTAAAGCAGGCATAGCTGTGTTTGTTTGTTTTTGATACTTGGAAGCATGAAAAATGACATGCTTTAGTCAACACTAATTCAAAGGCACCCCCAACCCCCCTAAAGAAAAACTTGCTGAAAGCACATTTGCTTGTCTACAGCTCCTATATGCAAAAACCCACTGAGAGCCCAAACAAACTGTCCAAGTCTGAATGAAGTTAAGAATGTAAGGGTTGTTGATTATTAACTTGATATCTGAAAAGGACTAAGTCCAATTCTTTAGGATTTAGTAATTTCTTACGTATGCACATTCACAGATAACAACCTTTTTTCTCCAGTTTGATTTTACCTAGTTTTGATGACATTGACTTTTGTTGTTTTGAGTGGACTTGCTCTTTAACTTGTTGACAAGCCTATATTTATTATTTGTTCTGCTCATAAACTTTAAGCATGTCAATCATCTCCCATTTCTGACAATTGCAAGAGCATTCATGTTTGCCTTTCAAAAGCTAAGCAGGCACCTGTTTTAATATTAAAAGCCCCAAAGTTGCCATTTTTTTAGGAGAGTAGTTAGACATCATAGTAACTGGTTACTGCTTACATTTCCCCTCTGTATTTTTTCACCCGTCACCAGTTTTTGCTTGTCTGATTCTCCGCCTGAGCAAGTATCTTCATTTAACTTTCATGCTGAACTTTACCCCAGTTGGCTGTGTGTCAGTGAAGCAATGTTGTGTGGTATTGTGTAACCTTATTTCCTAACAGCGTCTTAAGCAAAGGCAGACCTGAGACTAAGCTTTTGCTCCCCCGACTGAGCTATCCTTCTTTGCTATACCATGCCATGTTTTCCATTCAGTAGCCCCTCCCCCTCCCCTTTTAACTGAAAGCAGAGAGGCATTTGTGATACATTCTCTTCATAATTCCCAACATAGGTAGAATGTCCCTGAGAGAACTTCGTTTCATGGGTGGGTAAAATAAGATTCATGTTACATTTTCCAGATAAAAAATACTTTGGCATTCTGGTCCACTGTACAATTAGGTAACTGGAGCTGGGGCAGCATATTCTCTGGTGATTATTGAGACAGGAATATCTCAATAGGAAAATATTCACTGCTTGAAAGTCCCAGTGATCTCATTGGAAGGTTGGTTTTCAGTACTTTTCCTGGCAACTCTAGGATTAGTCACGTGCTAGTTAAAATGTGTAAAGGGTCTCTTACATATGCTGCCTCTGCAGGTAGGCCCAAAGCCTCCATAGTAATTTTATGCATATGTTTGTAAGCAGAGGCAGACAGATAGCCAAGAACCTTTGACTGACTTGTGAGATTGACCATTGGGGTATTGCAAATAAATGAATTTCTTAACCTGTGGTTGCTGTAGTCTGATCTGAAGTTTGTTACATTTGGTGATCTGGATTCACACATTTTGTATGCCATTTTTCATTTAACCATGGTTTGAGTAACCATACTTAGTATGAAGTGTGAACTAGCCATTCTGTTTTCAATAAACAGAAAATTGTAATACAAAGAGTGATTATAATTAACAAGCAGAAGCTCTGGTTATACTCTTTTAAAATGCTCTTTAATATTGATCAAACAAAAATTGTTTATTTAATATTGATTAAATAGAAAACAACCTTATTGTATTAGCTGTTGACTATAAAAAGTTTGAAGAGCAAAAGGCTTTACTCGGTCGTGGAATACACTAATAAGATAAAATCTCTCAACCTGAGTTTCTCTGCAAGATTCTTGCAAAACCTGCTACGATGAAAATTGTGGACTGCAATATATCATGAAAACTGTAGAAATTAGACATTCTCTCAATATTCTGGTTTGCTTTCTGACTTTTTTATGTAGGCTGCCTTGGGAGCTGGCTTCTCTGACAAAACTCCTGCTCACACTGTCACCATGGCTTGCATATCTTCCAATCAGGCAATGACAACTGGTATGTTATCCTGCTTGATTAAGTAAGGACCATATATAAATAGGCTGTAAACATACAGGAAAATTGTAACTTTATTTGTCAAATAGAATTTATTATTACCTTTTAATATTGGACTATTGCAACATGCTCTACACGGGGGTTACCCTTCAGGAGTATCTGGAAGTTTCATCTGGTATAGAATGCAGCTGGATGGACAGTTCTTGTGGCCCCTAGGGCAGCCCATATTACATTGCTGTTCTTCGAGCTACACTGGTTGCCAGTTTGCTTCCAGGTCCAATTCAAGGTGTTGGTTATCACCTGAAAGGTCCTTCATGGCCTGGGTCCAGATTATCTGAGGAACTCGCTCATGCTGATGGGGTTAGCCTGCCCCATCCATGCCAGCAGAAGAGGCATGGGGCCCCGTCAGTCAAGGAATTTCAGCTGGCGGGATCCAGGAGAAGAGTGTTTTCTGCCATGGCAGCCGCCCTCTGGAACATCCAGGGCCTGCCCCCCCTCCCCCCCAGGTGAGATTTGCACCCATTCTTCTGGCCATCCAGAAAAGCTTGAGAACCAGGCTCTGCCATCTGGCCTGGGACCCCAATGGGAGAGTGGCAACTTGGAGGTGGTTAATGTATTAGTCAGACCCCACCTCCTCCCCATGCATACTTCATTTCTTTCCTTTCCAACTTGGTTAATTGAATTTTATCTGAATTTTATCTGAACAAAGAATAAAGTACGAAGTCTGAAATGTCCTCAGTGATCTGCCACATGGCAGCTGATAGTCATCTGTTTTATTCAACAGAGGCCATCTCTTGAGGGGAAAAAAGGCATAAAAATCTATTTCTAGTTTAAAAATGCTAAGAAAGCATTTACATGGAGGTTGGATTTATAAAGTTGAACTTTTAAAGTGACTTAAAAAAATACTTCAAGAAAGAATAGTTATCTGTTGAATCCTTAAGTCTAATGCAGGGGTGTCAAACTGCCGGCCCGTGGGCCAGATGCATCATGGCAAAAAAGTCACGCTACGTCGCGACACGTCAGGTGACGTTGCGAGTTTGACACCCCTGGTCTAATGTGACCATCAATTGTCCCTTATCTTCTGCTTGAAAAGTTCCACAATGTGTAAGAAGAACAAGGGTGAGAAATGGCCAATTCTGAAGAGCATACAAAGTAATTGAAGGGATTTTTTTCAGTCAGGAAACTGATCATTCTTCAACATGGTAACTGCCATGTATATGCCTTCTGATTTTTATAGCATATGGCCTCATCGCATCTGGCCAGATGGATGTGGTAATTGCTGGTGGTGTTGAATTGATGTCCGATATTCCTATCAGACATAGTCGGAAGATGAGGAAGATTTTGCTTGGATTTTCAAGAGCAAAAGGATTGGGCCAGAAGTTATCCCTGATCTCCAAAATCCGTCCTGATTACTTTGCACCTGAGGTAAAGCAGGAAATAGTTTTCATTTCACTGCCTGTCTGAGGAACCAATTCAGAAAATCAGCAGGGATAAATGGAATAATCAGCTAGAGACACATTGTGGCCAAAAATGATTGCTGACTCAGTCTGTTCCCTGGACACCACATCTTCAACTTTCATTAACTTTGGACTAGAAAGCAAACAATTTATACAAGAAATAGTCAAGTGTTCAAGTAGTCAATATCATTTGCTTTGTGTCAGCCATTATGAGAATTCTGAGGAGAGGAGAATAATGCCTGCATGCTAGAAAAGATGTATCATATCAAGCCCTTAGCAGTTCTTCACAAATCTCTCCCATGATTCTTGGTCTTCTTTAACCAGATTTATTGGAAGGGGGAACAGATTTGTTACAAAAAAATTAGGGGATTGGATATATTTAGTTTAGCATTTAATTTATTTCTAACTTTATTAATCTTTTGCTGAACATCTGTTAACTTACTGGAGAGTTGGCTACCTGGTAAAGAAAAAATGTGCAGATGTTCTTTTAATTCTTTGCAAGCTGTCATTCTCTTTCCCAGGCTTGAGAAACTCATTACATAACAGAGCAAAATGAGGCTGAGGTTGACGTATGGAATTTCTTTGCTGAAAGAAAAAGTAGGTTGAGAGAGGAAAGAGTCATGACCAAGTTTGTAGGTAAAGCAGCTTGGGAGGCAGAGTAGATGGCAAAAGGTGAGCCACTGCACGGCAGTGTTACAGTACATATTTTACATTGCTAAATCCTGTGGATTTACCTTCAACTATTAGATTATGGAGCTGTCTGCATGAATTGGGGGAAACTGATCTTCACACGCAATGTTCTCAATAATTCTAGCTCCCTGCAGTGGCAGAATTTTCTTCCAACGAGACCATGGGTCATTCAGCAGATCGCCTGGCAGCTGCATTTGCTATATCACGTTTGGAGCAAGATGAATATGCTCTCCGTTCACACACTCTGGCCAAGAAAGCACAAGACGAATCACTTCTCACGGATATAGTAGCATTCAAAGTGCCAGGTAAAATGTCTGTTTAGAGGAATCTGTGACAATGGTTCCACATTCCAAGGGGGATGGGGAATGGAGGGAAATGTTTTTCTTTTGGAATAGCTTTTAGTTTAGATAATCTGCTGAATAAAGAAAGAGAGCTCTTAAAGATAAGAGAGAGGAGACAAAAACCTGTTTTTACAGATACTAGTTCCCCCCCCCCTTTCTGCCTTATTCTTCCGCTCTTCCTGGTTCATAGATTTCTTCAGTGGATGAGTTAAGACTGAAACATATCTTACCTGTGCCTACAATGTTTCCCTGAAAATAAGACCCAGTCTTTTTTTTTTTTTGCCTCCAAAAGAGGCACAGGTCTTATTTTTGGGGTGTGTGTGTGTGTGTGTGTGTGTGTGTGTGTCTTTTCCACTCACCTCACAGCGGTGGCACTGAAAGCCCTGCCCAGCCAGCCCACTTCATTCATTCTGCAGCTGAGAATGGCGCTCCAGCCTGCATTTCGCAGTCAGAGGCCTTTCCTGAAGGCATCTGCAGCCGAGAACCGAGCTATGTATTCAATCCATAACTCGGTTGTCAGCTACATAGGCCTTCCGGAAAGGTTTCTCTGTCTGCAAAATGCAGGTCGAGCTCCATTCCCAGCTGCAGCAAAGCAAGTGTCGATCCATGGGAGGCCTGGCTGCAATGGTAAGCTCCACCTCCCCCCACCCCCGTCCTAGCTTGATTTTTAGGGGTGCGCCTTGCCCCCAAACTAGGGCTTATTTTTGGGGTAGGGCTTATATCAGGCCCACCTCCAAAAATCAAGCTAGGCTTATTTTTGGGGTAGGTCCTACTTTTGGAGAAATGCGTAATTCCTGAGGCTATGCTGGTTGAGGATTATGAATGTTGAAATCTAGTATGTGTGAAGAGTACCTAGTTGGGAAGGGCTTCTTAGAGAGAGGCAAAGTAACAAACAATCTTAGGAAATCTTGAAGGTAGAGAAGATGAAGTAAAGAGTATGAGAAAGAATGGTCCATTGGAAGGAAATATGTAAGAAACCTACAGAGAGGGGGGGAAATTATTTGATCCCCTGCTGATTTTGTACATTTGCCCAATGACAAAGAAATGCATTTTTCTGGATTTTGTTGTTGTTATTCTGTCCCTCACTGTTAAAATAAACCTACCATTAAAATTATAGACTGATCATGTCTTTGTCAGTGGGCAAACGTACAAAATCAACAGGGGATCAAATAATTTTCCCCCTCACTGTATGCATGTCCCAAGAGGCCACAGTCAAGAATTGCAGAAATGAAGGAGGCAGACTTTCCACACGCCAGATGTATCTTGAGCCTTAGGTCTCTTCACATATTTGACTCTTGCAGGGAAGGACACTGTAGTGAAGGATAACGGTATCCGGCCATCTTCACTGGAGCAGATGGGTCGACTGAAAGCTGCTTTTATCAAACCATACGGGACTGTAACAGCTGCCAACTCCTCTTTCCTGGTAACACCCTTGTACATTTTCCTTTGAAAAATATATTCTGAAGCATCTTCATTGCACAACATAATCACATTTGCTGGAACTGTAGATTGGCATTTGCTTTTAATCAGAATAGATTACAAAATTGATTCAAGTATAACACCAAGCGACATGAAGGACCCTTGGCTGTTCCTTTAGAGTTTTTGGTTGCTTCTAAATCTTGCATATGAGTATTTGTTATCCAGGGTTTGATAGTGATTTATCACCATCCTAGTAATGAAGCAACATTGGGAGGAATAATGTTGTTTTCCTAAAATCCAAATTAGTGTGACATGGCTCATTTTCCAAACCAGTGTGGTATTGAACATCCCTGCTCAGCCACTAATATTTTCCTCCTCGTGTATAAGCTGGGAATGGCAACAGCAGATGTGAAAAAAAAGAAATGAAAAAGGAAGTGATTTTTCTCTTTCCTGCAACAATAGTGGTACATTAGGACAATAGGCCTTGGTAGAACACAGCCTCTGGAGAGAGACTACAATTCCCAAGAGCCACTGTGCTAGCTGGAAATGCAATGGAATAGATAGATTTCTTTGCATTTTTCTCTTGTGTCTAGACTGCCATGGTGGTGTCTTGGTCCCCAGAAATATCTAAAAGAGATTCAGTGATTGGGGAATGTGAAGGAATGGGGGGGGGGGGCGCTGAGCTTATCATAATCATGTCTTTTTTTCTGCTTGCATTGCAAGCCTCTGAAATACAGATAGTCCTCAACTTACAACAGTTCATTTAGTGACTGTTCGAAGTTGCAATGGGATTGAAAAAAGTGACTTATGACTGTTTTTCACACTTATGACCGTTGTAGCATCCCCATGGTCACATGATAAAAATTCAGATGCTTGGGAACTGATTCATATTTATGACGGTTGCAGTGTTCTGGGGTCACGTGATCACCTGTGATCTTCTGACAAGCAAAATCAATGGGGAAGCCGGATTCACTTAACAACCGTGTTACTAACAACTTCAGTGATTCACTTAACAACTGTGGCAAAAAAAGTCATAAAATGGGGCAAAACTCACTTAGCAAATGTTTCACTTAGCAACAGAAATGTTGGCTCAATTGTGGTCGTAAGTGGGGGACTACCTGTACTCTCAAAAGCTAAGATTCAGATATCATGTTTTTAATTAAGTACGACATTTTGTTGTTAAATAGAAGCAAACACTTTGACAGTTTTTCTGTCCTTTGTCCCCTGCATGACAGTCGAACACTTTCACTTCCCCTTTGTTGTTTCAATGATTCTCCAGTTTTAGGCAGTTGTGCACCTTTTCCCAGGTTTTGACAATGTTGCTTTTCGTTGTTGGCATGATGCGTGTCAGGGGATAACATTGTTCTTGTACAGTCTGTTCTGAAAAGTTAAAAAAGCACAGCTGAAGCCCATAGTATGTATTAGCGGGGTAATTGGGACCAGCAACTGTCACTAAGCAACTCCGTCATAAAGCCTTATTGTGATGTGACAGCACCAAGTTAACGACAGCAGTTGCCCCAGTTCTGGTAGCCTTTGTCAAGTGAATCCTGCATGTGCATTAGGTGCAACACCTAATGCCTGATAGCTGTGCAAACTCCTGCGGGTTTCTCCCATTGATTTTGCTTGTTGGAAGCTGGCAGTGAGGGTTGCAAGTGGCAATCACATGACTGGGGGATGCTGCAAAGTAATTGTGAGATGTGGGTGCCAAGCACTGGAATCGGGATCATGTGATCATGGGGACACTGAAACAGTCAGAACTACAAGGAGCGATCATAAGACTTCTCATTTAGCACCATCATAACTGGGAATGGTAACTGAATGAATTAAGCGAGGACTACCTGCAATTGGTCATTTCTTTTTTTACCCCTGTCACAGCTGTTATACAATAGAAGAGAATATATGTAGCTCACAGTTGAAATGTAGAGTCCTTGGTGGTCTCTGATCTTGGTTGTTTGCAGACGTTTCATTACTCGACTTGATCAAGGACTCCACAGTTGTTACACAGTCATCATATGGGATGTTCAACACCTTTCAAATTACTTGGGTCATAAAATGTTGTAGCCCAAAACTCCTCCACCAAGCAGTGTCTGGCTTTCCTGCTTCTTTTGCCTTCTTCCATGTTACCCATTGTTCCCTTTCCCTCCCTCCCTCCCTCCCTCCCTTCCTTCCTTCCCTCTCCCTCATCCACCCACCCACCTACTTACCTTACCTTACCTTACCTTTATTCTTTTCTTCTCACTCTTTACTTGGGCTCAACTGATTCTTTTCCTTTTGGTGATCTCAGTTCCAGACTTCTTTCTGACTACCAGTTTTAAAATTCAGGTTTGCCTTTTTCTTTGGATACAAAAGCACTTACTTTGCATTTATACTCAGTTTTGAGTTGTCTTTTTTTTTTTAATAACCCTCCCAACTGCAGTAATGTGCAAACTGAATTAAGAGATGGAGGGGTGGAACTTAATTCTTCTTTCGGACCTGATGTCATTTTTATATTGTCTCTACAGACTGATGGAGCATCAGCAATACTCTTGATGTCTGAAGAAAAGGCTTTGGCAATGGGTTACAAACCAAAGGCCTACCTCAGGTGAATAGAAGCTGTCCCCTCCCTTCTCTCATCATCTGTCATAAAACCATCGCCATTTTCGCATCTGTATAACCATGTAATCAATATCTCCTCTCTTTTTAAAAAAAATACAATTTAGGGATTTTGTATATGTATCCCAAGACCCAAAAGATCAGCTTCTGCTTGGGTAAGTTGCAAATTTGGAATCCTTTACCATGAAAATAGAAATATGTCCATTTTCCAAACCATTTTATTTGTAGACACCTTATTCCCTCTTAGTCCTAGGCAACTTCCCAGCTGCTGCAGGGAGGTGCAACATTTTTCAGACGGAGGCTCACATTTGATCCTTAAGGGGGCATGTTAAGCATCACATTCTAAAAAATACATAGAGCCGAAACTGATTGAAAATATGAATTATTTTACTATTAAAAAATGGGGCATGATGGCTCAGCGATTAAGATGCTGGGCTTGTCGGAACTGTCTTTGGACAACTCTGGCTCTCTCGGCTAGGAAACGGAGATGACACCACGCCTTAGAGTTGGACACGACTGGACAGGGGAAAGTTTTACCTTTACCTTTGCTGCTAAAATGTATATGACCCCCGACTCCCAACTAATTACATAACTATGATTATTCTCTTTGAATATAAGTATTTCCCTGTTTTTGTCACATAAAATTTACTGGCAGCGTTTGCTGGCAGGACTGGCAACAACATTAATATTTCATGGGGGGGGGATTGCCACCTCTTCCACAGTGTATCTACCACTTGACTTTTGACAGTTGTAGAAGCATATTTCTGTCATCAGTTCCATTCAGCTAAGATTCTCTAGGACGGGGTCTCCAAACTGTGGGCCGCGACCCAGCCCCCCCCCCACTCGCGCTAGGGCCACCGTGAGTGCTAGTGGCTCCGTTTGCACGTGTGTGCAGGGGCTAGTGCCGCCACAAGCATCACGCAGGCACTAGCAGCCCTGTTTGTGTATGCATGCGGGTGCTAGCTCCGCTGTGAGCATCACATGGGTCCGTTTGCACATTTGTGCATGGCGTGTTCGTGCATGCACGTGTGCAGATTTTCCTGCTCCTCCCTTTCCCTCCGGGCCGCCAACCCGGAAAGGTTGGGGACCTCTGCTCTAGGACACATGAACTCAATCCTCCCCTACCTTCTCCCACACATTCTTCCCTACCCTTGGTGTAGGGCAGTATTTCCATCAGCCCCATCCGAAAATCATTCCAAAGAGTTGACTGTCCTGGAGTAGACAAATACTGAGCTGCTGACTAATGGCCAGACATGCCAACATCCATCCATACTCAGTTTGGATTCTTACATTTTGCAACTGATACTTGAAGAAACAATGGCTGAGTCATAAATGGAAGTCTCCACAGCTTGTAAGAAATAGTATAAAATCTTCCTGGATTCTGAAATTGTTTTGTTTATGTAGTTTCTTATTCTCCTCACTCATCTCTTTAGCATATCTAATTTGCAGCAAACATTCTGTTTCCATTTCTTTGCTGCACAGCTTCTTACATCACCAGCAAGAGAGAAAACTTTAGTTACTGTAGAAGTATTGTATTCTCCTAATAAGCAAAGATTTTGGTAATTTAAATTTACTAATTTATCATGTAATTGTTGGTAAAACTGGTTTTGCTTCTCATTGGGTGCATATATTGCCACCATCAATATTTGTTTTTGATTCCATGTAATTTCTACTATTAGTAATCTCCCCTCTTCATCAGCATAAATTTGTTTTGGGTTCAACTTTTCTTTTATATACAAAGCTATACCTCTTTTCTTTTGAATTGCCAAAGAAGCATAAAGTTTACCCAATTTAGATTGTTCTAAAATTCTAAGATGTTGTCTCTTAATATGTGTCTCTTGAATACAAATTATATCCTTTTTTAGTTTTTGTAGTCTAGTATTAGGAGATTTTAATATAGTAGCTGATGCAATACAAGATTATAAAAGTTCCAAACAAGGGAAAAAAGGAGGAAACGTTCTACTGAAGACTTTTTTTAAAATGAAAGAGGAATTGCTTCTACAAGATGTTTGGAGAGAGATGAATCCGGAAAAGTTACAATATACATTTTATTCGAACCGCCATAAATCATGGTCAAGAATTGATATGATATGGATGTCTCAAAATTTGAAGACTATAATACAAGAGGTCGAAATAGAACCTAATATTTGGGCAGATCACAATCCACTTAAAATGCTTTGGAAAGGAACCAAGAAACAATTAAGGTGGTCATTAAATAAATCTATATTGAAAGAGAAAGAATTTTTACAATTAGCAACAAAAGAAATGGAATTTTTTTTAAAATAAATAAGAAAGAAGAAACCTCTCTTCAAAATGTATGGGATACGGCGAAAGCATATTTTAGAGGTTTGGCTATAACGTATACTGCCAAAAAGAACAAAGAAAAGAAGCAAGTACAGTTGAGGCTGAAAGAAGAAATTAAGAAATTGGAATTGGAATTACGAACTGACCCACAAAAGAAGGAACTAAAAGCACAAATGGAATTGATAAAACATAAATTAAATTTATCCGAGATGGAGATGATGGCACAACAGATTAAACGATCCAAACAAATTTTTTTTGAAAATGCTAATAAACCGGGAAGATGGCTTTCATATAGATTGAAAAAAGAAAGAGAAAAGAGAATGATAAGTAAATTACAAGACTCAAAAGGCGAGATATATTGCCACAATGATGCGATGGAAAAAATTGTTAAAGATTATTATGAGACATTGTATAAGGCAGAGGTGGTCTCTGAAGAAGCAATAAAAGATTACTTAGTTAGAGCTGATCTTCCAAAGGTGCCAGAGAATATGCGACATATTTTAAATGAGAAGATAACAATGATGGAGATCACAGAGGCAATAAAAAGACAAAAGAAGGATAAAACCCCGGGGCCTGATGGGCTCCCTGCAGAAGTTTATGTAATTTTACAAGATACAGTAAGCCCGATTTTGAAAGAATTGTACAATGAAATCTTTTTAGAGACAAAAATACCAAATTCATGGACTGAAGCTAATATTACCTTGATACCTAAAGAAGACACTGATCTTACACAAATCAAAAATTATAGACCAATATCGCTATTAAATGTGGATTATAAAATTTTACTTCAATAATGGCAGAAAGATTGAAGAAATTCCTGACTGAATTTATTCATACAGATCAAAATGGTTTTTTGCCTAAAAGACAGATAAAGAACAATTTAAGGATTATTTTAAATGTTTTAGAATATTATGAACATCAGCCAGGGAAACAGATGGCACTTATATTTCTTGACGCACAAAAAGCCTTTGATAATTTAAATTGGCAATTTATGTTTCAACAGTTGATGGAAATGGACTTTGGTAAAAATTTCATAAATGCGATTCAAGCAATATATAATAAACAAACAGCAAAGATATTTTTAAATGGAAAATATACAGATGGCTTTGATATCAAAAAAGGCACAAGACAGGGATGTCCACTATCCCCCTTGTTATTTATTCTTACACTGGAAGTGTTGGCTAGAGACATTAGACAAGATATGGAAATTAAAGGACTGGAAATAAAAGAACAAAAATATAAATTACAGGCTTTTGCGGATGATTTAGTCTTTATTATAGAGGAACCATTGGAAACAGTTACTATACTGCTGCAGAAAATAGAGAAATTTGGAGATGTAGCAGGCTTGAAGATAAATAAAGAAAAGACTAAAGTATTAACAAAAAACCTAACAGACAAACAGAGATCTCAACTTGCAGAAAGATCAAATCTTCAAATGGCTAAAAAAGTTAAATACTTAGGAATATATTTAACATCAAAATATACAACAATAAAAGAAGATAATTATGAAAAATTAATGAAACAAATAAAAGTAGATTTGGAAAAGTGGAAAAATCTTCAATTGACATTGTTAGGCAGAATAGCGACTGTGAAGATGAACATTTTACCAAAAATACTTTTTCTGTTTCAAACGATCCCTGTTAAATTGGGTAAGAAATTTTTTGATGATTTAAATTCAACAATATTGAGATTTATATGGCAAGGGAAGAAAGCACGAATTAAAACTAAACTACTACAAGAAACAAAAGATAGAGGGGGCTTTGGACTTCCGGACTGGAGACTTTATTACCAAGCGTCTATGTTACTTTGGCTCAAAGAATGGATTATGCTGAGAAATAAACGACTTCTTTATTTGGAGGGACATGACTTACAATTGGGCTGGCATGCGTTCTTATGGTATGAGAAAAACAAAGTACATAAATATTTTCAAAGACATGCTATAAGGAATGTGTTGTTCTCAGAGTGGGAGAAAATTAAACATAAAATATATATGAAAATACCAGAGTGGCTTTCAACGATGGAAGCATTTGCGTATCCAAATTTAATTAATTATGACAAACTTGTTACTTATAAAGACATTGTAGATAAGGATGGAAAACTTAAAGACAGACAAACTCTCTATCAACAAGGCATTGACTTAACATGGTGGTCCTATCTGCAAATTCAAACAAGATATGAAAAAGATGTAAAAGTAATGGACTTTTATAAAGAACAGACAGTATTTGATAAAACACTTTTGAAAACAGATGAAAATCTGATTAAGAAACTTTATAAATTTTTATTAAATTGGAAGATGGAAGAAGAACAAGTAAAAGAAACAATGATAGTGTGGGCAAAAAACTTTGGATATTCCATAGATTTAGAAGACTGGGAAAAGCTCTGGGAGAGAAATATTAAACTTACCAAAGCAGCTTCATATAAAGAGAATTTATATAAAATGTTTTATAGATGGCATATGACACCAGTTAGATTAGCGAAAATGTTTAAAAATGTATCGAATATTTGTTGGAAATGTAAAGAAAAACCAGGTACTTATTATCATATTTGGTGGATGTGTCCTAAAACTAAGAAATTTTGGTTTAAAATTCATAAATGGTTAGAAAAGATGACTAAAATACAAATAGAATATAAACCAGAATTATTTTTGCTAGGAATATTAGGATCTAACTATGGTAAAGAGAATGAATATTTAATATTACATGTATTGACAGCAGCGAGAATTGTATTTGCTCAATTTTGGAAAAATGAAAATCTACCACACGATCAGATTATAATTATGAAAATTTTAGAATGTGCAGAAATGGACAGATTGACGTTGGAGATTAAGGAGAAAGAGGATTCAGTGTATTTTAGGACATGGGAAAAATTTTATCAGTGGTTAACATTACGTTAGAGCTGAATTATATTTAATTAGTAAGCTTTTATTTTATGACTATGTTTAGTATTAAATTATAATTTTTAGTATTGTACTAATTACTGTTATTCAATACGTGTACCCGGACGAGAGTCTGCTTGTGTAAGCGTTGGATTTTTTATGTGGGGGTAACCCCACTACTGTACCTATCCCTATCCCTATTCCCATCCCTATCCCAACTCCACTCCCTAACCCCATCCTCTACCCATATTATCCCTATCCTTCCCATACCCATATAAAATTTAATAAAATATATTTAAAAAAAAAAAAAAGAAGTATTGTATTCTCTACTCAGAGCTTTTAGATATAGAGATGGGGAGGATAAGAATTCTTCAAGCTACTTGGAAGAGAGAACTATTGTGTTTATTTCTGCCAAATAAAAAGAAAGGGTACCTTTTTATAATGGTGATTCAGGCAGGCTCCTTCTTCTGAGTAGCTGCAGCCTTTTTCAGCCAGTAGGTTTTCCCCTGTCCAGAAGGACCTGAATGCAACTCTTGGCTTCTTTTTCTCTTAGGCCAACATATGCTACTCCCAAAGTTTTGGAAAGAGCTGGCCTAACAGTGGCAGATATTGATGTGTTCGAATTTCATGAAGCGTTTGCAGTAAGTATTTCTAAAGTCATGTGCAACACAGATAGCTTTGTTCAAATATTTCATTATATTTTTTACTTCACCCAGTGATTGTACTTTTCAATCTGGGGTTTATTAGTTATCATAGAGGGAACTGAAATATTCCCCTTCTATAATTAAGGTGGTATTCAACAAGTTAAGTAAAATAGTTTTTAAAAATGTCACTTTAAATGCAGAATACGCTATTCCAAACAGCTAAAAAGACTGAATTAAAACAGATATCTTTCCAGCTTTTAAAA
Source organism: Azemiops feae (assembly GCA_023970755.1). Classification (NCBI taxonomy): domain Eukaryota; kingdom Metazoa; phylum Chordata; class Lepidosauria; order Squamata; family Viperidae; genus Azemiops; species Azemiops feae. The sequence continues at coordinate 782,285 of JALGBA010003869.1, read as the reverse complement.
AAGTTGTAAGAGTGGGATCTGATCTTATGGGAGACTATTCCACAGCCCAGAAGAAAGTCCTTTTATCTAACATACCAAGTTCTGTGAATGGAAGCATCCTCTCTCTCCTATAAGTGTTAGCAACAAGACAGATGGCTATTCAGGCCTAATCCATTTAAAGCTTATGATGTGAATATAATAAAGGCATGAGGAGGCAACCAGGCTGCGTCTTGCTGCTCACCCTCTAGCTGTCACTCCCTGCCCTGTAGAATGGAATATGTTTCATCAGTTCAGACGTCACCAGATAGTGACCCATTTATGTTAGGGACATCACTGAGATCTTCATACAGGGACCACTCTCCTCCAAAATGAAAGCCAGATTGTATGATTTGCCTCATGTTTAGATTTTGAAACAATAACCATGCCTGTTAAAGCAATGCATACACTAACATTAAATATCCTCCCCCCCCCCATTCCCCACACCTTGGATTTTTCAGCAACACTTTGCCAGATGGGATTGTTATAATGTGAACAGAATCCTTGCTTTCACTTGACCATTCAGAATGAAGTACAAAATGAAGACTCTAAAATATAATGTGAACATATGAACCAAAGTTGAATGAAAGAGCAATAGAATAAAAGAAGCAAATGAGAATGCTGTAGGACTGTGTTCTTAATTCCAGTAATCAAGAAACAACATTATGTACAGAAGCCTAGTCCTTATGCATGTTAATTGCATCAAGTCAGTCTTGAATCCTGTAATTCTTTGTCTATTTTTTAAAAAGAAATTTGGGGCAAGGTCTCACACTGATATTTACACACAGGCCAGGCAAGGCAAGGCAAGGCAAGGCAAGGCAAATTATACTGTGGTCCAATTATTTTGGATAGTTGTAACAACAATGCTTCATTTAGTGATTTGGAAATGTGTAAAATCTCATGTACCTTATCAGCTAGTTGTTTGTGTTAATTCTTGTGGAGCTACAATATATGTTTCTATTGTACAGACTGCATATATGTTAACTATATTATTGCTGCAATGGAATCTTCCCTTTCCCTTCCTTTCCACTATAGGGACAAATTTTAGCAAATCTCAAAGCCATGGATTCAGATTGGTTTGCCCAGAACTGTATGGGCAGAAAGACAAAGGTAAGGTTAAGGTTATTATGAATTTGTATATCCATTATGTTTTCTGTATTTTGTCCTTCCTTTTCGCTGGTGTCTATGCAGCTTACCTTATTTTCCTTGCTAACCTAGTCCAGAAACTTCATAGAGGGCATGGTGGGAGTAGAGGCATCATGTTTATAGTTGTCTGAGGTCCAATGAGAAGACTTACTCCTTCTCCAGTGATGTGGAGAAGACTACTGAGAAGACTTACTCCTTCTCTAGCGATATTTCAGTGGCTGAAATAGTCATCTGGCAAACATCAGCTGAGTTGATATGTTACCTACTCTGATTGTCTTTCAAGCTTACGTTTTGTAACTTACTTTCTTTCATAGGTGAAATTGGATAATTTATTTTGGAGCCTACTGTAAGTCTCATTTACTGTTTTCCTACTTATAGGTTGGAGCTCCTTCTCTGGACAAATTTAATAACTGGGGTGGATCCTTGTCATTAGGACATCCTTTTGGTGCTACTGGTTGCCGCTTAGTAATCACAGCTGCCCACAGGTTGAAGAAGGAAGGGGGACAGTATGCCTTAGTGGCGGCATGTGCTGCTGGAGGACAGGTAAGAAGCCTACTATGAGCAATTTACATTTGTTTCTTTATATATTAGTTTCTTTATTTATATTTTTTACTTATTTATTTATAGCTCACCTTTACTGTTTTCATAAAAAACTCAAGGCGGCAAATATACCTAATACAGGTAGTCCTTGACTTACAATCACAATTGAGCCCAAAATTTCTGTTGCTAAGCAAGGCAATTGTTATGTGAGTTTTGCTCCATTTTACAACCTTCTTGCCAGTTGTTAAGCGAATCACCGCAGTTGTCAAGTGAATCATGCGGTCATTAGACAAATCTGGCTTCCCCCATTGACTTTGCTTGTCGGAAGCCAGTTGGGAAGGTTACAAATGGTGATCATATGACCCTGGAACAATGCATCTGTAATTAAGTACATGCCAGTTGCCAAATGTTTGAATTTTGATCACATGACCACGGGAATGCTGCAACAGTCATAAGTGTGAAAACTGCTCATAAGTCACTTTTTTCAGTGCTGAATGGTCACCAAATGAATGATTATTAGTTGGGGACTGCCTGTACTCCTTTCTCCTTCTATTTTACCCACAACAATAACTCTGTGGATTGGGCTGAGACAGAGTCACCCAGCTGGGTTTTATGCCTAAGGCAAGACTAGAACTCACAGTCTCCTGGTTTCTAACCTGGTGCCTTAACCACCAGACCAGATTGGTTCTAGACTCAATGTAGCATGACCATAGTTGTCTTGTGCTTGGCAAGGCTTCCTTTTGTAATCCTATTTTCCCATTCTTTTTCTTTCTTCTTTCTTGGGATGGGAATCTTGTTTCTGTCTTGTTGAGTAATTTCAGCTCTTCTCTTGTTGCAGGGCCATGCAATGATTGTTGAGAATTATCCGCTGTAAGGAAGTGAAAATTGGCATGAGGGGATTTGCCTGTTATCTGCAAGACAACAAATGTAGTAATAATGCTTCAAAATAGATCTCTGGACTTTCCTACAAAGGACTCTCAGTGGCTTTTGTTAATATTTTCTAGTGCCTTCAAAAAATGGTTTCACAGCAAATGGAGAAAGCCACACATATTTTATCTGGATATTTTATGTTAATATAGGTTTTCTGCCACTAAATAATATGTAACTACTTTTTTCCACCATGAGACTATTATAGCGATTAAGCAAAATTTGCTACGCAAAGAGAATTGTTCTTAACAGTTTTCAAGTGAACAACATGGCTTTGAGGTTTTCTTTAAAAGGAAAAACTCTTGCTGAGAGAAAATAATCTAAATGTTCGATACAGTATTTATCTGACATCAGCCTTAATAAATGAGAAAGAAGACTGGAACCCATGTGTCACTGTTTTTTATCAGAATGTCCCAGGTTTAGGATGCAGAAGACTGGACCTTCTCAGTTTTCTGCTTTCTGGGATTTTTTCCTCCTGTTGCTTTAATGGGCTCAAGCCTGCTTAACCATCTTGTTCAACTCAAATGTGTGAAGAGGTTTAGTTTTAATATTGATTCTTCCCACCCAGCCCCCGCTCCTGATTTCAAAAGCTGTTAGAGTTCATTCAGGGAAGAATGGGGTGTGTGTGTGTGTGGAAAATATTAGTAGCTGATGAGCCATTACCACACTTACAGAACTGTCCTCTCCAGAAGAAAACTGGGGCTGGAAAATAAAAAAACTGACCTGGATTTCATCATATACAGTAGTAACCTGTTCCTGTAAAACCAATAGTGTGGTCAGCTTTCAGCCCAATATCCAGAGCTAAGTATTAGATGGAATTACATCATGCTGGATGAAAATCAAGTCATGGCTTAGCATGATGTATGAAACTACTGTTGCTTGTCAAAATGTCTGGATTAAACAGTGTTACACAGATTTAGGAAGAATTAAATATTTCCTTCCATACACATACACATCCCATCCCCAATCCTGAATGTCTTGTTCCAATAGTCCTAAAAAATGGAGCAATTATTAAGTTCATGAATACCAATATTTGTTTAATTTACTATAATGTGTATTAAAATAACATGAATTCAGATTTAATTTTAAGTTTATTTATTCTTTGGAATGTGTGTGTGTGTGTGTGTGTGGTATTCCACAAAGATTAAATGCAAGTTTTAGCTCCCATAGACTTATACGTTCCTGATACTGAAAAATCAGAATGCCTTGGCAAGGATTTCTCCATTGTTGATGCCCATCCCTTTTGTCAATTCTGGAAATGACTACTTCCCAAACTAATATGAATCAATAGTGACTTCCAACATCCAGATAGCATAGCAAAAGTTCTTCCTGATATCAAAGACACAGCAGATAAATTTCTAATGAAGCAGATAGGATCCTTTAACATACATGAAACGTCTAGGCAAAGGATGCTGTTGCAGTGTAGGCCCTATGCCTGGAGGCTATAAGGGTCTGGATGCGGAGAAACTGGTTTGATTCAACCATGGCAAGACAGAGTGGCTCTGGATTTTCGACCCTCTAGGCCAGACATGTCAAACTCGCGACGTCGTGTGACGTATCGGAGCTTTTTCCCCATTGCCGGCAATGGGGTGGGCGTGGTTTCGTCGTGATGCGTCCGGCCGGTGGGCCGGCAGTTTGACACCCCTGCTCTAGGCCCAGTTGATATTTAATCTCTGACTGGATGGGGTGGCGCTCCCTTGGACTGAGTTGGTGTGCAATTTGGGGACCCTCCTAGACTCACAGTTCCTGCTTGAGCAGGTGGCAGCTACGGCCAGGGGAGCATTTGTACACATTTGACTGATGTGCCACCTGTGTCCCTTCCTGGACCAGGAAGCCTTGCTCATGGTCTCGAGCCTTCATCAGTTCCTACTGGGATTATTACAATGCGTTCTACATGTGGCTGCCTTTGAAGACCACCCAGCAGTTAGAATTGATCCAGAATGCAGCGGAGTGCACAGTGGTGCCCCTAGGTTTACTCACACTATACTCCTTTTGCTTGATCTGTATGCTCTATAGATTCATTCTATTTTCTATGGCTCTTCCTGATAGTTGGGTATACAATCATGACAGAAATGGCTTTATGCAGATTGAATACTACAGTTGTTTATTTTCCTTCCTTTTCCCCCTTCAGGTCCTTTTCGAGGAACAAGGAAAATCAATACATTGTTGGAGAGTATTTTTCACTAGTGATTGCCTACATTTTATTCTGTTATGGAGGTTGGGACAGCACATAGAGCCCATTACTGCATACATACAAATCGAAATATATTAGTAGCAATTGTCCTGCTTTAGTTTCTAGTTAAATTGGGCATGGAAAGCCTAGTATGAATTGTGTAATATTAATTGAACTATCATTGATTGATTTGCAGTTGTCTCTTAGATAGCAAAATCCAGATATAATATTTTAAAATTACTAGAATGGCATTATCTACAGTATTTCTAAATCTATATCCATTGGTGAAAGAGGTTCTAAGTCTTTCATATATTGTAGGGACTTCTGGACAGAAGGGCCTAGCTGTATGTACATCTTGGCACTAACGATCTGTCCCAAAAAGATGTACTCTCTGTGCAGAATGATTTCCAGAGCTTGGGGCAGGAACTTAGCAGCATAGGCTGTAGGCTTACTTTTTCAGAGGTTTTACCAGTGTATAAGGAGCAAAATGGAAAAGGCCAGCGTATAGCAGAATTCAATATGTGGCTAAAGGAGTGGTGTAAAGGGGAAGGCTTTGGATATATTAGTCACGATGTCTGTAGCTGGTCTAATGAAAAAATGTACAAAAGAGATGGTTTGCATCCATCAAAGAAAGGGACTGAGTTACTCAGCTATAAATTCACAGATTTTCTGGAGGAATATTTAAACTAAACAGCGGGGACAGTGAGTTAATTGATACAGAACATCCCTGTCCCCGGCAATCTAACAATTATAGGGTTATCAGTGCATGTAACATAGATGTGTGTGTGGACAAGAATATCAACCTTGCTGTCAAGCAAAATCAAGCTTCTAATAGCAAGTGCCACACAAAGTGCACTAACCAAATAGGTGGTAAGACAATAGGGGAACTCAGGCACCACACAGGTTACGTAGAAAGTAAACACAGGGTCAGTCATAAAGGACTCAAATGTCTATATACCAATGCACAGAGTATGAACAGCAAACAGGGTGAATTAGAAATTCAGGCTAATGAGGGCAGATATGATATTGTTGCCATTACAGAAACATGGTGGGATGAAACCCACAAATGGAACACAAGGCTAGAGGGATTTAAATTATTTAAAAGAAACAGACCAAATAAAAGAGGAGGTGGAGTTGCTCTATATGTAAGAAATAACTACATCTCTACAGAACTAGAGCACAACAATGATGAAAACTGTCTTGAATGCATTTGGGTCAATATAAAAGGGGGGGGAATGACATTGCCATAGGTGTATACTACAGGCCACCCAACCAAACAGAGGAAATAGATGAACTTTTTGCTAGTCAGCTAACTAAGGTATGTAGGAAGCACATCACAATAGTAATGGGGGACTTTAACTACCCTGACATCAACTGGGAGACAAACTCTGCACCAAGTGGAAGATCAAACAGATTCCTTGCAAACCTAGCAGACAACTTTGTCTCCGAAAAAGTAGAGAAGGGAACTAGGGGATTAGCCATTTTGGATCTAATTCTCACTAACAGGGATGAAATGATAGAAGGTGTTGAAGCCACAGGAACCTTGGGAGGAAGTGATCATGCAATATTGGAATTCAACATTATGGAAGCACAAGCAATAGAACACAGTCAAACTAGAGTCTTGGACTTTAAGAGAGCTAATTTCAATAAACTTAGAGAGGGTTTGGGAAGGATTCCATGGATGAGAATCCTCAAGGGGAAAACAACTCAAGAAGCTTGGGAAATTTTGAAAAGTGAGATAATAAAAGCCCAGTCTAGCACAATACCAACAAAGAGGAAAAATTACAGTTCTCAAAAGAAACCAGCATGGCTGCATAAAGAACTCTCTGATAAATTGAAAGATAAAAGGGACAAGTATAGAAAGTGGAAAGAGGGGCACATAACTAAGACAGAATATCAGCAAATAGCCCGAGCCTGCAAAGATGAAGTGAGGAAAGCTAAGGCTCATAATGAACTAAGGCTTGCGACCAAAGTCAAAAATAACAAAAAAAAGCTTCTTTCAACATGTAAAAAACAAGAAAAAAGTGAAGGAAATGATTGGTCCACTAGTGGGTGAAAGTGGCAAAAAGGTGACAAGCAACAGGGAGAAAGCAGAACTATTTAACTCATTTTTTGCATCTGTCTTTACACAAAGGGAAAAAAACAGACCAACCTACCAAAAATAGTGCCATAAAAAACAGAATAGAAATGCAAGTTAAGATAGGCAAGAAAACGGTAAGTGAGCACCTGTCCAGCCTAGACGAGTTCAAATCACCAGGACCAGATGGGTTACACCCCAGGGTTCTCAAGGAACTGGCAGATGTGATCTCACAAACCATTGAACTATAATTTTTTCAGATCCTGGAAGCACTGGGAATTACCGGAGGACTGGAAAAGCTAATGTAGTTCCCATCTTCAAAAAAGGGAAAAAAATGACCCCGGAATACAGACCTAATCAGCCTGACTCAATACCTGGGAAGTTCTGGAAAGATAACAAACAAGAACGAATCAGCTACACCTAAGGCAACAAAATCACTACTAGAAGCAACATGGGTTTGTCAAAAACAGATCATGCAGAACAACATTATTGCATTCTTTGAACAAGTGAAAAAATTAGTGGATCAGAGGAATGCTGTGGATATAATTTACTTGGACTTCAGTAAGGCATTTGATAAAGTAGATCACAACCTACTACTTGATAAAATAGAAAAATGTGGGTTAGACAGCATCACCACCAGATGGATTCGTAGCTGGCTGACCGGCCGTACTCAGCGTGTGGTCCTCAATGGAACCGCATCTACATGGAGGGAAGTGTGCAGTGGGGTGCCCCAGGGCTCTGTCCTGGGGCCAGTGCTCTTCAACATCTTCATCAACGATTTGGACGAGGGGATAGATGGGGAACTCCTCAAATTTGCGGATGACACCAAGCTGGCAGGAATAGCCCACACTCCAGAACATAGGCTTAAGATACAGGAGGATCTGGACAGACTTGAACACTGGGCGCTATCCAACAAAATGAAATTCAATGGTGAAAAAAGTAAGGTTCTACATTTAGGCAAGAAAAACCAAATGTACAGGTATAGTATAGGGGGTACCTTGCTCAACAGTAGTAACTGTGAGAGGGATCTCGGAGTCCTAGTGGACAATCACTTAAAATATGAGCCAGCAGTGTGCTGCAGCTGCCAAAAAAGCCAACACAGTGCTAGGCTGCATTAACAGAGGGATAGAATCAAGCTGCACGTCTGAAGTATTTAATACCACTTTTTACATCCTTGGTAAGGCCCCACACTTGGAATTAATGCATCCAGTTTTGGTCACCACGATGTAAAAAAGATGTGAGACTCTAGAAAGAGTGCAGAGAAGGGCAACAAAGATGATTAGGGGACTGGAGGCTCAAAGCCTATCAAGAACGTCTGATGGAACTTGGGTATGTCTAGTTTATGAAAAAGAAGGACTAGGGGGAAATGATAGCAGTATTCCAATATCGCAGGGGTTGCACAATAGAAGAGGCGAAAGTTCAAGAGTATTCTCCAGGCGCCTGAGGGCAGGGACAAGAAAGTACTGATGAAAACTAGTCAAGAGAAAGAAGCAACCTGCGAACTGAGGAGAAGAAACTTCTTGACAGTTTAGAAACAATTAACCAGTGGAACAACCTGCCTCCAGAAGCGGTGTGAATGCTCCAAACTGGAAGTTTAAGAAAGAGATCTCGGACAGCCATTTGTCTGATGGTATAGGGTTTCATGCTGAGCAAGAGGGTTGGACTCGATGACCCAAGGTCCCTTCCAACTTTATTATTATTATTATTATTATTATTATTATTATTATTATTATTATTATTATTATTATTATTATTATTATTATTATTATTATTATTATTATTATTATTATTATTATTATTATTATATGTATCTCTTAGAAACCAGTGCCGAATTGGAACAACAAGGCTGACTCAATTTCTGGTCCAAGATTGCTTAGGAACACTGTAGATACAACCTATCTAAGCTGAAAATACTGAATTGTACATGGACAGATTGTATTGTTTGGATTAAGCACATTGGAAGACATATCAATGCCCAGAAGACCACACAGTTAGTTGATAAATGACTTCTGTGATAAGCTAGTTTCATGTTCAGTGGCTGCAGAGGTGGTTATAAGGGCTACAAACAGTATTTGGAAACAAGTCTATGCAGGGTTTGTCAAGAACAGATATCTCTCTTTATGGGGGCACTTGGATGGGTTTATTGAAATAATACACTCATCAGATCAGCCTGCTTTTTGCCTGAATGAGATTTGTGGAATCTCAATTGTCAATTGGCTTTCCTAATGCTTTTACCTGTGATTATTTGGAATCACAGCTAACCAAACTAGAAGCACCCATACTAGTATCAGGGCTTGCTCATCTGTGCAGCCTGCCAATCTCGATTGCTTCACCCCAAATCCGAAGTATCACACTTGCTCTGTGAACAAAAAACTGAGATGCAAGGATAACAAGAAGAGGATGAACTGGTTTATCGCCTGTTCAGGATCCTATAGAGTCAGGAACAAGAAATGGAGGGGGAATTCCACACTAAGTTCCAAAGCTTGCTCTCCACTTTGGGCTCAGTGAACATCAGAAACTTCGTTTTATTCTGCACCAGCAGTTATGAGAATAAGAGGCATATAGCCTTCCCTGAAATGGCAAAGAAAACAAGGGGTAAACTAGTGTTTCCCAACCTTAGCAACTTTAAGCTATGTGGACTTCAACTCCCTGCATTGCTGGCTGGAGAATTCTGGGAGTTGAAGTCCACATATGCTGAGACTGGGAACGCTGGGTTAGGAGATCCAAACTACTGGGCAATAGGTGCTGATTAAATGGGATAGAAAAATGAATTTATAAGAATAGGGCAGCACTGAGGTATCTTCCAAGTGGATGTGCATCTCTAAGACAGGATTCAACCAAGCTGGGTTTGGGTAAATGGCATAGGGCCTCGAGTTTTTTAATAAGATGATAAGAAGAGGCTTTTAATTGCCTGATATGTACCCTCCCAGATATAGGTAAACTGCACAAATGTTTCTGTAGAGTTCCCTCATCTAAAAAGCATGTGCAGCGACTCCTGGTGTCCATAGCATAGAAGTATTTGCATTTGATACTTCCCAGCCAGCAAATTTTTTTATTTATTTATTTATTAGATTTTTATCCTTTATTACTTTATAACATTTTTCTAAACTCCACTTTTGAAGCCCATTCCGCCACAGCCGTTGCATAAATGCATCTGCTCGAGTGGGATTAATTAAAATATCCAGGGATTAACATTAACAAGATTTTTTTTAGGCAGTAGGCAATCTGACATGGCACTAAGACTTCTGAATCCTCCCTGAGAAATGCATAAAAAGCATTAGCGACTATATTTATTTATACCCTTTACCAAGGATTTGGTGTCTGGCTCTTATCAAAGAATTGCAAAATGTAAGAGTGAGAAAGGAACCTGGAGTTCATCTTGTATAAAACAATATAAATCACTAGTGAGAAAATATGGTGAATACTTCCAGGGAAAGGAACCCCACTATCCTTCAAAACAGATTGTTCCACTATCAAATACAGGTAGTCCTATAGTTATTACCACAACTGAGACCAAAATTTCCATTGCTAAGCAAGACAGTTGTTAAGTAAGTTTTGCCCCATTTTATGAACTTTCTTGCCACGGTTGTTAAATGAATTGCTGCAGTTGTTAAGTGAATCATTTGTTCATTAAGCAAAACTGGCTATTGACTTTTCTTGTCAGAAGCCAGCTGGAAAGGTTACAAATGGTGGTCACATGACCCCGGGACAGTGCAACTGTCATAAATATATGCCAGTTGCCAAGTGTCTGAATTTTGACCACGTGACCATGGGGATGCTGCAACAGTCGTAGGTGTAAGAAAACCAGTCATAAGTCCCTTTTTTTTAGTGTCATTGTAACTTTGAACAGTCACTAAATGAATAGTTGTAAGTTGAGGACTATTTGTAGTTCATTTCATAAGCTGTTGTTTAGCCAAATTTGATTTCCTTTAGAATGCTTGCGCAAATGGAATTGGTTGGTTTTGTACCAAGCAACATATAAAGCCCAGTTATGGGAATAAATCCCCTGCAGAAGGGGATAAATAAGGCTTAATGAGGTTTGCTATTCTCTTTCTTTCCCTGCAAATCTGCTGAGTAGGACAGATGGTGTTAATATGCTTGTGTTACGTACAAGAGATTCAGCTGCACCTCCCTCCCCATTCCCCCAGGGGATGGAAGGGGGAGGGAAGAAGACTGAGATTCATTCTCTCCTTTCAGATCTTGTTTCACAATGACATAGTCAGATATACCAATCCCAAAGCAGAATGTGAACGATTGATTCACCCCAGGGCAGGTTGAGACAGCACAGAATTATGGTTTGGATATATACCCATATATAGAAACTTAATCTATGGTCTGAGTTTGGGTGTCTCTAAGGCATTATTACTTATGGTTTAGTGTGTTTTGCAAATAAGATCCATATAGATATGAACCACTCTTGGCATGAAGTAGGAAGCAGGATCAATCAAATCATAAATTGCCTTGAAGTTAAAGCAAACATGGATGGGTGTATGCATGCCAGGTTGTGCACGAGTGAAAAGAGGGTGCATCTGATTAGATTCATAAGGCAAAGAGGGAATTTTTCCAGATGGCTCCTGCACAGACCTGAACATGAACGTGCCTGTTTGGTTGTGTGGCTGCAAGTCAGGAAAGACAAGGACTCGCTTGCCTGGATTTGAAATCAGAAAAGGAGGAGACTGGGGAAGGGGGGGGTAAGGAGCTGAGAAAATCTCCAGGTATGTTTGGAGATTAGCACAAAGGCGAGAAACTACTCTACCATTGAGCCAGGCTGAAGCTGAGGGAGAAAAACTGTGAGTGTCTTAAAGGCCATTCTAGATCTTCCCAGTGGACAAGACTCAATACCTGGCATGGGTCCATGACGTCGGTAATCATAGGAATATTTAATTCCGTTTCTACAACATTGGTAAGTGCATATCTCTCCTTGAACATGTAGGCGTTTATGCTCCTTATCAACTCTGAACTACAGGGAGGGCTTGAAATTGTGTCCTCGCAGTTTGTCCAGAGTCTGGAAGTGAATTTGTAGCTGTCATGTTTTTAAGGTGTTTGCTTTCTGCTGCAAAACTGAATTTTGGAAATAGGGTCAGCAATGCAATTTGCTATAAATGGGGTGTTGATGCATGGAGGACCTTGAAGGGATTCAGGTGACAATCTGGAGTGGCAGGTACTTCTAGTACAGACTGATTCTCATGAATGTTTGACCCAAATCCTCCACAATAACTCTGGCCATGGTTGCTCCATCTCATGAAATTCTGTAAGTGGGATACTTAGATGTGGTAGAAGCTATCTCAATACAATATCTTTATTGCTAAAGGGTAAATAAGCATGGCTGGCTATCAAAACAAAAGGCAACAAAATTAAAACAAAACAAGCAGTGACATTTCAGAAGTACCATATTTAGCCTTCTTTTTCTGGACTTCACTTTGTTATTTCCTTTGGAAGGAGGTCATCAAAGGCTTGTAGTGCTTAATCATGTGTTCATTTGTTACAAATATACAAGTTGGACTTGAATGGAGGCAGAAGAATTCTGGGAGTTGAAATCCACACATCGTAAAGTGGCCAAGTTTGAAAAACATTGCTCTAAGTCATTCACTAGGCTAGTTGGGGATATTGGAGCTTGCGGCCCATTTATCAGAAAGGACTACATTGGGGGAATATGCTACCTATGTCAATATCATAGCCACCCCATCTTTTCTTTAATTTGTGTGTGTGTGTGTGTGTGTGTGTGTGGGCGGAGGACTATGTACAGAATGCCTGACAGATGGTGAGATTCCTAAAGTTTTCTGTTGAGTCATTTTGCTTCCATCTCTCTAAATTTCACACTTCGAATGCAATTTAGCAGCCAGTCAGCCCAGGCTGTGTGGAAACAAATAACCAAAGATTCTCATGATTATGTCAGTTACTATGCCTTCAGTGCACATTTCTTATAGGGTAGGCTGGTTGAAAGAGTGCTTAGGTAAGCTTTTGCAAGATGTTGCCAAAGCAATTAGGCAAGATGTTGAAGAATGTTATATAAAAAGTGCCTTTCGGAAGGTGAGGATTGCTAGCTTTTCCCCCTATTCCAGGACTTTCTTTTAAGAAACTCCTATTATACTAAATATCAGCCTTCAGTTTCATTTGAGCCCAGTGGGCATATGTACACTTTCCCCCCTAGGCTACACAATGTCTCCCTAGTCAAAAATATCTCAACAGAATAAGTTTATGTTTATCAAAATGGCTAAGATTTCCCCAGCTACCAGACAGAAATCAAGTGTGAATTATGTTATTTATTTCAATTTATTCACTGCCCAAGTCCAGTGGACTCTGGGCACTGTACAAAACTAGGAAAGTTAAAAACTGTTAAAAGTGTTGAATTTCAGAGCAGCCCAAACTAAAACTAATGAATGCAAAAACAAACAAAAATTACCATCTTAAATAGCTCGTAAACATCACCCCAGACCTGGGATCAAAGCCCGGTTTTCAAAGCTTTCCAGAAGCCTAGGAGTGAGGGTATCATTTTTATCTCTGGGGGGTGGGGAATGCTGTCCCAGAGGTTGGGGGCCACAACAGAGAAGGTGTGCTTCCTTGGTCCCACAAGAAGTTCATGTTTAATAGAGGGAACCTGAAGCACACCCATTTAAATTAGAATAGAATAGAATAGAATAGAATAGAATAGAATAGAATAGAATAGAATAGAATAGAATAGAATAGAATAGAATAGAATAGAATAGAATAGAATAGAATAATACTGGGTGGCCAGGTACTACTGGAGATAAACAATCTCTCAGCTATCCAGCCCTATGCCATGCCAACCTTTATAGGCAATCAGCACCTTGAATTGCTTCCAGAAGTTGCCTGATAGCCAATGCAACTCACGTAGCAGTGGGTAACACATGCGCACATTGAGATGCTCCTGTTACTGCTTGTACTGTCGCATTTCGAGCCAGCTGTAGTGTCTGGATGGTCTTCAAGGAACGCTTCCTCTACAACACATTGCAATAATCCACTTATGAGGTGACCAGAGCATGAATGATTGTCTGGAGGGTCTGTTTATTGAGGAAAGGTGCAACTGGTGCACATGATGAACCTGTGCAAAGACCCTTGAGGGCCTTATGTTACCTTACATGACCTGAGATAAAACATGCAAAAGGGCAGGGAAAATCATAGCCCTTGCTGAACAAGAAGTAAAACAGGAAGAGGTTGTAACCCTGCAGAACCTGGCCCTAAACCTCTCCCATTTTAATGTCAATTTGTTATGTTGGATTGCTGATCTTGCTTTACAGAAGAGAAGGCTGGTTATGGGATTCCGGTTTTTGGAAAGAAGAGTGAGCTCTGTTGATGACAAGCCTTTATATTAACTCACCAGCTGGAAGCCTTTTGCACTATGAGCCAAACACAAAACTACTTGTAATGTATATCAGAGGACTCCAAGATCCTTCCCTTAAAACGATTTCTCTGCTTTGTCAACAGTATATTGTCCACCTGCTTCACGACCTTGTGTGCTTGTCTCCTTCAGCTCATGATCCCAATGGAGAGCAACGCTAAGAGAGGATTGGGAAACTTGCATGTCATGAAGGAATCACAGGCAGAGCCTGCAGGCTTAGAGAAGGTGAGCCATCCCCTTCCTGGAGATTAACTACTGTAAAGCACTTTGGACTCTGTTCCTTTTCTTCCTCTGGCTCAAACAATCTGCAATAAATGTTTCATCCTTATGCAGAGAGCAGATTCTGTAACTTTTATGTTCTAGAGCAAAACAATGGCAAACTATTTAAATTAGATTTATTCTTGCCAAAATGTGCTTATCCATTAATCCAGTTCTAAGACCGTCTTAAATTGTACATAGTACAGTGCTGTACAGTGTTTTGCAGCCAGTCTTCAGAAAAATGCTTTTAAGCATGCAGGAGTGTGAACATAGCATGTCTTGCAACAAATCAACTGCTTCTGCAAGTTCTGAGGCACTATTTGGAGAATTAATCCAAAGCACTGCAGAAGCCCTTAATCGGAATAAGCATTAATGGAGGTGCCCTCAGACCAATAATAGAAAAGAAGCTGCCTCATGTCAGGCCAAACTAAACCACCTGGCATTGTATTGCAGGGCTTCTGATGGAAAAGGATCTTCTCCACCCTCTTTATCAACTGAATATCTCTGACTGAAAATGACACTTGTTGAATCTGGTCCACTCTATACACAGAACAGGCACTGTGTTACTAAACCATGGATTCCTTCTAAGTTCTTCCATTATTTCTACTAGTTAATAATGAATAATAATTTTTGTAACTCCATTCTCCGTCAAGGGGCAGAAAGAAAACCTGTGGAAATATTACAACTGAATGGAATATGCTGGTGTTGGCCAGAGACTTTTGTTAGTTTAGACTTTACATTATATTGATTGTATTCTTTATTGTTCAAGTTTTGATTGATTATACAGTACTGTGAAATCTGCTGAATCTAGAAGATTTCTTAACAATAGCTTGGTCACAAATGTGCCCTTTTTTGAGCAAAACTGGTGGAAGGCAATAGTGGTTGAACACTAGGCAGTATTAGATAAATTTAGACTGATTGCAAGCTTTGTTTTGTAACCGGTTATGGCATGAGAACAACCTTGATCAACCTGATAGAGGACTTTGGTTTAAAGATAGCAAGAATTTATTTGATTTCCCAGTAGTAGCTTTGATGCTATCAATCTTGGTAACTAGCCAAACTAGTTTAGGAGATTGAAGTCCAGAGCAATAAGGTTTTCTTCTCTTAACCTGAAGAATGAATGTATTTTAGAAAGTAGCAGTAAGGATGGGAAATCTGAGCTTGGAGTGCCATCTTCTCCCTGCTCCCCCCCCTCTATTACCTCTAAGTGGTCAAGTGCTCCAATGAGTAGGTAATTACTGGGATCAAGATATGATTGTTCAACCAGTTCTGGATTGCTATTCTCCCCAGAGTATTCAGTTTGAGAATGTTTGTTGAACCAATATTTTCAGACATCTTAATGACATCAGTCAGTCAGTCAGTCAGTCAGTCAGTCAGTCAGTCAGTCAGTCAGTCAGTCAGTCAGTCAGTATGTATGTATGTATGTATGTATGTATGTATGTATGTATGTATGTATGTATGTATGTATTTATTTCTCACATTCTTAAGGCTGCCCATTTCACCAAAAGTGATTCTGGGTGGCATTAGCCAAAGGTTTTGGAGCAGAAGTAACTTAGTCACAATTACTATGTTCTGGTAACTTCCAGGAGAGATTACTGATATCATTCTCCAGAACTATCTGGGAGCTTCAGTTAGTGTAGAATTTGGTGGTGGGGGGGAAAATTCCTGGGGTTTTTAGGGGATGATACTTCAGTTTAAAATAACTCCATACAACTAGTACCAACTCAAAGCATTTATTTGCCTAACCTCTCATTTTATTGGATTAATTTAACTCTTACACTGTGTTCCTTCAACATACTTAATCAAATTAGCTAAACTTAGTAGGACAAGTCTTAAGCACTTTTTTCAAGGCCATCGCAACTTTGAACTGCTGTTAAAAGAATAAGTCGAGGACTATCTGCATAGAGAGTACCTTCCCTTAAGCACTTAGAACAGAGGGTTAAAAATGTTATCCCATAGAATAACATCTTGCTACTTAATATTCCAGTAACCATAGTGTTTTACCTGTCTTCTGTGGTCTATATAACTTGACATTAGGCTGCACAGTATAGTAAACTACTTCTTTGGAGGAATATTGTGGTTCCAGTGTAGAATAGTGCCTTCTTATTGTGTAGGAGGGTGGGTGCAATTCATTACTTTTTCTGTATTTGCTTTTGTTCTTAAGCATATATTGCCCTGAGAACCTTCCACTGAAGTCCAGTTTGCAAATGGACTGGATAAATAGAAAAAAAAATGTCCTGTTTGTTTAACAAATATAGCTTTATTCAGGTACTTCAGTTACTGGCACAGAATTAAGAAAGGAATGTGAGAGATTCAAAAGGCAAAACTTCATTTCATTACAAATAGTTCTCATCTTATGACAATTGGAGCCAGAATTTCTGTGGCTGAGCAAGTCAGGTGTTAAGTGAGTCACTCTCCATTTTATGATCTTTTTTTGCCATGGCTGTTAAGTGGATCATTGCTGTTGTTAAGTGAAACACATGATCATATCAAATCTGGATTTCCCTGCTTGTCAGAAGCCGGCTGAGGTTGCATATGGCCATCACATGACCCCAGGACCGCAACTGCCCTAAATTGCCTAGTGCCTAGTGTCTGATTTTTGATTGCATGACTGTGAGGATGCTGTGACGGTCATCAGTGCAAGGACCAGTTAGTTGTAAGTGACTATTTTCAGTGCCATTGTGACTTTGAGTGGTTGTGACAGGAATGGTTCTAAGTCGAGGACTACCTGTATGCTGTTGAGAGTTGATGTGGTGTGCAGAAAGTAAAAGGAACCAGTTAAAAGATCAGCTTGGTACCTTACAGGGTTCAAAGGAGGAGGAAGCAAGGCGCCCAGTGGCACAGTGGACAGCAGCCGAAGTGTGTGCCTGGCTAAGAGGAAAAACCTTGGGAACTCCAGGCAGTCCACTGCTGGAGGCAGCCAATAGCCATGCCATCTCGGGCAAGGCTCTCTTGCGCCTCTCTGAGGAAACCCTGGAGCGCATGGGGATAGCGCCAAAGAGCCTGCGGGAGGAGCTGTTGCAGGAGATCCTCCTGCTGCGCATTCAGCAAGAAATGGAAGATTTGCTGGGCATTTCAGATGGTGAGTGATGGTATCTGCTTAGAGCAGTGATGGCGAACCTTTTAGAGACTGAGTGCCCAAACTGCAACCCAAAACCCATGTATGCATCGTCGAGTGCCAGGTGGGTGTGGCCCATTGGCTGGGTGTGGCCAATTGGGTGGGCGTGGCTGCAGTGGTAATGGCACACTGGATGGGACTAAAAGGTTCAATCAATCCATTCCAATTTTGCAAGATTTTTTTTTCCCGCGAGAAGTTGATATTGACTGAACTTTTTTTTTTTTTTTTGCACATGGCGGCGGAGGCCTAAAGCGAAAAGGTTTTATAAAACCCAGCTGAAGGCCTAGGACTGGAGCGACGGCGTGCGTGCCCACAGAGAGGGCTCTGAGTGCCGCCTCTGGCACCCGTGCCATAGGTTCGCCACCACTGGCTTAGAGCTATTTTCACTAGAGGACTATGCTGTACTAGCATTGGGTGGAATCAGAATTTGAGGAGAAAAGGAGGTGGAAGAGAGGATATGATTGTAATCTCTCTATAGAGCAGGGATGTTAAACTGCTGGCCCGCGAAAAACCGTGCCCACCCCATTGCCGGCAATGGGGAAAAAGCTCCGATACGTCGCGCGATGTCACGTGACATCACGAGTTTGACATGTCTGCTATAGAGCATTCACAACACACCTGCCCATTCTTCTTGCATGTGTGCTTCATGCTTAAATGTCTGTGCCACGAACAGTCCCAGACTTACAACAGTTCATTTAGTGACCGTTATAACGGCACTGAAAAAAACTGACTTATGACCGTTTTTCAGAGTTATGACCTTTGCAGCATCCCTATCATTGTGTGAGCAAAATTCAGATGCTTGGCAGCTGGTTCATACTTGTGATTGTTGCAGCATCCTGGGGTCACGTGATCAACTTTTGCAACCTTCTGACAAGCAAAGTCAATGGGGAAGCCAGATTCACTTAACAATCAGATTCCTAACTTATCAATTGCAGTGATAAGTTGTGGCAAGAAATGTCATAAAATGGGGCAAAACCCATTTAACAAATTCTCACTTAACAACATAAATTTTGGGCTCAATTATGGTCGTAAGTCGAGGACTACTTGTATTGTCTATATTAACTGGCAGCAGGTTTTCAACTAAAGACTCTACCGGGAAAGATTAAAGATAAAATCTGGGACTTTCTTATGCAAAAGAGAGATACTACAACTAAATTATGTCTTTTATCTTCATCTTGACAATACTAAATAATCTGCCAAGAGTAGCAATGGAATTGGGGAAATGTGTTTTGCAATGAGGATGAGGTCCATGTAGTCAAGGTTTAGAACTCATTTTTTTCATGCTGTTGATCAGCAACTTTTTCATCAGCTGACAAAACAAACCTTGTATGAATTCAACTATTGCACAAATGGTCTATTGTCTTAATATGTTGTATGAGCCAGGCCATCACATTATTCGTTTGGAGGCAACAAGAGGCGTTTTGTTAACTAAAACCTAGGTTTAATTGCATTGCATGAATCAATGTGAAGAGTCAAACCAAGGATAATCCAATTCCTATTTCAGCATTTTAGCCACTTTATTACATCAACATATGCAACAGCATGTGTTCAGATATACAGTTAGGAGATGGTTTTAATTTGTTGCCACTGTCTGGCATCGGTCTCTTTGATAGATCATTTCTGCCTTTCCTTTTCTCACACAGAATAACCCAGGAAGTCCAGCAGTTTAAAATCACAACTGTCTGAAAAGCAGCCATCTCGAAGCCATCCTTTAGAATTGGTTATTGGTGTCAGCTGCGCCTCCAGCTGGATTGTGGGTTCATGAATTGGAGAATGAGAACCAGCCATTTGAGACTCGGACTCAATTCTTCATGTCCAGTTCAAGTTCTTTTGTAGAAAAGTATGGACTTCGAAAAGGAGGCTGTTCTGTTATTATTACCCCACATGGAAAGACCTGCTGATAGCTGTTGAAAATGCACTTCAACACTGGGCTATTCTGCAACAATGAAGGGGGGAATTAAATCTTTGGAGAGCATTCAAAGTTTCCAGGTCATCTTAAGAATAAACCTATTCACATAATATCAGAGACAGACAATCTGGTGCCTGCTAGATATTTTGGGCAACTCCCCAGTGCCTTGATTGTTCCATGTCTAGGCCTGATGGGAACTGAAGTCCAAAACATCTGCAGAGAATCAGACTTCCTATTCATTAGACCACAGCAATGCTCTGGATTCAGGCAACCACAGCATTTGTACTTGCTGTTTAATCCTTGTCTCTTTTCAGATAAATATGGACAATTTCTATCATTGCCAGGATAGGCATTGTTTTTCCCTGCTTTAAGTTCAAATTCTCTGCTCCAAATAAATTGGACAACCATCTGTCTGGGATGGTATAAAGACTCCTGCCTCGGATAGAAGGTTGGACTAGAAGACCTCCAAGGTCTTTCCAGTTGCATGATTCTATGATTCTGTGAAATTCCTTTCTATTCCTTGCCTCCTGAAAGCCAAAAGGGAAAGCCCTCCCTTCCACCTTTCCTGGCAACCTTTGGAATAAACCTGTAGCTTCCCAATTAGGAGAAAAAGTATTGTATCAGCATTTTTTGAACTTCCACACATTTTAATACTTTTGCTATTTGTTGTATTGATATGTGTTATTTTATTTCTAGAATACTCTGATAACAAATATTGATTGGCAGATAGATTTTTGTTTTTAAGACCAACATTTTGCAAATAAAATCATGCACATTTAATGCCAACACAAAAGAGACAGCATTAAGAATCTTACTTCTTGGATCTCTGAGTTATATCTGTCCTGGCCCAGGAAGACTCTGTTATGACCATCTTGTGTCTAGCACTTATTTTATCAACTCAGTATTGATAAATGACAGCCCTCCAATACGTTCATTTCCGGAATAAAACAAGCACCCAAGAGATGAGATATTAAAAAGCTTGGAAAAATTTATTGAAGTTTTATGTCATAATAGGCTTTTGAAGTTTTTAAATACAATAAATATTTATCAGTAATAATAGTATTTAATGGATCAGAATTCAAATCCATTGCCAGACTGTCAACCGCCCACAATACATAAGACAGACATGAATCTTGATGAAGGGTGATACACTGTGGAGCAATCCACAATGACATTATATAGTTTCTTATTGAAAGTTCTTTTTCACTAACAACAATAGTAATCTGTACAGTCAGTTTTACTTTGACACAGCTTGTACTGCCCAGAATCTGCTGGACCGAATGCTTCAAAGAATACAAGCCAGAAGTTTCCTTGTCCACAAAGGGTAGGAAACTGTTCCTGGCAGTCAGCACCTATGAAGACCAAGGCACACGCCCTCTTCCCCAAAAGAGACCCAGTTATCATTTTCCCCTTCTGGAGAAAAAATCAGGAGAAAGTAAAGCTATCTCTTCCAAGTTCTGCCCCCCTCCCCAGGTATGGTATCTTACAAAGAACTGATGATTTGATATTTTACTTGACAGCCTATGGCTTCCTAAAAACACCAAGTTCACAGAGTTAATCAAAAAACAAGGAAAACCAATTGCTCCAATATTTATGTTTGGTTCATTCTTGCTTCCAGACAGAACCTACTCTGAAAAGGGCACTTATCTTGCCTGTATTCCAGAGTCAATTTAAATGTGGAGAATGGATTCCTATCTATTCTCGCTCTCTTTTAAACTGAGAAATCAGTTCAATGAGTATTGATTGGGGAGATCTGGAATACCATTATTATTAAGCTTTACACCCTAGGATTACATTTCAAGCAAAAATGGCACTGGGAGGGGTGGGATGGGGGATACCGTGGCCTCCTTCTTCATTGAATCTGTAGGTAGATGCCAGTCTTCATGAAATATTTTTATCCAACATACTCTTTCCTGAAATCATGGTGGAGAACAGTCAACTATCTATGTAAGGTTTAAACACCTGAATGATCTACTACTGCAAGTGAAAATGAACATAGCCCCAATGCATATTTTTTATTGGACTTAACACCAACCACAAATCATCAGGGTTCTAGCTAGTTAGCATTCCATAGATTTTCTTGCAGTTCATACCCAGTTCTGAACTGTTGTATTCTAATATGAGGGCTATACAAATGGTTTCTGGGCCCAGCCCAGTGTTGTCTTACAATATCTGCTTCTCTATACAACCCACTTTTTGATTAAGCTTTGCTAGTAAAAGCTAAATCTTGCAGGACTGTGGAGGGACTGGAAAAGGGTTATGTGGCATCAGACCCCTAGAGTTGCTTTGCCCAGGAATCATCCTCTACATCTCTGAGGTTTGCTTCAAGGGCCAAAGCACAGATACCTAGACAATAGTCAATCAAGGCAGAACAAATATCTGTTTTGGAACATAAAATGGAATTGTTATTTGAAATGGCAACAAAGGATGCAAGGGAATGACACGCTACTGAAGAACTGGTTACAACTGCTCCCATCACATTCTATGCCATCTTCCATTCACTGAGGTAATCTAGGAAGCAAGATGAAGTTAGATTCAAGGAGAACTTGAAACCAGTAGTTACACCCACCTCTTGAAAGTAGAGGGCAAGTGGCAAAATGTCCACCCGCACTCCTTCAGTACTCAGTACCTTTATTTTCAGAACAGTAGAGATGAACCCAAAACAGGGTGTTTTAAACCCTACAAATGGTGCATTTGACTCCCACCGAACTTGCAATCAGTTTTAAATCAGTAATAAAATAAAGAAAAATACACAAACCTATCTTCCTTCCTTTCATTTTTAAAGGTGCTATACCTACTCCTTTAACTTGGACAACACTTAAAGAATGTGTTTTTTTTTTAAGACAGCTGACTTTTCCCTCAACTTGAGGAGAGTCATTTAAGGCACCAAATTCCTTATTGAGAAGCCCTGATAGGTAGGAAAGAAGAATCACATTTTTTTCCAGTGAAGACAGTCAGGCAAATCTGCCTCATAACATGCCAGCAAGCTCAAGCAAAAGTTACTTGGAAGCTGCAGTGGCACTGTTTCTGATCATCACGAGTGTAGATGTTCCCATATAATATGCATGCTTCTAGGCAGAATCTAATAGAATCATTTACTAGCTCACATTACGCCTGCATACATATAAGGAACCCTGCTTCCCAAGAATATTGGCTTCTGTGGATAGCCATCACTTTCTATCTAAAGGATTCTTATGCCACAGTAGCCTGTGCAAAACTATACCGTTGATCTGACAACTCTTTGTTTCCAAGACAAACACTATTATCCCAAATTAAGAGACCAAAGACCAAATGTTCCTACAATGATTCATTACGTAACTGTATAGATGCCTTCTCTGAACTGACCACCTTCTTAAAAACAGAAAATGGTTCCAAGAGACTATAACTACATGTCCTATTTCTTACTGTCACTTATGATTGACAACTGATTATTTTATTCTAACTATTGCAACATCAAATATTCACACAAGCTCAATTCCTCTTTACACCCAAATTTTACCCCTTGTGCAGTGTTTTGATACAAATAAAAAAATCTCCCTAACCCCATTTCAAGTTTTGTTTCATAGCAATGGAATATTAAGTAAACAGAACAAAAATCAGAATTGTTTGCCATCCATGTCTAGAAATTTCTTTTTCCTGCTAATAATGAGAATCAGGGCTTTCCTTGTTCATTGCCATACCAGACATGGCATTTGGGGTAAAACTTGAAAATCAGAAAAATAAAACTATTTACAGAAAAGAAGGGGTAGGAATGAAGGCAAGAATTAATTCTAGGACTTTACACTGCGTACACTTTGTTTTTTGACATAATGCTTCGTGTTTACAAAATAAAAGATAAATAATAATTTCACAACTCAATGTTTTCTGCAGAATGGAAATGCATCACCCACAAAAAGAAAATGAAACAAGTGGATCTCCTTATCAAACCATTCATAAAGTTACCTCTGCCATTAATTACATATGAAAAAAAGTTTCTGCGCTGTTTCTTCCGGGTGCAGCCTTTCCAAGAAAATTGGGTTTAGGCTGCACTCTTCATTTAAGCACACATACACAAACAAAAAAAATTCTTCCTCAAATAAAGTACAAACAGAAGAGAAAAATCAGTGCTGGGTCTTCACCATCACTCAATTGTTCAACAGATTCCCAACCAGGTAATAAACAGAAACAAACTATTTCTAAAATCAAACATGGGGATCAAAAATCACTTGCATTTCTTGTTTTCATGAGAGAAAATTCAATTGTACCCAAGAAAAGCAGTGTCACTCGGAGAGTATGTACCACACCTAATAAACAACTCTGATGCAAGCCTACTTTAACCCATAAGATGGTAATGTTGTTTATCACAATCTCAATTCTATGATAAACATGAAGGAAGAATGTCTTGTTACTGAGTCCTCCCCAATGCTTGAAATTACAGCATTGGCTGTGGCCCCTCTCTCTCTTCGCAAGGCACCAGCCACAATTTGGAGGGAAGATAAAACAAGCATTTGGGAAAACATAACTGACTAGTCATGGCTTAATGAAGTTGTGACCTCCGACCTCTCTAGAAGAATCAACTGTTTCTTTAAATAAAAAGCCCCTCTTTATAACTGGATCTCTGATTTTAGGATGTGGAACAGTTTGCAACAATAATGTACTTCAGTTCCCAAGGGTAGTTTTGTGGGCCCCTCGTTCTCACCATAGCCATGATGACAGTTCTGTGGCAATCTTATAGTTCTAAAGCCATCGTCTGTGCCTGATGATCTTTCTTTGAAGATTCCATGAGGTCCTCTCCTGATCATGTAGTTTTACTGTCTGCACATTTCTGAAAGATGGCATGAAGCGGCATGGGAGGAGACATGAACAACAGCCTTCTCTGGTTTCTGGGTCCCACATGTTCTTTGACCCCAAACCATCCAAAGCAGGTTAAATCTAGTTCCATGGTGATGGTTGAAGTATATTTACACAGGCTACCAAATTTACAGTGCCTCTGAAGACCGCAGGCTGACATTTTCCTCTGATACCTTTTCCATGCCTAGTCAATCAGAGCTGGGCTTTTGTAAAGAAAAGGTTCGGATGTTGAAGTGTTTACTAAGCTGCCTCACCTAAATGGAAAGAGAAGAGAGCAAATGAAGAATGGTGGATAAACCTGAAAACAAGGCTGGGCATGCAGAAGCTTTCTTTCCTTTGTGCATTCCGTTCCTTCTCTGGAGCACAACAAGCTTTATGTCAGTCTACCAACCCTCCAGATAAAATCCATTTTTCTATTTGCATTACTTCAAGACAAACAAGAACTGGGAAGAGTATTCTAGGTAAATAGGCGATCCTACTTTATAATAGATCTGAAGGATGTGTTGCAGTGGGATGTTCAAAAGCCGTGATTAGAGCTTTGATCTTTAAGCAAGGACAACACCTCAAGCTCCTGTGGGTGTTTTAAACTAATTGAAAGTTTAGATTTAGATTTCCTGCCAATCCCTGAGACAGCACGTCTTTTATCCCTTTTGGTGTGTAAGAAAGGGCTCATACCTTAGCATATGGACCCACATGGTTAGTTCCCTAGACTTAAGTCTCTCGGTACAAATTCAAAACTCTCAGAATCAGCCAACAGTTTGAGACTGCTTTGGTTCTACTGTATTACAACAAGAGATAGGCTATAGAAAATATATCTAGGCAGGTTTTTACAGCCAGCAGCAGTCCAATGATGATGAACCCCTAGACCGATCAGTTAAATTGTAGCCTATTAGCCTGGAAATTCATCACCATTATATAGAAAATACTTGAAAGGGTGGCTTTTCCTTTCAGGAATGAATAAAAAGCTTGTCTTTATTCAACTTGTATTGCTCAATGGGAACTCCTATTCAAGCTCTAGTCACAAATCTGTTACTTTAAAAACAGATTTTGGTCTTATATTTTAGGCAACTGTACTTTATTAAGTTACTAATACTGGCTTACACCAACCCTATCCTCTATAGCAAAAAGCAGTCCAAGTGGTGGATGAAGAACATTTCAAAGCTGCGAAAAGTACAGATAGTCCTCAACATGCAACTATTTGTTTAGTGATTGTTTGAAGTTACAACAGCACTGAAAAAGATGACTTATGACCATTTTCAACACTTACAATTGTTGCAGCATCCCCTTCGTCACACTGTCACAATTCGGATGCTTGGCAACTGGCATGTATTTCTGACAGTTGCAGTGTCCTAAGGTCATATGATCACCTTCTGCAACCTTCTGACAAGCAAAGTCCATGGGGAAGCCAGATTCACTTAACAACCATCTTACTAACTTAACAACTGCAGTGATTCACTTAACAACTGTGGCAAGAATGATAAAAAAAATGGGTCAAAATTCACTTAACTGTCTTGCTTGGCAATAGGAATTTTGAGCTCAATTGTAATCATAGATTGAGGACTACCTGTACAGGAATGCCTACATATCAACCAATGAGACAATTGAAGGGACCTCAGTGGGAAAGATAAGCCAAAAATTCCAAAGTTATCTCTACCATCTGTTACACTACATGGAAAGTAGAACAATGCTGAAATGGACAATGCAGGGAGCCCCAAACCCTGCGGAATGGCTTACCACATTGACTCCATAATGAATGTGTGCCAACGTGATGAAAATGGTGATTACATAGAGGAAATTTGTTTCCTGTTCTGGTACCAAATCTGACATCACTACAAGGATAACAAGCGCAAGTGGAAGAAGCAGCCAGTTCACTGGCTGACATCGAGTGCTGCTCATCTGACTGACGATCAATCGACACTGGAAGAAAGGGCAATACATCAAAAGGAAGTTAGGAAGAGAAGAAGGAAATCTGAGTTTAGTTTTCCTACCAATATAGGCTAGTTAAGAATTCTCAGAATTACAGTCTGAACGTCCCTGAAAGGCAGGAAAATGGGCTGACTGTTTCAGTCGTCCCAACACCTGTGTTCCTCTTAGAATAATCCACTGCTCCAGTAGTAAATCATTTGGCGAATGTAAAGGATGCTGAGAATATTCACACGGTCTTGATTGACCATTTGGGCTAATTCAATTTAGAATTGTCCACCATTTTGATTACTATCTAAATATAAGGAACTGCAAATACCCTGATTCCTTCTAACATGAAATGTGCTCTCTTTGTACAGGACAAAATCTATAACTTGCTAAAGAGACTTGCAATTATACTGGGTTCTGTACTGTTTGGTTTTGGCTTCCTTACATGCCCTTTATCTTTCCCACCATGCTGGTTGGAGGAATTCTAGGAGTTGAAGTCCACATATCTGAAAGTTGCCGAGGTTGAGAAACACTGTTCTGGAACGTAAGAGAATCAGGCATCTGGAAGAGGCCGTTTTTAGAGTCTCACATCCAAACTCGTGCCCTGCCTCCACTGTTGGCTATCCAGGGGAAATTGGGGAGTTGAAGTCTACACATCTTAAATTTGCCAGGTTTGGAAAACTCTTGAGCTAGACTGTGCTTCAACATTTTCCATTGGCTTTCTAAATAATTGATTCCATCACTCTTGCTGATAAGAATTGTTAACTGTTCAAAGTATTTTTTCATAGTATTTGACCAGAATCTGTTTTCCTGCATTGTAAATCCACTAAACTTTATAATCTCTATCCTGACAAATTCAGAACCTGTTGTGGTCTTTTGGGCATTATCCTTTTAGATCAGTGTGCAACAAGTACATCTCAAGGTATACATGTGGCCTCTTAGCATTCCTTTAGAAGCCTCCAGACTGGGAGGGGCCAAATATTTAGACATTTTTAATTTTTTAAGGCACCCATTTAATCCCCACCCAAAAACCTGGTCTTGGCTCTGCCTAATTCTGGAGAGCAACCTCAGTGTCTTGTAGTAAACCACATATGGCTCTCGGATCAATGGAAATTGCCCACCCATTATAGGTTCCTGAGAATTTCTACCTTATTCAGCCCCCTGCTTCCTCTTGTTAAGGTGGTGTTGGAATGTAACGAGGCAGTCACGTCAGCTAGAAATTGTGGGAGTTGTAATGACAGAGAGAAAGAGAAAAAGAGAGGAGAGAAAGAGAGAGGAAAGAGAGAGGGAGAGAAAGAGAGAGAGGAAAGAGAAAGAGAGAGAGAGAGAGAGGAAAGAGAGAAAGAGAGAGGAGAGAGCAGAGAGAGAGAGAGAGAGAGAGAGAGAGAGAGAGAGAGAGAGAGAGAGGAGAGAGAGAGTGACAAAGAGAGAGGAGAGAGAGAGAAAAGAGAGAGAGAGAAGAGAGGGACTAAAAGGATGGCTGGTTTGGGAAGGCTGGCTCAGACAAATGGACTATCAATCAAAGCAACTGTCTTCTTCCTGACCCCTGAACCTTTTGGAAGCCTGACTTTGAAGCAGAAAGGATGACACGTACAGAGATATTTGCGAAGGCGGTCCCAACCATGAAATAGAAGAGGCGTGGATGGGTCTCCAGGATATCTGTCGGTGACTGGAAGATCCAAATGGTGCACAAAATGAAAAGGAGGACTGGCGAGAGGAAAGGCAGCATGGCTTCATAGAAGGAGTGGTGCTTCAGGGTGCTGCTGGCATAGGCTCTGAAGGACAGGAGGTAGCAAACAAGGGCTTGGTGAATGAGTGGGCCAAAAGCAAGGTCATTTGGCAGAGGGAGCCCGGCACTGCAGCCAGAAATGGAGTGCCTGGTATCTCCATGCCCCTTCTGAACTTGAAAAGCAAAGGGAGAATGGATGTTTGCCCAATACACTTTGCTTTTTCAATACTATCTCTGCATGGTGCAGATGCTACCCCTTGGCAATGCAAAACACTTACTTGTAGTAATTGCTCAAGCTCATGGGAACAGTCACAGTAAGCGCACAGCCTAAAAAGGAAAATATAGAACCAATTTACTTTTCCAACAAATCTTTCTCCTTCAGATAAAAGCAGGACCCAACCAAATCTATCTTGATTATTTCCTATTTTGGGAGTCATGCATACTATTATACATCAAAGCAGCATTTACACTATTAAATCATAATCAAGCAAACCTTATACTCCATGTAATGTTTGAACTGGGCAAATAAATCAGTAGATATCACAAATAATTTTATATAGAATAGAATAACAGAGTTGGAAGGGACCTTGGAGGTCTTCTAGTCCAACCCCCTTGCTTAGGCAGGAAACCTTATACCATTTCAGACAAATGGTTGTCCAATCTCTTCTTAAAAACCTCCAGAGTTGGAGCATTCAACATATGCTCCTTAAAAAACTGGAACATGAGTCATAACATGAGTCATATCAACAATTAATACACTCAGGCCTAATATTTACAATCTCATTAACATGATTATTTGCTAGTTTTCAAAAAGAGCTATCGTTCCAGGCAAGGAATTAGCAACTTGTAGCCTGGAAGTCATTCCATCTCCTCCAAGACCTCCAAAACTGCATCAATGAAATTCAAGTCATACTGATCAACTATGGTATATAATTTTTAGATTTTGAATGGGAACAGCAATAAAATAGATGTAATAAACCTCCAATAATCTTAATGCTTACCTCCCCCAATCTCAAAAAGGGGAAAGGTCAAACCTGTCCCCCTGTGGAAACATCACAACTCCATCCACTGTGGCCCCTCATGACTATAATTTTTTTAAAAGCAGTCTCTGATGCACAAACAATGTATGTGTCTGCTCAACCTCATATTTGCTTTATACTAGCTCATGCAAAGAATTATAAATACTCAATGCAAGAAAGAGTAGCTATTAGGATTACATTTATAATACACAAGGAGAAATCTGTATCTGATTGTAAATTGCTCAGGATCAAGAAAATGATTTTCAAACACTTGGCTTAATATTTTTATCATTTTGCATATGTTTTCATGTATTTTCATATCTTATCAGGAAGCAATATCTGGGGCTAATTGTCTTGCCTTAAAAACCTAACTTGAGTTATGCATGGTTAATACTTAAATTGGAGACAACTATGGTATGAAACCTATAATTTGGATTCTAGAATAAGTAGAAACCACTTCTGTATTGCTGCCAAGAAAATTAATCTCTATAGTTTTGATATTTATTCATTTATTTTAGAATTAAACTAGATACTTTGGTTAGTGTAGAATATTGTCCCAAAAATACTTTTCCAAAAGGCATGTAGATCACATTGACATGTATACACATTGACATGTATCTGCACAGATATGTAGAGCACATTCTTTATGTTGAAACAGATCTATATTTTTGCTTATGTTAAAGGAATTAAAGCACCTTAAAGGTAACTTAACATGGGAAATTACCGTGATGGTCTAGGGAAGATTGGGATGAAAGTGAGGGGCAAAATTTCAACTGCAATTCTGTAACTTGAAATCCAAGGCAGGGGGTATTTTGAAAGTTTTTAGAAAAGCACAACTATCTTTGAGATAAAGGTGAATCACCAAGCAGCCCCTAGTTAGAAAGTAACCAATTCAGAAACAACTGGAATAATTAACTAAAGTTCTGTGCACTTCGTGCTCTACAATATATATGATATGATATCTACAATATGTGATTTGGCTACGTTTGCCAGAAGAGAGCTTCAAGGTTATACTAGGAATATGCTGGATCAGGTTACAGATTTGTGCAAGCTTTAATGTATGTTTCCTAGTGCACAGAAGAAAATGAAAAAAAAAATAGTGAAGATCCAAATTTAAAGAAAAACTGTATTCCTCTCTTGCCTCAGAATTTCCTGAATTATTGAGCTGGTGAATAGGAAATTCCTTGGTTTAGATGTATGTTGGATCAGAGAATATATTCTTAAGAATGTGGTGAATATGCCATACTTATTCCAATTTATTCACGCTCATTCTCCAAATACTTCCCTCAAAGTCAGTGTATAGACAATTATTATTTTTTTGTTATGTTCCAACAAGTCAGTGTTGATTCCTAGTGACCATATGGATAGGTTTTCTCCATGACAATCTGTTTCTACATTTGGTCTTCCAAAAGTGCATTCATTGTCTCTGTGTCTGAGTACATTCGCTTTGTTGCTGATCATCCTCTTCTCGTTTATTTATTTGCTGCCCATCTCAATGTGAGGCAACTCTGGGCAGGTTACAACAATAAAAGCAATAAAACCACACAGATGCTACAATGATGTTATCTGACATTTCTTTCCTTTCCCCTTCCCAGCTTTAGAATCTTCTCCAGAGAACTAGGTCTTTGCATTATGTGTTTAAACTTAAGATAATTTAATCCTGGTCATTTGTGCCTTGAGTGAGAACTCTGGGTTGATTTGTTCGATAATTCACTGGTTTATTTTCTCAGCTGTCCAAAGTATTCTCAGGAGTCTTCTCCAATACTAAGTTCAGAAGTCTCAATACAGTACCTTCCTATCCTACTTTTTCAGAATCCAACTTTCACTTTCATGGAGTATGTCATAGGAAATACCATTGTTTACACAATTCTTATCTTTCGTAGGTATATCTTTTGCAAGGTCTTCATGGCTGCTCTACCATGTGCTAATCTGCAGCATATTTCTTGAGTGCTCATTCCTTCAGTTTTGATGGTTGATCCTAAAAGGCAGAAACTATCTTCCACTTTGATAATTCATTATCAATTCTAATGCTTTACTTTTACATTAATTATCTTGTTATATACAACTCATCTGCTGCAATGCAGACAGACTGAAACCTGGTCACAGTTTTAGGCTTTCAAACAAAAATGTCATCTCGTATGAGATATTCTGGAACAAATAACTATTCACGTGTGACCTCCTCCCACCACCATCTCATAAGAAAATTCAGCATAAATAAGAAACATTTTCTTGATAAAGACATGGTAGGTTTTGGTACAAAGCAGCTCGAAAGATACAAGTTTCTACAAGATTCCTCTTACCAATTATCATAGTAACAAACAGATCCTTATATAAAAAATGAAACAGGAAAGGGTTGTACCAGGCCTCCACTCCTATGATGGATGTCACTATGTATACTATTGAAATGGTCTGGAAAAGAAGACAGAATTACAGAGCATTATAATAATCATCTATCCAGCATTTCCAATTGGCAAAATTGTCTAGAGATCAGAAAATTCTTTTATGTGTTATAATGTAACATGAATGTTGTTGATGGAAATATCTAAAAGTTTTTTCTTCGTGCCCTGTGCCTGCTACAACTGCATGTCCAAGGGTTAGTAATTGGTGCAAAGAGCAGAGCTAACTTTTCTTACCATTGTTAAAAGGGAAGGAGCTACAAACCAAGGCAACCTCTCCCAAACTAAGCATCCTATAGGTGTCTGCATTTCCATACCTATTTTATTGAGAATGCTGAAAGCTGATATCTGGAAGGTGTGCAAAATTGGAAGCTGGCCTAGAAAATACCCCAAGGTTTTTAAGCTGCTGATTGCAAATTATATCTTGAGAGTATGATCAAGGCACTTTTATGAAATAGTACCTACAAAACGTGCCCATTCACAAAATGATTCGCATGGG
The DNA here is from genome assembly GCA_023970755.1 of Azemiops feae. NCBI lineage: Eukaryota > Metazoa > Chordata > Lepidosauria > Squamata > Viperidae > Azemiops > Azemiops feae. The sequence goes on along the minus strand of JALGBA010003869.1, from coordinate 750,378 downwards.
GGATATGAACAATCAGTGAGCATCAATATACCAGAAAACTCTTGAGGACATGCTGAAGGAACGTAGGGTACGCAATCTGGAGAAAAAAGACAATTAAGGAGCGACATAGTATCAGTGTTTGGGTACATAAAAGAATGCCATAGGGAAGAGGATCAGGAAAGATTTTCTTTTCCCAAAGAAATTAAAAGCACAAATAAAGATTTAAATTATAGCTACCTAGACTTCATTTAAATAAGAGAAAATTGTCCTGACAATATGATCTCTATAAGCCAGTAGTCTACCTATAAAGGCTATGAATTTTTAAGAAGTGGGAGAGCCATCTATCAAGGATGATTTTGCTGTAGACTGCAGAGAGTTGGACAAGATGATCCTTGCAGTCCTTTCCCATCATTTGCATTTTATAGGAGGATGGTGTACTGCGGGTATCCAGAGACCAGTAAATTTTATGGAAAGGGAAGGAAGGGAGAGTTGGACTGCCCCAATAGCCTTTTTTTAAAAAAAAAATTCTGGGAACAAATTCTATAGGCTAACAGCATAAGTGTAGAAAGTTTAATATCATGAAAGATATATACAAACTGACTAATTCAGCTGAATCTTGAAATCACACACAGAAAGGAGGACAGGCAGAATCTTTTCATCCAAAATTCTCCATTTACAGTTATGAGATTTTGGATTTTTGTTAACAGGTTTCAAATGTAATTTCTCTTTCTAAATTTATGAGTGAGAGTGTATATGGAGGATAACGAATCAGATTTTAGTGTGGGGAAAAAAAATCAAGGTCCTCTCTGCTCAGCCATGCAAGTATTTAAGTCCAAGTCAATAAAACCTGTAGGCAGCAAACGTAAGAGGGCAAAGGGCTCTTTTAAGGTTCCAACGTGGTAAGTGATTGTTCAGAAAGTGTTCAGTGGGGTATCCCAGAAGAGTGGAAAGGAAGTGCCTGCCCACCAGCATTCGGGGAGGAGTGGACAACTAACACCAATGAAAACAACTATACTTGGTAGTTGTTTTTCAAACAAAGCTACTTTTACCAAGTTCTATGGCATTCATGCCTGCCAATAAATGCACTCAATTTCATCCACTGTGTTGCTGGGTTTGTCTATGAAACATGCAGATGGAGAGAAACACATGCTTTGATTCTTAAAATTATATGTCTCAAGAGACATGACTTTAGAGGAGAGATACTTTCCATTCACAAAGCTAAGGCCTTATCCAAAACATCTATCCCTTAGAATTTTTCAAAGTATTTAAAATGTGCATCTGCTTCTTGCTTTATTAAGGGCTCAATTTAGAAGCTAGTCAAAAGTGTCATCTTCATCTTTTTTTAAGTACCTGGGGATCTTTTTCTTTTTTTTTTGCAGTTCATGCCTTGGTAGCCCAAATGAATCAATGCAGAAATTTCTTATACAGACCAATTTCATTATGCCCAAATAGAATTGCTTTAATTGTTGTGTCATTTCTCAATGTTTACATTCAACTGAGTTTGCGTGAGTTACTCAAGGCCAATTGATTATTGAGTATAGCAGTAAACAGAAATCAGGATACCAGTTTGCCAAATTTCATCTCTAAATAGCAGTTGCTCCACAGTCCTAGCCTCACTTTCATAACTACAGTTCCTCAAACTCTCTAGATATGAATGAAATCCTACAAGCCTGAAAGTCTGCATAAATCCTATGGCCATTATACATCTTTGCAATGAATGGAAACTGATTAAAAAAGATATCCTTCCTTTAGACTTTGCCACTTGTGGAAACCACGAGTTAGTTTTGTTTGCAAACCGTAAGAATGGGGGCTCTGATAAATTTTTTGATTCAAGACAATTTTTCGTAACTTTTTAGAGGGGATTTTTTTGTAACCTATACTAGTCTCTCACAGGGAAATCTGACTGCATTAGTACATCCTTGAACTGAGTGGTAAATTACACACACAAGCATATCTAAAGCTCTCCATTGCTTTTAGGTTAAATTAGGGTTCTTAAAATATAGATTATAGCCTGCTCAGGGAATAACTATCATTCCAAAATATGTGTAGAACAAAAAATTAGAATGGTTGTCTCAAAAATACAAATTCAATTATAGCCAATCACTAAGATGGGAGGAATTAGAGGCCCTGCTGTGGAAACCTACCTGACACAAAAAGAAAGCTAGAATTAGATTTAAAAATGAGAGCTAAAACTTCATTTGATGGGTAAAAAGGGCTTTTGGACTTTGATCGAGCTAATACTTTTGAGAGTTTTAAGGTTATTCTGGTCTGAGTCAACATTAGATCTAAATTATGGATTTGATTATGGTTTGGAATGGCAATAGGGAAAATTGGAAAATCTAAAACTAAAGGAGTTAGATTGAGATTGGTGAAATATTACTGATATTCTTACTCACAAGAATTGAATGGTAATTAGCAATGTATTAAGTGGACTAAATTGAAACAATTGAGGAATTTTTAGGGATTTGGATTGATCTATAAAAATATTGGATAGAGTATATGAAATAGAATATAGTTGAGAAACATTAAAATATAATAGTTATAGAAATAATTATTGTTTTATTATTTTAGGCTAAAATGTAATGGTTTTAAAATATATAAACTTATGTTTACTTACAAAATATGTATGTGAAATAGAATAGAATAAGAGATATAATCTGATTGAGAAGTATAAATTGAAATTGGAATAAAACAATTTATATTTTAGGAATGCTCGAATTGTATACTATATGTTTATGTAAGACCAAATTGAAATAGGTTAATTGAAAGTTGGTTAAGCCTGAAAACGGGTGAAAATATGATTGCTTTTGTTTTTTGTTTTTGTGTGTTTTTTTCCTCTCTTTTTTCTTTTCTTTATTGATAAAATAGAGAGGGAACTTTTAAAGAAGTAGTTTAAATTGTATATGTATGACTGTATCTTTTGCTTTGTTCTATAGAGTGCCCTATCTCCACAATGTGTTATAAGCACTTGGCTGTAAAATAAACAAAAAAATTAATAAAACTTGTTATTAAAAAAAAAAAATACAAATTCATATTTCAGGAATTATGTAATACTGAACAAGCTTCTACTTTCTATTTAAACTAATGTTTAAATATGATTATTTCCAATATAATTTTATTTTATAAAGCTGTAGGGCTCTACTGTAGATTCTATGCACATACAAACATAATTAATTTAAATAATTTTCATTACTCATAGTGGTGTATTTATTTCTCACCCAACTCTAATCTGAGTGAAATCAAGAGAGATGGGGGGGGAGGGGTTGTGGTGTCACATAATCTCATGTATTGTTTCAGAGGGTCATGGCACCAAACGGTTTGAAAACTCCAGGGTTAAACATTTCTACATCTTATTTCAAGCCTTCTAAAGAAATCTCACATAAAATAAATGGGGCTTTAACCTGAAAGTAGTAATAATAAGCAAGCGAAACAAATCTAAACCCCAGAGAATCAAAATAAGCCAGATGGCAACCTAGAATGAGAAGAAAAAATGGCTGCAGCCATGCTCATTGTAGCTGTCGGATCCATGACACCAGATCTCTGACCACTATTAAGGCAACCCTTGGAAATGATTGTGGCAAAAGGCTGGTTGACTTACCACCTGGCTGATATCGTAGCCCCAAGGCAAGAAGAGAATCCCTGTATTATACTTCTCCCAATGGGAAAGGATGAATGAGAACAAAACCACCCAGAGGAGCAGGTAGAGGACAAAAACGCTGACACCATTGGAACCTCGGCCAAAAGTGGAGTACACGGTCACCACAAAGAACATGCAAGCCCAGCTGTCCAGGCCATGGTCAAAGAGTTCCCCAAGTGGGGAACTGGATTGGGTGCGACGTGCCTGTTTCCCATCCACACCATCTGAGGAGAGAGATGTCACAGAAAGAGAAGGTTAACTGATTGCTTTCATTTCTATTGAGTGGCTGGGATTAAAATTAGAAGAAAAATACATTAAGGAAAGAAATCAAAGCAAAAACATTTAAGAACTAAGCTGGGTGAGGCTCTGGCAATTCACAAACCAAGGCCCATTTACTAGTGCCATTGTTGTTAAAAAACAGTTGAAAGTGCATGCGATTATATGAGGCAGAAAAAAAAGATTTGGTTTCAGATTGTAGTTAACTGAATCCCTAAAACACTAGCCCTTTTCTGCTGTAAATCCTACTGTTTTCCTAAAATTGCTACAGATCCATAACTGCTCTTTTACAGGGCTCTCAAGACCTTATATCACTGCATTCATCTTTAAATATTCCTGCTACATTTTTTCCTATGCATATACTACTTGCACTTTACTTTACTAGTAGATACTTTTATTTCCTTTTGTAAAAGCTGATCAGAATATGTTGCTTCCAAAAGAAAACTAATTATTTTAGAACAAACTGCTTGTGGCTTTGGGCTTGCATCTTCCAGAGTCTCCTTTCTCGCCCCTGATAAAACTAAAATGAAGAAGCAACAGCTATTTCAGAAATATGAATGTGCAACAGAGAACAGAGCAGCTTCTCTATCCCTCCTCCTCTTTGGGAAAAACATCCTCTGATATTTCAGCCACAAGCATTAGTGGTAAGAGGCATAAGATACAATCTGCTTGCATATGTATTTTGCACTAGACTTATAGGTGTAATGATAAGCAGCTGTTTTCTTCAGGGAATTTGGTCTCAATAATATTAATGCTCGTTAATATATTGCTGATTGTATAAATACAGTGTGCAGAAAATTAACAGATCTTACCTAGAGTATAAGCCGCAAAATTGAGAAGACCTACTATGACCCACACTTTGTTTGGAACATGCTTTTGTTCTGGTGCTGCAGGAAAGACAGTAATTCTGAGTCATTATTTCCCCTTGGAAAACATTTTTCAAACAAGAAGAAGAGTACATTTTAGTCATTAAGATCAGGTTCATTCTATTGCAGGCTTAACCAACCTGGAACTCTTCTAATGTTTCGGGACAATAATAAGTCACGGCAGCTGGTTAACAGTTGGCTGGTCTTGCCTGACCTCAAAAAAGCCTGGGTGAGAGGCTACTAGGAAATACTAGGACTGTAAATTAGAATGAGAAGTTTAAAAAAAATCCCAGAAGGCGGCAATGGCAAAGAGACACTATGATGTGGGAAACGTTTTCTAACATCATTACTTGCTTGTATCAGCAAACCTTTACTTACCATTGAATTCATAGCAGCTACCACCTAATTGTGGAATGCCACTCTTATTGCCATAATTATAGTGTAAAATAGTATTTTATTTATTCATTCATCACATTTCTACGCCGCCCACTACTTGTGACTCTGGGCGGCTGACAATAAATTTAAACTACAATTACAAGTTGAAATAATATGCAGATAAAACAACAGCAGCAAGATCAGTTAATCTGAAAGAAAGCTATTAGAATGGGTGAGCGCCAAAGCACTGAGGCTGAATTGGGAAAATAAAACGCTTCAATAATGGGATTAGCTGTGCTTCTTACTGAATTATGCCCCCTGCCCCCACCAAATCAAAACTTCTTGAGAAAATGTATCCTTCCTGGGACTCTCCTGATGCCTTGGACTGACAATTCCTCACCATTTGGCATAGGGCTAGGACTGATAGGAAATGGAATCAAAATCATCTGGAAAATGCTATATTGCATTTTTATATTAATAAATAAGGCTATCCTTGCCCTGTGAAAGACATGTAGAGCTTCCTTTCAAAAAGGAGTGTGTGTGGCCAGAAGAAGAATGAGATTTCATTTCCTTTCCATTTAATTAGATGTAGTTATTAAACTTTGGGTGTACATTCTGTGAATTTCTGCATACAAATCTTGGGGGGGGGGGCTGCATTCAACCCAGGGAACTCAAGTTATGTACTATTGCTCTAAACCCTTCTCAATACTTAGGGAAACGAAACAGCATTTCAGCTACTATAAAATATCATGGTTTTAATTTTTCAGTACTAACAAAAGAAAGCCTGGGTTTCCATCAAAATTGTATTCATTATTAAGTGAGACATGCTTATTCAGAAAGTGCTGATTCTTGAAAATAATTTGAACAGAAAGGACCCAAGATAATAGCACCTAGACTTATATACTACTCCATATTGTTTTACAGCCCTCTCTAACCGGTTTATAGAGTCAGCATATTGCCCCCAACAATCTGGATCCTCATTATACCAACCTTGGAAGGATGGAAGGCTGAGTCAACCTTGAGCTGGTCAGGATTGAACTCTTGGCAGTGGGCAGAATTAGCCTGCAATACTGCATTCTAACCACTGTGCCACCACAGCTACTACTACTATAATTACTTGTTATAACACAACTTTTGACATAATCTGAGGTAATTGTATATCAGTGAGAAGCAAAACATCCAGCTGACCTTGAAAAGTTAGTAGGATGATACTTTTTACCAGGTAATTCTGGGCTCACAGCCTAGATTGTAAAGTCCAAAAATATAAACACAGGAAGAAGGCAATGACAACTATTTTCCCTCTTATTGATAACAAACACCATGGATATTTGGAAATTTAGCTTGACTTGTTTTATTTATTCAATTTATTTGCTACCTCACAGCACAACACAACACAACACAACCTTGAGGGAGACTTGACCAGTGAGATGCAAGGTAAAACAAAGAATTTCTGTATTAATGAAGTCTCACATACTCTTGGCAAGAATTTAAATCCTTACTCTGTACTTTCACATAACTGATTTCCATTTCCTATATTTCTGCCAATTTTCATTCAGGCTTATTTTTAATATTAATGCATTATTAGCTAGCTCTGCATAAATTTTAAATCCCATTTGGGTCAAAATTCTGTGAGACCATGTTTTTCAAGAAAAATACCTTTAGGGAGAGAAAAATACATATTTTGCTCTCAATCTGAACTGAGTTTGTCCTTTCAGTTTGGAAAAATAGAGCCAGGAAGCAGCACCATTATAAAACTATTGTCATATTGGTTATTAGCTGGGCAGCAAACAGCAATGAAAGAACTAAACAACGGGAGATTTGTCTGCCCTCACGAAGATCCTTGTTTTGCAAACACAGAGGGCACCTGCTATACTATTTGCTGAGATGGACATCTTAAAACATGTGTATCTTCATATCTCACCCACATTCAATGATGGAAAAATAAAATTCTCTATTTCAAAACAACAAGAACCACAAAGGCATCTTTGTATAATTTCACTAAGGATAATCCTCCTTGTAGAGGAAAAGAGATCAAACAACATATTGCACTGAGTCAGACTTAGGACATGTTGCCGATTAACCACAATTAAAACTTAAATGTTACTCTTGGACAGTAAATGGATTGTGGCTAAGCCTACAAGTAGTCAATCCAATTAAGCATTACAATTAAATGACAAAAAAGAGCTTCAGCAAGAAGTTGCAATGTGGACTGCTCCTAATCAGTTTCCAACCAGCCATTCATGCTTTCTTCTATGAGTCAAACTTCTTCAATCTGATTTTCAATTCCTCCACTCAACAGAGTAGTCTGCAACCATGCAATTTTGGTTTGCTCTAATTTCTTTACTAAAAGCAAGATTGCACAATGGAAGCAAAAGTTTATTAAAATCAGTATCCTGTTCTCCTTGACAGCCAACTTTCTGAGCAGCGTATCAAATAAACCTGAGGATTAATTAGAAACTGGTATTTAAGGGCTTGCTAGAGGCAAAAGACAGCTACTGTATCCTATTTGGTAGCTAATTAGAACTTTGTTCAATTTCCCTAATATGCTTTGCAAACTTTTAATTGGTAACTATTATCCCTACACCTGATGGTGAAGAATCCCACATCTTAGATAAAGGAGTATTTTGTGAACCTTTAATCATTTAGTTTCTTTGGACACCTAGAATAATGGAGGAAAATTAGAAGTGCATTTTTGCAACACCATACGTAACTTTCTGCATCCCATTATTTCCTTCCACTTTTCATTATAGAGTAGTTCCAACACACTGATGACTTTTGATTCAGTGCAACATCTGAAATTATTTCTAACAATAAATCAATAAAATCAATAAAAAACGGGAAGTTCATTGGTATAATCTAGCGCAATCCAGTGTTCTGTAAGGCAGTTAAAACAATTCTGCACTACTAAATTTGAGTTTATTGGTTTTTATGGCATGCATCACAAAGGGTGTTTTCTTAATACTGTTTTGACTATTACTTCTTAATGCATTTTTCTTTTATTGCTGTTCTATTGTATGTTGCGCTAAGTCTGTGGATTGATGAAACAAAAAACTTAATTTCTTTTTTTAAATATATTATTATAAGGAAATATATTATCAACTAACATATTGATTAATTATAGAAATTAATTATTGATTGTTTTTAAATATATGAACCCAGACAACAAATTGTTCATTAAGCACTAAAGATTGTTATTGTAAAAAAAAAAGTTAGATTTCTTAATATAGTCTAGTCTCTAGAATTAGGTGGTTGGTTATGAAAGAGAGTGTAACTGTTAAGGTTGATCCAGAATGAGGGAAACCCAAATTCAAGTCTACCATCAGCCACAACTGCCTTCCCCAACCAGATTCAATCTGTCTAAATCATTCCTCTCAAGAGAAGCTGTGGGTAATCCCTCATTTTGGTGATGCAGGCCAAATGCAGGAAACACTAGCTCTTGGACACAGCTCCAAATTTTGGAACAGCCTTCCCATGTAGATTAAATTAGCCTCATCTTTTGGAAGGTTGTTACAATAGAGTTCTTCCAAAGCAGTTTGGGGGATTTATGGACATTACACTGAGTGTCAAGCCATGAGTAAATTGTGCTCGATATATTTTCTCTTTTTTATTATGAATGTTTTAATGTATTGCTTGTTTCTGTATGATTATAATTTTTATTAGCCTCCAGATTCAATAAATCAATGGTTATTACTATCCAGATTTATGCATCCTCGACCAATTCCCAGCTGCCCAGAGTCGTGTCAAACAGTGAGAGGGGCGGTATATAAATAAAATAAAATAATTTGTGAAGCCAGGTTAAAGCACCTGCATTATCAGGCACTAAACAGGTAGCTGGCTTACCAACTGGTTGTTTAACAAATATTTACACTTATGATGCCCTTGGACTTCCAGCTGTCGTAAAGCACTGTGCTATCCCCTGCAGTCATGTGATTGCAATCTGGGTGACTGGCAACCTGTCTGCACTTACAACTGGTTGCCAAGCGCCCTGTGATCACCATTTGCAACCTTCTCTGCTGGATTTCCCTCTTATCTCTGGAGGCTGGTTGAAAAAGCTGCCTGCTAAGGGGAGCTGAACTCCTTTAGTGGAGTGAAGGAATGGAGCTCAGATTCTGAAGATCTGAGCTATTCCTGCATGCTGCCAAAAGCATTCCCTTTCCCATGTGGAGGGGAGCTTAAATCCTTCAGCGGGGTAGAAAAATGAAACTCATATCCTGATGATTTAAGCTCTGCTTCCTGATCCCCGGGAAGGAGTTCCCTTCCATGCATGGAAGAAAGCTGACATCCTTTGGCAAGCAGCTCTTTCAGCTAGTTCCTAGAGATGAGAGCGAGCCAAAATGCAAGCAGGATTTTCAACTCTTGAGCAGAGAGGCAGCACAGAAGATAAGGAGTGTGGGATGCCTCAGGTGGGAGGGGAAGGCGGCCTGGTGCAGCTGCATGTGAGTGTCTCTTCATTCAGGGGCTGTAAATCCTGCTTGAATTTTGGCAGGGGAGATTTTCAGCTTCTGAATGGAGGCTCCCAGATTCCCTGCCCACCCCTCAGGCCTTACTGTCCATTTAACAACCACAGCCGGGAGTGCCAGGATTGTGATCACTTGAGCAAAGCAGTCATGGGGGGTCTCAGTCACATGACATCTTGCTTAACAACTGCTTTGCTCAACAACCAATCCCAATTGTAGTTCATTAAGTGAGGACTAAGGACTACCTGTAAAGTCCTTCACGGTTTGGCATCACAATATATGAAGGAATATTTCTTCCTGTAATTACCAATCGTAGTTTAAGATCCTCTTCGAAGAGGATATTCTCCCAGGATAATAATGGTTAGTGTGCCCTCCACAGTTGTTAAGTGAACCAATGATTTGCAGTGAGTGCGGTTTTGGCAAAAACTGGCATTATTCTGGTTTTTGGCAAAACTGTTGTAAAATGTGGTCCACAGGACAATGCAAATGGCTGTAAATGTAGTCCAATTGCCAAGTGCCCAAAGCACAATCATGTGATCTCAGTGTGTGTGTTTGTGTGTATATGTGAGAGAGAGAGAGAGAGAGAGAGAGAGAAAAGAGAGTGAGTAAGAGAGAGAGAAAGAGGCTATCAGAATATCGAATCTGGCTTGTAAGTCCCCCAAAGTAGGTCTGTCAGAACTTTGAACTGTTGCTAAGCAACCGTTCGTAAATCAAGTACTACCTGTACCTGTATTTTCATTCTCTCAGGTACTTTAATCAATTGATGTACTAATTGTTCTTACTGTTTTATATTTATAATGCATTTTAATTGTGACTTATCATATTTTAGTTTTCATTTAAAATCTCTACACACTTTTATGATTTCAATGTCCTGCAAGCAGCTAGATATATACCTGATTTTGAAGGACAGCATACATATTTTTAAAAGCCTGTAAAAAATAAATCGAGAAATTGGAAAACCTAAGAACACTATAGCAAGACTAAGTAGGCAATATTCTAGCAATACAAGGGCTCAGTTCATACATAAGGTTAAACCAGGTTATTTTACGCATCGTTTGTTGAGTAAATCTGTGTGGCCTGGCCATAGCTAAGTAAAACTGAGTTAGTCTGAATATCAAGCAAGGCCAAAATCAAACAGATATCAGTATCAAGAATATATTTTTCATAATTCTTGACATTCTTGTGATTATAAAGGCACACACAATTTAAAAATTGAATGAAACATCAAAGTCTTACCAGAAGCATAAAAATCAGGGTCAAAGTATGCCATGAGAAAGAAGTTGAAGACAAGTAGCAGGAAACCACAAAATGTTATCAAATTTGGGGCCAGCCACTTAGGGAAAATCTAAGAGAAAGCAAGTAAAAAAACACACAGAGAGGTCATATTAATGGACACGGTAATTTTCATCCAGGATAAATAAACAAGAAGAAAATAGCTATTCATTTGACATAAGCCTTTTTTCCTTATTGTTCTATAGCAGCAGAACATAAAATCCAGTCCACAAGGTGACTGTATGTCCAAATGATCAAGTTTTCTGAAGAAGGGAATCTCCTGGGTTAGTCACAGAGAAAAGGAAGGGGTCGTATTAATATTAAATGGCTTATATTTTTTTTTCCTACTTACAGAGAGTTAAACAAAGCCCAAGTGTAGCACAGAAAGCACACACAAACAGGGTGGACAATAGGTTTACTCACCTTAACTACAGTGTTCCAAAACGGATGCATGACATACAAAGAAAGAGGGTTGTTGTCCACAGCACTGTACTATAAAGGAAGCCAAGAGAACAGAGGATCAGCTGAAAAGCCTTAGAAAGTTCTTCCAGCAAGCTTACAAGTAGGACATCTGTATTCACATCACCTCACATTTCTCCAGAATCAAGCAACAGGTTGTTCTATGGAAGTGAGAAGCCTCTACATATTCTCTCTTTACAAACATTTCTGGAGAAGCATTCACTAATGCTCTTTGCACCTGACAACTACCCTTCAGGGCCAGGTTTCATAAAACTGGATAACTGTATTTTACTGCTCAGAGCACAACTGTTTGTAAATACCTTTTAATTTTACAACCTCAGGGTGAGGGATATAGAACACCTCTAGTAACATGATGGTTGTGTCAATTCCACAAGATCAATGACAGGAAAGATAGAGTACCGGCAGTAATCTATTCTGATTGATTAATAATGAGAAGGGCCATGTTATAGGTCATAATTAGGTTGGTCTTTCTCAGAATTGAATATTGTTATTAGTCACAATTCAATGGAGCAGATGTGACCGCCTGCTAATGTTCATGTAGCTGCTTGTCCTACAGCAACATTTAAAATTTGGCTAAGCATCCATATAATTAACTCACATCAAATTGTCAATCAAGCTTCCAAATTATGATTTTGTTTGTTTTGCTTTTCTCTCTGATGAATAAGAATTGCTTCCAGACAAATAAGGAGGGCTATGTTCAAGGGACTATCTATGAGTTCAATACATTTGGGTTGTGAGTTCGCATAAAGCAGTTTCTGGATGGTAGACAATGGAGCTTAACACACACATGCATACACACATAATTGCTTCAGGGTGATAGTGGGTGGTGGTATGTTCCTGGAAAGGATGAATGAAGCAGTCTGGGAGTTTATGCCAAGAGTGTATACTCCTACTGGAGTCACCCAACTAAACAAGTGGGCACCGACATCAGGCCGCAGCAGTATAGGAAGATGTTGATGGCACATGATCACAATAAAGACACAATTGCAAACAGTGCTGGGGAAGGCAATAGCAAATAATTCCTATCTTTTACCACCCCACCCTAATAAAGAATAATATACTGTAGTGCCAATTATGAACCCCTGAATCTGAATGGCACTCCACATGTTATTGAGGAAAAGCTGGAGATCTCTCAGAATTCTGATGATGTTTATGATGTGGCTACATTTAAATTTTCCATACTTCTTGATGCTGACATTACCATGCAGGAAAATCTACAAAGGCAGAATTGTAAGTGGGACCATGGAATATAAGAAGTATGAACATGGGAAAGTGGTGAAATATCTTGAAATTAGACTGAAAACAATCATAGTGTTGACAAAGAAGAACAGCATTGCTTTCATAGTCAGGAAGCAAACACAGCAGATAGGCACAATGAAACAATGACCAATTACTGTCAGTTAGATTTTGGGAATAACTCTTTAATATGATAAGTTATCCAGGATTATCTCTGGAAAGGGGTAGAAGAGATTTACCAGTTTTATGATCAAGTTTAATCTGAAATTGATTTAACAAAATGTCCTGCTTATGGAATGCCAAAGTTAGAAATATTAAGGAAGAAAATGTAGTTGAACTGTACAGTCAAGGAAACAAAGGAAGAGGAAAGCAATTTACCAGCTTCTGCCAATCTAATGATTCCTAAATCGCTGACAATTTCTCAAACAACTAAAACTACATCTACATACATGGACATCAATAGATGAGTCACAAAGAAATCAATCAACTACAAGGAGGTACAAGAACAAAGGTACAAGGAGGTAGAACAAAGATGTGGAACAGATCATAAGCTACTCCTATGCTACTCATGAGTGTGGAACAGATCATAAGCTACACCTATGCTACTACAATATTTCCATTCCATTTTTCTCCATGCAGCCTGACCACCAAATACTTTTTAGTCTCAGGGACCTCATTGCTTCTTTGGATCTTGACCATGAGAAAAAGAGGTGTTATGAAGCCATGCCTAGGTACATGTTAGAAGTGTGTGAAAAATTCTATTTAGCTTGGTTACTGATTATGTGGCATCACTTCAGCTGTAATTAAGTCTATCCACCTTGCTGCTAGTGATCTTCTTGTTCATTTTTCCTTCCATCTTTTCAGGACTTGGTAAGGAAACAGAGTTTTCGTGGTGTGTTCAAAATATGATAATTTGAGTTTGGGTCATTTGTGCCTTGTGTAAGAACTACGATCCATTTGTTTGTTTTCTTGGCTGTGCATGGTATTTTCAGAAGTCTTCTTCAAGACCAAAGTTCAAAAGTATGAGTACAGTACTCTTTCTACCCTACTTCTTCAGTATCCATCTTATAAGAGAAAAAGGATGGAAGCAATCAATTTCGGGAGGGTGGGGGTGTCCTTGGTGCTCTCTGAGCTTGCTTGTTTTCTTGCAGACATTTCATTACCCAAACTAGGTGAAATCATCAGTGCTAGTTTACACAGAAGCCATCAATTTCATCATGAAATGAGATCCCTGAGCTTTATTGATTGATTGCAGATGTTTCATCACTTAAATAGGCAATTTGATGATATTATCTAGTTGGGTAATGAAACATATGCAAGCAAACAACCAAGCTCAGACAGCAGCAACAATCCCACGATATCTGATTATAATGCCTCTACTGTAATAGTTAAGTTGTTGGATGCTGGAGTAAGAAATAGAATCCCCTTTCCTTTAGGCCCGTGGTGGCGAACCTATGGCACGCGTGCCACAGGTGGCACGCAGAGTCCTCTCTGTGGGCACGCACATCGTTGCCCTAGGCCAGAGGTAGGCAACCTTGGCTCTTTTATGACTCGTGGACTTCAACTCCCAGAATTCCTGAGCCAGCTGTGCTGAGGGGAAAGGAAGAGGTTGCCATGCTGAGCCATGCTGGCTCAGGAATTCTGGGAGTTAAAGTCCACGAGTCATAAAAGAGCCAAGGTTGCCTACCCCTGCCCTTCAGCTGGGTTTTATAAAACCTTTTCGCTTTAGACCTCCCGCCACCGTGTGCAAAAAAAAAAGGTTCAATCAATTTCAACTTCTCGCGGAAAAAAAAGATCTCGCAAAGTTGGAATTGATTGATTGAACTTTTTAGTCCCACCCAGTCTGCTGTTACCACTGCAGCCACGTCCACCCAATGGGCCACGCCCACCCAATTGGCCGCACCCACCCAATGGGCCATGCCCACCTGGCACCCGACGATACATAAGTGGGTTTTGAGTTGCAATTTGGGCACTCGGTCTCTAAAAGGTTCGCCATCACTGCTTTAGGCAGTTAAAATTCTTGATATGGTGAGAAATCAATATCATAGAAACTGGGTTGGCTCAGATATCTCTTGTTATTTTCAGCTGAATAAGAATAATTAAAATTAAGAATTGTGAAGCAGTATTGTCTCAAACACAACAATCAAAGGAAGCAGCGGCATACATCTAACAAACCCCTACTGCCCAATCTAACCCAACCAGAAGCAGCCCCATTAAAACTGAGCAATTGATTTCTCCCCCTAGATGGAAATATACAGATCCACCCCTCAAAGAAAACATGCAGACACCTAGCAAAGAAACAACACCAAATATCCCTAAAAAGGTCACATCAACAAACACATCTGAGACAAACAAAAAAGCACCTCAGACTGCACCTCCCCCCCAAAAGGCAAGTACTAGTGATAGGAGATTCTATTCTCAAAGGAACAGAATCAGCAATCTGCAGACCGGACACAGAATCCAGGGAGGTATGTTGTCTCCCTGGAGCAAAAATCAAAGACATGGCTGAGAACCTAACCAAAATAATTAGGCCCACAGATTACTACCCTTTCCTACTCCTTCACATTGGGACAAATGACACAACAAAGAAACTGAGCACACTACTGAGAGACTATAAGCAACTAGGCAATAAGGTTAAGGAGCTAGGAGCACAAGTAGTGTTCTCATCAGTACTCCCAACAAAAGGCCAACACCTATTGAGGGAAAAAAGAATTCTAGAAATAAACCATTGGCTAAAGGGTTGGTGTCGCCAAGAAAACTTTGGTTTCCTGGACCATGGACTGCATTTCCTACAGGCAACAAGGAGAAAGCAGAGCTGCTTAACTCATTCTTTGCATCAGTCTTCATACAAAAAGAAATTATAGCACAACATACCAAAAAAAATACTGTGAAAGACAAACTAGAAACAAAAATTAAAATAAGCAAGAAAGTGGTAAGAGAACACCTATCCGACCCTGACAAATATAAATCACCAGGATCCGACATATTACATCCCAGAGTTGTGAAGGAGCTAGCAGATGTTATCTCACAACCATTGCCCCATATCTTTCAAAAATCCTGGAGTACCAGGGAAGTACCTGAGGATTGGAAAAGGGCTGATGTGGTTCCCATCTTCAGGAAAGGAAAAAAAAACAGACCCAGGAAATTACAGACCAATCAGTCTAACATCAATACCTGGGAAGATCCTGGAAAAGATAATCAAAAAACAGATCTGCGAACAACTAGAAGCAAACAAAGTTATAACTGGTAGCCAGCATGGGTTTGTTAAAAACAGATCATGCCAAACCAATTTTATTTCCTTCTTAAGTGACCAAATTAGTAGACCAGCAAAATGCTGTGGACATAGTATGCTTAGATTTCAGTAAGGCATCCGACAAAATAGACCACAATCTACTGCTTAGTAAGCTAGAAAAAGGTGGAATAGACAACATCACCACCAGATGGATTTGTAGCTGACTGACAAACCGTACTCAACGAGTAGTCCTCAATAGTACTACATCCACATGGAGAGAAGCAAGCAGTGGGGTACCACAAGGCTCCATGTTAGGCCCAGTACTCTTCAATATCTTCATCAATGATTTAGATGAAGGAATAGAACGGGAACTCATCAAATTTGCAGATGACACTAAACTGGCAGGAATAGCCAACACCCCAGAAGACAAGCTCAGGATTCAAAAAGATCTTGACAAACTTGAACAATGGGCTCTATCCAACAAAATGAGTTTTAATGAGGAGAAAAGCAAAGTTTTACATTTAGGCAGGAAAAATCAAAGATATAAGTACAGATTAGGTGAGACCTGGCTCAAAAACTGTGAGAAGGACCTTGGAGTCCTAGTGGACAATCACTTGGCTATGAGCCAGCAATGTGCAGCAGCAACCAAAAAAGCTAATGCAATCCTGGGTTGTATAAACAGAGGCATAGAATCAAGATCACGCAATGTATTAGTACCGCTTTATAAAACCCTAGTGAGACACCTGGAATACTGCAACCAATTTTGGTCACCATACTACAAAAAAGATGTTGAGACCTTGGAAAAAGTTCAGAGAAGAGCAACTAAGATGATCCAAGGCCTGGAGACTAAAACATATGAAGAACGGCTGCAGGACTTGGGTTTGGCTAGTCTAAAGAAAAGAAGAAATAGGAGTGACACGATAGCAGTATTCCAGTATTTGAGAGGTTGCCACAAAGAAGGGAGGGGTCAAATTATTCTCCAAAGAACCAGAGGGCAGGACAAGAAACAATGGTTGGAAACTGATCAAAGAGAGAAGCAATTAAGGAGAAAGTTCCTAACAGTGAGGACAATTAACCAGTGGAACGGCTTGCCTTCAGAAATCGTGGGTGCTCCATCACTGGAGGTTTTTAAGAAGAGACTGGACAGTATAGGTATAGGTCAGTGATGGCGAACCTTTTAGAGACTGAGTGCCCCAAAACCGCCCCTGCCTCCCCACCTGCCCCGCTCTGCGCCCCGCCCCCGCTCCCCCGCAAGGCCACCCACCGCCTCCACGGCCCACCCACCACAGTAATTGCCCAAGCGGCCCAGCAGTGCCGTGGCAGCCACGCCCTCTGCCCGTGCCCCGCAGCATCATCTGCGTGCGACGGGACGTGAGGACGGAGTCTTGTCCCCGCTGCCCAGCTGCCATGTCCTTGGCTGGGCAGCTCCGTGCGGACCGTGCTCAAGGGCAACTCTCCTCCAGGGGGGCTGCTGGTGAGAAGGGGGCTGCGGGGGGAGGCGGGGCTGGGGCGACTGCGCGTGCCCACAGAGAGGGCTCTGAGTGCCGCCTCCGGCACGCATGCCATAGGTTCGCCACCACTGGTATAGGTTCTCCTGCTTGAGCAGGGGGGCTGGACTAGAAGACCTCCAAGGTCCCTTCCAGCTCTATTTCTATTTCTATTCTATTTCTATTCTATTCACTGGTATACATCATCTCTGTAAAATGATGGCTGATCCTTAGGATATGCCATCCTACAAATTCGCAGGCTTTCTGAAACAGAACTGTGTTTGGTCCCTAAACTGAGCTTCAGGTCATAATATCAAAACAGATATCAAAGAGAATGACGTATCAGACGTATAATTTTTTTTTTTAAAAAAAAATGAAGTTCCACAGATGTCTGAATCCTTATTTGCAAACTTGATATACACCAGAGAGAACACAAATTTACAAACTTTGGAGCCAATGGCTATACTGTATTCCATGTTTTCTTGAAATATTTGCAAAAAATTAACTTCAGGACAGACTGGTCCAAGCTGGAAAAGGGAAAAAGTCCTAATCTATCAATGGTAAACAAAATAGCAATAGCAATAGCACTTAGACGTATATACCATTTCACAGTGCTTTACAGCCCTCTCAGCGGTTTACGGAGTCAGCATAATTCCATTATTGCCTTAAGGACAAGCCACAGGTGACTAACTACACTTCTCTTGCTACATAGGAGCTAATGACAAGGGAGTTCCAGTGCCTTGTTGATTGATTTCTTTGACATTAAAAGGCACTAAAGGAACCCTCTGGGCTCTGCAATCTAAGGAAAGGCAGGTAAGAAATAAAGCATAGCAAATTGTCATTTATGTTCTCTTGATTGACTGATTATAGGCCACCGCGTTGGTGTCAACTCTAAGCAGCCAGAGATTTTCTCCGAACCTGATGCTTCATATATTTAAGTAGTCCTAAAGTTATGTCCGTAATAGAGCCCAGAATTTCCATTATATGTCATGACGGTCTTAAGCTGAGGCATCCACATGACTGACCCGATTTTCTGCAGCAGTCATTAAGCAAATGCAGCAGTCAAAGTAAACATGGCAGTCATTAAGCAAAAACAGAAATGCCAGTTTATGGCCAAAAATAATAATAATAATGGTAAACTGCAGTCATGTGACCGCAAGATGCTCCTAATGTGGGCCAGTTGTCAAGCACCCATGGGACTACCAAGCAGGGCAGCCATCAGAGCTTCAAATCTGAGTCATAAATACCTTTGGGGGACCCTGACATAACAGAACGGTCATTAACAGACCAGTTGTAAGTTGAGGATTACTCCATAGTAAACCTATGAAAAAAAAAGTTGAGATTTGTCAAAATAATAATCTTAAGGAAGACATTCTGTAGTTGTGTTTAAATACTAGCTTCACTTTTCAGATTATATTTTTAGAATGTTAACAATGGTTTTATTAGGACTACACTATCTGGTCCAACCCCATTTTTGCCCAATGGAAACCTCCAGGTCTGGTGCTTATTTGATGTAATGGGTCCCCAGCTCCCAAGCAGTCTTATTGCTACCACCTATGTGGCACTGACAAGCTACTTATGCTCTAACTTGGAAAAAAATACTTATCAGAGAATAACAAAAGTTGTAATCATTGTGCTCTTTCACCTAACTACACATCATTTATTCAATATCAATCTCTCCAACACCACAAATAATTACTCTCTTTTGAATGGGATTCCACTTTTCTGCCTCTCAGACATTTTGCTTTGCAATCCAGAGCCAAGTAGGAGATGCATACTGTTAGCCAGAAAGTAATTTTGGCCATCTAAAAATAACATCCTTTAAATGGATAGTTTTTGCTATGCCATTAGCATCATTTCCAGAAACCTTTGAGACTTATTGCCATCCTATTCACTTGGCCTATTCAATTGCAGCCTCACATTACTTTCAAAACAGAATATCCAAGACATTCAGGAGACGGTGATTCCAATTAATGGTGTGGAATATTTAACAGATTGTTTAGATCTTATTATTCCTCCTTTTAGATGCAAGAGAGAGCATTCTAATTATCTGGGCTAGGCAGAAAGAATTTTGTCATGCTGAATATACGATCATGAACACTGGATCAAATCCTGTAAAAGTAATCACACCCAGATATTCAAGCTAGGTAAGGAGGTATGTAATGAAGACTATTATTGCAATCTGCTCTGGAAATTAAAATTAGCAGCCACCAACCCAACCAGATGGAAAGGATTCTTCCTGTAGTTCAATGATCAGCACTATTCAGTACTAACTACAAGGTTTTAATCTCAAACGTATATGGCACACAGAACTCTTGGTTTTTCAGAAAAACATAGATAGCACAAAAGATTTGATGTCTAAAAATGCACAACTGCAAATGTTCTGGTTCATCTTAAAATCTGTACAGCTCTCATGAGTAATAAAGGCTACTTAAATGAAAAGTTACCAATTCAAAAAAGTGATTGGGTTATTTTCCTGAGGTATCCTAGCAGCCCCAATTCAAGCTGCACTGTTCTGTTTGTCTATTGTTTAGTTCTAAATCACAAGGTGGAATCAAATTACTCAAGGAAATTCTTTTGCAGAAAAGAGAGGGGAAAAAGCAAATCGAGTCTAGAAGGTAGATATTCAAGACTATTCATAGTAGACTATAATCTTTATGCCATAAAGAAGATTAAATGTTAATTTAATCCCATGATAGGAATACTTGAAAAATAGTCTTGTGTAATACCCCCACACATACACAAATATATAGGCAAGCGTAATGGTATGTGAGGAAAGACCTTGGGAGATGGGAATGGTCATATAAGAAACAGCATAATATCAAGTGCAGCTGGACAGAGGGTGGGGCAAGAGGCTCAGAAGGGAACCCCCCCCCCCCCAGCTTCTCAGGCTATAAAGGAGAAGGCAGGAGAATCTGCTTTCAGACTTCCAAGGTGTTACTACTATAATTTTACACTAAAGTAACTTATCTGGTCTTATTTCTGTCTGATCTATCTGGTAAGACTGACAGCAGAGAATGGGGCTTATGTTCATCCTGTTACTGAACAATACACCAGTTCTGTGTTACAAGCGAACACTATGGACCTATGATGCAAAAAAAGATTGGACAGATTTATACCTTGGGTTAAACTGACATCTTAATCAAGATTTACTAATCATGTTACAACTTGCTGGGTTCACAAGCAGATCTTTATACAGCTCAATTCCCATATGAAAAGAGATATATTTATCTAAGTTTTGAGCAGCTCTGGTGCTATCAATCCATCAAACTAACATTCCATTTAAAAAAAAACAGAGGCAGGAAAATGAAGATTTGAGAAGATAATTGTGGAACAGCCTTTCTTTCAGGGAGAGTAGTTTAAGTACTTGCTTGCCTTGGGTTTCTTGTTAGCATCCCTTGAAACCTTTTGAGATTGCAAATGGCAAACTCTAAATAACAGGCATTTGTCCAGATGTGATTGACAATCAGTGGATGAAAATGTCTCAAAGATGCATTCTGAGAACCAAGTCCTCTGGGCCAACTACAGCAATATCTTTAAGGTAGATCATTAGCTTTCAAATTTACAGAGCGCAAATATAATTAAATGACCATAAAATCCTGAAAATTTGACATCATTATTAAAGCTATCTCAAAGGTCACCGAGCCAAAAAAAATCAGATGATGTGCCTAATAAATTATCTTTATATGAATATATTTTTATACCATTGTTATGGCTCCAATAATAAAAAAAACCTTTAGATCGTATCTAATAATAGCATGATTTTTTTTCAAGATAATTGCATATTACATATATTGAATATATATGTATTGAGAATACAGATAGCTCTCGACTTGCAACCATTTATTTAATGGTTGTTTCAAAGTTACAATGGCGCTAACTCCCTCGTAGTTGCAACATCCCACGGTCATTAAGAGCCGTGATGACGCAGTGGTTAGAATGCAGTATTGCAGGCTAATTCGGCCGACTGCCAGCTGTTTGGTTCTGACTGGCTCTAGGTTGATTCAGTTTTCCTTCCTTCCAAGGTCGGTAAAATGAAGATCCAGATTGTTGGGGGCAATATGCTGACTCTGTGAACCACTTAGAGAGGGCTGTAAAGCACTGTAAAGTGGTACATACAGTAAGTCTAAGTGCTATTGGTATTTGATTTGCGACATTCCTAGCTGGTTTCCAACAAACAAAGTCAACGGGTGAAGCCAGACTCACTTAATATTTGCATGATTCACTTAACAAATGTAGCAAAAGGTCATAAAATTGGCCACGGCACACATGACAGCCTTGCTTAACTATGAAAATTCTGGTACCAACTGTGGTCATAAATTGAGAACTACCTACACATATATTCTTAATTCAGGAAAAAAAATTATAAAAAAGAATTTATTTATTTCAATTTCAGGAGTGTAAAGATGAAGATTCCCTCGTGCCTAGGTCTTTATGTGGTTTTCTTAGTAACAAGAGAGAAGTGATCTGCCAGGGCCTTGGACAAGGATGCTTTTTTGACTGCATAGTCTAACTTAAGCTTTAGGATTCCCTGGTGGTTTTCCTTCCAAGTAGTAAGGAGATACAAACCTGATTAGTTTTTTTCCCAAGGTCAGCAAACTAAAGTTGGATGAATTCAAAATCTTAAAAGTAGCACTGTTCTGATTTGTGAAGTCATCTTGAAAATTAGTTTAAATATTTCTTTTATAATATATGTTGACAGTTGTTTGCTTTACAGTTTCCTGTTTAACAAGTTGCTTTATCTTTGTAGTATTAATAAATTAAGAAAAGAAAGAAAAGCAGCTTACTAAGCACTTTAGCTAATGCATAAGCTGGGAAACCCTGTACTCAAACTTGCCTCTTCTAAAATTCCCTTGGGCAATTCAACTTCTTTCATCTGTAATATTGGCAGTGACTTTCATCATACTGATGTAAATATTATAAATGGGAATGCAAGCATAGTGAACATATCTTGGGAGTATATCTGTTGAGCATTATGGCAGACACATGAATTGCACAGAAAAAAATATTAGCAAGAGACATGTCAGGCAAACTGACCAAACACTGCTTATCCATTCAGACTAGGGAATAATGACCTCCAAGTCTTGTTCCAACGAGGAAAAGGGAGAAGACAGTTCAAGATTCACTTAGCAGGAGGTAATGTACAATAAAGCTACTAGTGTAATCTTTAATTAATATATGCTTTCAATAGTGTCTGCCCTATTTCAAAATGCTGGCTCTGTTTTTAAATCTCTACAGCAGCAACTTTTGCAATTCCAGTCCAGAGAGGAGCAGTACAGAAACCCACTTCTTTGAAATGCAGTGTCATCTCCTTTAATAGGGAACAAATTACCTAGATATAGATAAGAGTCAAGATATGATAAATAAAAAAAAGTGTTATTTCCCCAATAATCGACATTTATTATGCATATATGTGTGTGTGTGTGTGTGTGTGTGTGTGTGTGTGTTCAATGACACAGTCCTCGATCTCCGGGAGAAATATAAACCAGCTGTTTATTGTTAAAAAGTTTAAAACAATAAAAACAACTATTTACAATATTAAAATAACTTAGCTTTCGCTGGTCCCCTGCCAGCGTCTTCAGAGTGAAGTTTTGGGGTGGAGATTACTTTTATAAACCTTGCTAGCCTAATTGCTTACTCATTGACTGTGTGATAGGGCCATCCGTCCTGGCTGACCGTAATTGCCTTAATTGCCTTAATTGTCCCGCCTCCACCCCAAAACTTCACTCTGAGGACGCTGGCAGAGGACCAGCGAAAGCTAAGTTGTATATATATATACACATACACACATATACACACACATATACACATAATTAAGAAAAACAATCGAACACTAGGATAAGTACAAACAAAAACTGTTTAATAAACTTAGCTTTCGTCGGCTAACTGCCAACGTCGTCAGAGTAAAATGCCGGAGATTCGGAAGCTTGCTTATAAGACCAGCTGTTTTTGCGCTCTGCTCATTGAGCGAGTCACCGGGCCCCCCCCGCCCCAATTGGCCGTATTATTTCTAGTTGTCGCACATCCGTCCGTGTGCTCCTAGGCTCGGGAATCATCGCTTCTCTTGTTGTCACTCTCTTTGCCTGCCTCGTTCGTGTCCGATCGAGTGCGGACGGGACACACCCGCACACCGGAGCGTGGACGACGGAGTAGAGCTGGGAGTGGGGCAGTAGCCAGTTCGGCCGAACGAGTGTGGATGAGATGGAGGGACGGGATGTGTCTGTGCACACGCATGGCCGTACGGAAAGGAAAGCCGGAGGAAACAGGGCCAGCAGGGATAGGCAGCGGAGGGCCAGAGCAGCAGGTAGAGGAATGGGACAAAAAGGGGGAGGGCGACAATGGAAAGGCAGTGATGATGCCGGACCCGGATGTGCGGCCCGGAATGATCATGGGGGGGGCAGTTGAGGGACACATCAATGGTGGTGGCATTAGGAAGGATAGGATCGACAAGGATGGGAGGGAGTGAATCCAGGAACGAGTCAGCAGGCAGCCCAGCTAACCGAAGGCAGACGAGGTGGAGGAACAGGACGCGGCTGTGCGGGCGCGCATCCTGGCACGAAGGGAAACTGGAAGAAATAGGGCCAATGGGGACAGATGGTGGAAG
Source organism: Azemiops feae (assembly GCA_023970755.1). Taxonomy (NCBI): domain Eukaryota; kingdom Metazoa; phylum Chordata; class Lepidosauria; order Squamata; family Viperidae; genus Azemiops; species Azemiops feae. Next base: position 726,477 of record JALGBA010003869.1, on the reverse strand, counting down.
GTTAGACAAATGGGTGGAACAATACAAACAGGAGGGGAGCGGTAATAGAAAGGCATCGATGATGCCGGACCCGGCCGTATGGCCCAAAATGCTTACAGGGGGATGGGCGGTGGGCACGTCAACGGCAATGGCACCAGGAAGGATAAGACTGACAAGGAGGGGAGGGAGTGAATCTGAGGGCGAGTCAGCAGGTAGCCTAGCTGAGCGCAAGCGGATGAGGCAGGGGGACAGGACGCGGCTGTGCGTGCGTGCGCACATCCAGGCATGAAGAAAGACCGGAGGAAATAGGGCCCAGAGGGACAGATAGTGGAAGGCAAGAACAGCGGGTGGATCAACAGGATAAGAAAGAGAGGGGGGGCAACAGTGGAGAGGCATTAATAGTACCGGATCTGGGTGCACAGCCCAGAATGACCATGGGGAGACAGTCGGCAGATGCATCTACGGCAACAGCATTAGGAAGGATAGGGTTAGCAAGGATGAGAGGGAGTGAATTCAGGAGCGAGCCAGCAGGCAGCCCAGCTGATCGTAGACAGACGGGACAGAAGGACAGGGCAGGGCTGTGCATGCGCACATCCACACGTGAAGGGAAACTGGAGGAAACAGGACTAATAAAGATAGACAATGGAAGACAGGAGCAACAGGTAGACAAATGGGATAGAAAAGAGGGGAACAGCAGTGGAGGGGCATCTGTGATGCCGGATCTGGACGTGCGGCCCAAAATGAGCACGGGGGAGCGGCTGGAAGGCATACCAACAGCAACAACGCCAGGAAGGAGAAGATTGACATGGATGGGAGGGAAAAAAGTTGTGGAACTGGAGTGCAAACAAGGGGAGGCGGGACAATTAAGGCAATTACGGTCAGCCAGGACGGATGGCCCTATCACACGATCAATGAGTAAGAAACTGGGTTAGCAAGGTTTATAAGAGAACTCTCCACCCCCAACCACTCTGAAGATGCTGGCAGTGGACCAGCGAAAGCTAAGTTTTTTAGTATTGTAAATAGTTGCTTTTATTTTTTAAAACCTTTTAACAATAAACAGCTGATTTATATTCCTCCTGGAGTTCGAGGATTGTATATTATTGAACAGATATGCTCGGGATTTGGATTTTTACAGTCATAATTGGTAATTCGGGTTTTCTCCCGCGTAAAATTGAAAATGTCTTGGCAACGTTTCGACGAAGTCCCATTCGTCATCTTCAGGCTGGCGTCTTCGGCTTCGTGCTTCTAGGAGCAATGTGTGATCGCAGCTGTTTCTTCCTTTTAACTGCCAGTGGGGGTATGAACTGATTGGGTGGGAGCTTGGCTGTGTTCTGATTGGGTGGAGGTGTGTTATGATTGGTTAGGGGCTTGGCTGTGCTCTGATTGGATGGGGGGTTGGCTGTGCTCTGATTGGATGGGGGTGTGTTCTGTTTGGGTGGGGGCGTTGTGCTCGGATTAGTCTGAGTTGCAGGGGGATTTGAGATGGAGAGCTGCGTTGCTGTTGTTTGGCTTCGCGTTCGTGGTCGTGCCATATCTTCAAGGTGGGTGTCAGTTTGCTTCATGTATGGATTGGAGGGGTTTAAAATGGCTAATGATGCAGCTGTGGTCTGGTTTCTGGTTTGTGGTCGTGCCTCATCATCGGTGTGGGTTTGGGTTTGCTTTTTGCGTGGATGTGTGGTGGTGACATCCTGTGTGGTTTTCGTGAGTGTGGGTCTAGTGTCATTCTTTGTGTTAGGGACTCGTTTGTCAATAAGGGTGGGTTTCCAAATGGCTGGTAGGCGGGAGGTATCATCTCGTTTATTCATGCTGTGTGGGCGTTTTTCTATCTCGATGGCTTCTCTGATTATTCTGTTGTTAAAGTGTTCAGTTTTGGCGATAGTTCTGGTATTTTTAAAGTCAATTTTATGTCCTGTGGCTTTAAGGTGTTGGACCAGGGAAGAAGTTGGTTCCTCTTTTCTGACTGAGTTCTTGTGTTCTTCAATGCGTGCACTTATTCTTCTGTTGGTTTGTCCGATGTATGTGGTGGGGCAGGCGGTGCATGGGATTTCATATACTCCTTGATTTTCTAACTCAATTTTGTCTTTGGGGTTTCTTAGGATGGTGGATATTTTTCGGTTTGTGCAGAATGCTGTCTTGATGTTGTGTTTGTGGAGGATCTTGCTGATTTTGTCTGTGGTGCCTTTTATGTATGGGAGGAGGGCTTTGCCGTTTTCTTGTTCTATGTCTTGGATTTTAGTGGGGGTTTCTTTTTGGATTAGGTTGGTAATCTTATTTCTTTGGAATCCATTGGATGTTAGTACATTAGTGAGAGTGTGTAGTTCGGTTTTTAGGTGTTGTTCGTCAGCTAAGCGTTTTGTTCTCGAGATGAGTGTCTTGGCTACGGAGTTGATCTGTGCTGGGTGGTGGTGTGAGAGTGCGTGCAGATAGCAGTTTGTGTGTTTTTTCTTCTGGTAGATGGTGTGTCCTAGGGAGCCATTGGATTTCTTGTAGACGAAGACATCCAGGAAGGGAAGTTGGTTGTTAGCTTCTGTTTCCATGGTGAACTGTATTTTGGGGTGTAGGCTGTTGAGGTGTGTGAGGAAGTTGTCTAGTTTTTCTTTCCCATGTGGCCAGATTATGATCTACGTATCTGAGCCAGAGTTTGGGTTTGTGATCAGATTTTTCTAGAGCTTGGGTTTCAAAGTGTTCCATGTAGAGGTTTGCAATGACAGGTGAGAGGGGTGATCCCATGGGTGCTCCTTCTATTTGTTTGTATTTTTGTTGAAACATTGCCAAGACACTTTCAATTTTACGCGGGAGAAAACCCGAATTACCAAAGACCTACATACAAACACCTGTGAAAACCTCAGAAAACATATATATATATGTGTGTGTGTGTGTGTGTGTGTGTGTGTGTGTGTGTGTGTATGTATATGTATATGTATATATGTATATGTATATATGTATATATAGATATATATAGATATAATATATATATATATATATATATTTTTTCTGAGGTTTTTTCACGGGTGTTTGTATGTAGGTCTTTGGTAATTCGGGTTTTCTCCCGCGTAAAATTGAAAGTGTCTTGGCGACGTTTCGACGAAGTCTCATTCGTCATCTTCAGGCTGGTGTCTCTTCGGCCTCGTGCTTCTAGAAGCAATGTGTGATCGCAGCTGTTTCTTCCTTTTAACTGCCAGTGGAGGTATGAACTGATTGGATGGGAGCTTGGCTGTGTTCGAGACACTCATCTCGAGAACAAAACGCTTAGCTGACGAACAACACCTAAAAACCGAACTACACACTCTCACTAATGTACTAACATCCAACGGATTCCAAAGAAATAAGATTATCAACTTAATCCAAAAAGAAACCCCCACTAAAATCCAAGACATAGAACAAGAAAACGGCAAAGCCCTCCTCCCATACATAAAAGGCACCACAGACAAAATCAGCAAGATCCTCCACAAACACAACATCAAGACAGCATTCTGCACAAACCGAAAAATATCCACCATCCTAAGAAACCCCAAGGACAAAATTGAGTTAGAAAATCAAGGAGTATATGAAATCCCATGCACCGCCTGCCCCACCACATACATCGGACAAACCAACAGAAGAATAAGTGCACGCATTGAAGAACACAAGAACTCAGTCAGAAAAGAGGAACCAACTTCCTCCCTGGTCCAACACCTCAAAGCCACAGGACATAAAATTGACTTTAAAAATACCAGAACTATTGCCAAAACTGAACACTTTAACAACAGAATAATCAGAGAAGCCATCGAGATAGAAAAACGCCCACACAGCATGAACAAACGAGATGATACCTCCCGCCTACCAGCCATTTGGAAACCCAGCCTTATTGACAGACGAATCCCTAGCACAAGGAGCAACACTGGACCCACACTCACGAAGACCACACATGATGTCACCACCACACATCCACGCAAAAAGCAGACTCAAACCCGCACCGATGATGAGGCACGACCGCGGACCAGAAACCAGACCACAGCTGCATCATTGGCCATTTTAAACCCCTCCATTTCATACGTGAAGCAAACTGACACCCACCTTGAAGATGTGGCACGACCACGAACGCGAAGCCAAACAACAGCAATGCAGCTCTCCATCTCAAATCCCCCTGCAACTCAGACTAATCTGAGCACAACAGGGCCCCCACCCAAGCAGAGCACACACCTGCCAATCAGAGCACAGCCAACCCCCCATCCAATCAGAGCACAGCCAAGCCCCTAACCAATCAGAACACACCTCCACCCAATCAGAACACAGCCAAGCTCCCATCCAATCAGTTCATACCTCCACTGGCAGTTAAAAGGAAGAAACAGCTGCGATCACACATTGCTTCTAGAAGCACGAGGCCGAAGAGACACCAGCCTGAAGATGACGAATGAGACTTCGTCGAAACGTCGCCAAGACACTTTCAATTTTACGCGGGAGAAAACCCGAATTACCAAAGACCTACATATATATATATATATATATATATATATATATATATATATATATATACATATATATACACATACATATATACACACACATATACATACATACATATGTGTGTGTGTGTGTATATATGTGTATTCAAAATTTTGTGGCTGACAAAGAATTAGTGGGAGACTAGTATAGCTATTTCAAGCTCTTTAGCTCTCATGAGCTTGAAATAGCTATACTAGTCTCCCACTAACTCTTTGTCAGCCACAAAATTTTGAATTTATAGTATTCACAGTATGTGATGTCTGCCTGCAAAATATGCTCCTAGATTGGAGCGAAACGCAGAACAGACTGATTTATCCTATACTTGGCAGACCGGGTGCTCCAGCCAACACATAGATATGTATGTATGTATGTATGTATGTATGTATATGTATATGTATATGTATATTTATATATGCACATATCAGTAAATACACACAAATCAATCTCACAGAATTTTTACTGGAATGGGGTAGACATATTCTTATCAACAATAAGTGAATTTACTGCAAGTAATATCAATTTGTTTGACCAATCATGTAGACAAATAGAAAATATCAAAACTAATACTTTCTTAAAATGTCACAAAAATAAAAATCTGCTTTTGTATTCAACTTTCACTCCAAACAATAGCATATATGCCACCTTGAGCAATGATTTATTCTTGAAGCAACAATAGAGGAAAACCATTAATAGATATTTTAATTAATCAGAAAATGAAAGCAAAAAACAAACCCCATAAGCAGTAATTCTATTACATCCCCTGCCTATTTGCAGGAGATCCATTGATCCATTCCTCAAGCTTGAGCAAGCTCCTGTTCTTTTTTCATCTTTGTCTGAGCTAGATCTGAAACTTTCTTTTTGCCAATACATTATACATATGCGTTGTATATATTATATAATTCTGAGCAAGCCCACTAAAATTACAGAATTAAGAACTATGACCATCTCTGAGAAAAGTGCTTTCACATCAGGCTTATAACATCAGAAGGAACTCTGAATGGCATGAAACAGCACAGCAACATTTTTCCTTTATCTTGCTGATTTTAATCAATTTGGCTCCTCGTCCCCAAATATGACTTCATCCACAGATTCCAGAAGAAATAGTATGGTTTGAAGCTAGGATTAGAAGCTACGAGAGCAGCACTCAGAAATATAGAGATTCTCCCAGCACAGATTTGATGACTTCTTTCCAAATGAAAAAAGATGAGGAGGAGCCAGTGCATGCAAGTAGAACAGGCTGAGCAAAGCCCTGCATTTTTCTTTAATCTGCAGTATATCAATTTAACCTACTAACAGGACAGCAAGAAAAAAAAGCTTGCTGCCAAATGGCAAAATCCAGAAAGTGCCATTCACAGCTCTACACTTGTCTGCACCCTGCAAAGAGCCAACTGTGCATTGAATAAGTGCAATCATTACAGAGGAATCTCTGAGGACCAGCTAACAATCTAATTCAGTGAGATATAGATTTTCTATAAAAAAGGATCAGTGCAGATCCCAGCCAATAGTCCCTTGACAAAAACATTATGATTTTTTGCAAATCCAAAATCAGAGATCTGAAACTGTGACTGACTGTACTGAAGCCATATTGAGAAATGATCCTGTTTGGGATGTTCTGATTTACTACTGAATTGATTTACATTCCATTTTTCATAGAAGATATATTACTGTATGTCATAAATTCATCATCTGAAAATTAGTATAAAAATAAACCTGTCTTTTAAAACAACGATTTGAGCATTGAATATTCCAAATTACAAATTCCCAGAATGTATTATGTATACAGGTAGTCCTCGACTTACGACCACATTTGAGGGCCAGATTTACATTGCTAAGTGAGACAGTTGCTAAGTGAGTTTTGCCCCATTTTATGGCCTTTCTTACCATAGTTGTTAAGTGCTTAAACAGCTTAAACAATTGATAAATGGTCATAAGTCACTTTTTTCAGTGCCGTTGTAACTAAACAAATGATTTTAAGTCGAGGCCTATCTGTAAATGCTAGAGTAGACGGGACTTCACTTAGTTGTAACTATGTCCTTCTAAATCTAAAATATTCAAAGGAATTTCCAGAAAAGAAACAGCAACCCAACTGACTAGGGCCAAGGAAAAACAGTTGCAGAGGTGGCTGTTCCTTTGTTTAACTAAAGTTAGGTCAGAACAACTGATGCAATGTAAACATGACTCCAGGGGTGAAAAAGGTCTTTCTTGAGACTTCACACTTATTGGAAGTGCTATGCCCCATACAATCTCTAGGCGTGCCAGCATTCCACTAGTAAATATATCTGTAAGCTATTTAATGCACCTTCTCGAACACCAAGTCAAATGTCCAATCCCTCAGAGTGCCTGTATTGCTCTCCATACTTATAGCTAATATTGTATTCAACACAATACATGGATAGTGAAAAATACATGAAATGATATATATGATGTATATTCTCCTCTTTTCAATTTTCACGGGAAGCCAAATTATGGCTCAACCTGTGCAAATGGCTGCAATTTTGTTCGTTTTTTTGGGACCTTGCAACCTGTGCAAATTGCTGTGATTTTATTTGTTTGTTTGTTTGCTTGCTTACTTACTTAGGAGCTTCCCATGAGGCAAAAATGAAAATATTACATACATAAGTTTAAGAAGGTATTAACTCTGTCCATTTTTCATTAATCTCTCCTCCTCACATGCTATTTAAGATGCTATTGGGGTGCGTCTTAAATTAGAAAATATTTCAAATCAAAACAAATTATTCTCAACCTAATAGAGAACTGATCATGAAATAATGGAGATTTGTAGCTATCATCCATATCTAGCTAAAAAAATTACACTGATTGACTTTAAACATAGCAATATTGCACATATTATAGCAAACTGCTTGTAATAATAACAATACACTTTACATTGATGGTGCTAAATACAACATAACTTCAATATTAGCCATCTCAAAAAACAATCACAGGGCTAAATAATTTAATATTTTTTAGAAGCCAGAAATAAATTCAGTATGCATAAACCCTGAGTGACCTAAGGACATCCAATACAGTTATTGGCATTTTAGGACTTCTTACTTAAGATATAAACAACTGGGAGATATTCTCTAATCTGCAGTCCATGTTTTTAGAATTTCCAAGATAACATACTATTGAACAATCTCCTCAAACAACCATTTTCTACACTGGTTACTAATAAAAGCAAGATTGGCAAATTTCCAAGGATTTAGCCACTGAATTGTATGAATATAGAAACCAGGAAATTGGATACTGAATTTTGTTTGTGGACTTCAACTCCCAGAATTCCTGAGTCAGCATGGCTGGTTCAGGAATTCTGGGAATTGAAGTCCACAAGTCATAAAAGAGCCCAGGTTGCCCAGGTTGCCTACCCCTGTCCGAGACCTAGACTGAAGATACAGTGCTGACTGTTCTATGTTTGGTTGGATGATTGACTTCCTTGTTTCAACCGCTTTGATTCTGTACATTAATTTTCTTAACATCCTCCTGACATACATTTTACAGTATTTATTTTTAAACTTCACATATTTTGCAAAAACATAACTCCAAAGCGGATTTTAGCTATTTGTCGGGTTCAGGCTGCAAAGGAAATCAGCTTAAAGAAAGGGCTCAACTTCATTCCTTAGCATTGTAAGGCTACAAAAGACTCCTGTTTGAATTCCACACTGCTGGTGCAGAGGCCACTGAAGGAGATGGCCTAATAGTTTGACTTAAGAGTTTATTGCAAGATTAGGAGAAAACTCAAGAATATCAGGCTCCAAATCCCAAGAAAGACATAGTGAGTTACTTCAGTTTCCTTTACAGGTAGTCCTCGACTTACAACCATTTGTTTAGTGACCATTCAAGGTTACAACGCCAGTGAAAAAAGTGACTTATGACCGTTTTTCACACTTACGACCCCATGGTCATGTGATCAAAATTCAGATGCTTGGCAACAGGTTTATTCTTAGGACGGTTGCAGGTCACCTTTTGTGACCTTCTGACAAGCAGTCAATAGGGAAGCCAGATTCACTTAACAACCATGTTAGCAACTACAGTGATTCACTTAACAACTGTGGCAAGAAAGGACATAAAACGGGGCAAAACTCACTTAACAACTGTCTCTCTTAGCAACAGAAATTTGGGATTCAATTGCAGTCGTAAATCAAGGGCTATCTGTATTGTTCCTCACCTATGGATAGAAAGCTTGCCGACTAAAGCAAACTATTTGCATGATTAAAGATACACTCTGAGAACTGCTAGGGAGGAGCTGTCTTGACCTTCTTCCTCCCAACCAAACTATCGAAATGTCATTGATTTGCTCCTCTGGAATGCAGCCCCTCCCTTCTGGGAATCCAGACTATACTCCACCACAAGAATGACTTAAAGGCAATGAAGACCACAAAGTTTAAATTTTAACCATTTAATGACAATATATATTTTCTTGACTACTGTTCATTCAATCAATTATAAAGTCATAACTTAAAATTTGAATATATGTGAGTATACAGACAGAGTATGCAGAATAAGGAAGATACAGGGAAGTAAGAAGATTGTTAGAAGGTACAAGTATGCAAAGCTTTGTATGCCAAAGGATCCAGTTTTGGCATATCCTGTTTTTCCTCCTGAATGAACTCATCCAATCTTTCCAGGAGTTTTCAATTATTCCTGGAAGTGGGCAGAAAGTCATTCAAAGATTTTCAAACCTGTAGCTGATTTCAAGAATCTACTTTAATAAGCACAGAAATCATGAATTGATTAGTCCTGGCGGGGGGGAAACAGGAATTTTTAGAGAGAGATTGCTGTAATTGTTTTTTGTTTGTTTAAATGTGGTATGAGATACTACAGGGGAATGTTACTGCCACTCCTGGAAACACACTCCTGGAGAATGATTTAGATAAAGCACTTCTTGATGGTTCTTGAGAAAAGTGAGTATACAGTATGTGTGGCACTTATTTTTATGACATATTGTAGACAATTCAAAAATTTGACCATAGTTTTTTTCGCATTTGAGAGGTACCCTTTTCAGGACTCACTGGATATTAGCAATTTCATAATTCGCTCAATCATCTGTTCAGTTTTATCATGTAGATCCCAGTTTTGCAACATAGAGTACATTAGTACATTTAAACCCTCATATTACTATTTCTATGATTAAAACAAAAACGTGGCATCTTTGTTGAGATCCAAGACTATAAAATATGCAGTTAAATTATTAGAAGGCTTTCTTCCAAATTCAGTAAAACTGGAACGGAATGCCTCTTTTGTTGACAACCTATTTTTGCTCCAGTTTTACGTCTTCTCATTTCTATTTACTATAACACACAGCTCATATACTGTAGTTTTGTTTCTTTGGCTATTTCACAAAACATAAAAATAAGGAAACAAATCCAACTAAATAGCAAAACAAATTTAAGTTGGTATGATTAAATTCTTTATATTTAACATTTAAAACTAAAGAAGTTTCAAACATATTTCAGCAGGCTTTTCGACTGCAGGTATGCATCATGGTAAGCCATAGTATAGTTGTGTGGAAGATTACAATAATGCTTATTCATAGCTAAGCACATTGTCCAGTGTTTGTTCAGCAAATCAGGCCCTCTGGCTTATTCAGTGAAAGAAACCAGAAACAATCCTCTCCTCTCCCCCACCTCCCCGGTATAAAATCCTCGAACTCTGGGATAAGTATAAAACAGCTGATTATTGTTAAAAATGAATAAAAACAATAAAAGCAACCATTTATAAAATTTAAAAATCGACTGTCTTAGCTTTCCCTGATCCACTGCCAGAGTAAGCGTTAGGGGGTGGGAGTTTGCTTATAAATCTAATTGACTCAGCGCTCTACCCATTGATCGGGTAATGGGCCCGCCTGTTCTAACTGACCGTAGTTGCTCTAGTTGTCCCGCATCTCCTTGTCCACATTTTAACCCGATCGTCCTCTTTCTTCCCATCGTGCCTTTCCTTGCCTGTTCTGTTTTGCCCCCTCCGGTCAGTCCTGCCTCTCCTTGCCTTATCTCATCCCCTGGCATGTGTGCTAATTCTGGGGGTCCCTCTCCCCCTTTTTCTATCTTCCCCGCCTGCCTTTCCTGCATTCGGCCATGTGGTGTTTCTGCCGATCTATCCTCCAATCCTCCCCCTCCCGTGACCATCATGTATGTATGTATATATATATATATATATATATGTTAATACAGCTGCCTAACATGCAAGCTGCCCAGGTTCGAATCCCAGAGGGGTATGACTAGCTGATGAGAGCTAAAGAGCTTGAAATAGCTATACTAGTCTCCCACTAACTCTTTGTCAGCCACAAAAATTTGAATTTATATTATTCACAGTATGTGACGTCTGCCTGCAAAATATGCTCCTAGATTGGAGCGAAACGCAGAACAGACTGATTTATCCTATACTTGGTAGACCGGGTGCTCCAGCCAATACATAAGATATATATGTAGGTATATATATATGTACATATGTGTATGTATGTACATATGTGTGTGTGTGTACACACACACAAACACAGCAGCTGAGAAAAATTCCATAATAATTGTGAGTAAAACCAAGAAACAGGTCCCTTGGCACATAGCCAGGTTTTTAAAGTTTTTAAAAGGGCCATTCTAATCTCCAAAGGAAGGATGTTCAAAAGAGCAGGAGCTACAGCAGAGAAAAGAAATCTTCTGGTCCCAGTGCCATCCGACATTCCTTGGTTGACAGACCCTGCAGCATGCCCAACCTGCTGGACTGGATTGTCTGCTAGGTTTGCAGGATATTCCTCATAGCAACCCTAACCCCTGAGGAGGGACCAGATCCCCTGAAATAGGGCTACTGGGCGATTGTCCGCAGAACCACAGACGCAATAAGTGCATTGAAATAGTTATGTTTCACTGCTCTTATTGTCACAGACTCTAATAGTGTCTCTAGCTTGTGTTCAATAGTCTTTGTTCTTCGTCTTTTGCCAATGGTGGTCTACACATCTCTTAAGTCTTTTTAAGTTCCTTCAACTCTACCATATACTAATCTAGGATACCCCCCCAGTATTTCCACAAGGTCTCCCATACAAGTACTAATCAAACCTGACTCCACTTAGCTTCCCAATTCAGATAGTCAGAAAATGCTGCCACCTGCTGAGACAGGTATTAGCGGATCAACTTTTATTAGAGAAAGGAAATGTGAGCTACTGGCAGGATTCATGCATTGTGCTAATTCATGCATTTAGCTGGTTTCAGCAATGTATTCTGAATGTGAACTCAGACACTGTTATTAAATTATAGTTTATAATTATCATGCTGTGCTGGCCCTGCCAGTAAGGCTTATTTAATAAACCCAGGTTAAACAAATGAAAGTTTAATGCAATGTATATACAAGGTCACTGAACCTCACATGCAGCAAGATGCCTAATTCAAGATAAAGAAAAGGATACATATGGTCCAAAGAGAAGAATTCTAATGCAAAAGGCTTGTTCTGCATACTCCTTCAGCATTAAGGCCAAGATTAAAATGGGAAGATCTGACATTCTACTGGAATTTTAGGGAGCAGTACACTACAAGTTGTCCTTATTTAATGATCACAATGGAGCATATAATTTCCATCAGATGTCACTGTGATCATTAAATGAGTCACCACGTGACCTTACTCGATTTCACAACCATTTTTAGCATGGTCATAAAATGAGCCACCATGGTCATTAAACGAATCATGTGCTCATTAAATGAATCACATGTCGTTAAGCAAATCCATTGTCTTGAATGGATTTTTTTTGCCAGAAACCTGAAAAAGTCACAAATTGTGGTCATGTAACTGTGGAATGCTGCAATCAGTCATAAATGGAAGCCAGCTGTCAAGTGTCCCAAATCACGTGATCATGGGATGTTTGTGTGCAGTAGTTTTAACTTTGAAGCTAAATTGTAAGCAATGTTTCTGATGCTGTCATAACTTCAATGGTTATTAAACAACTAGTAGTTAAGAGGGCTAGCTGTCCAAGTAGAAAACTCAGCAAGTTACAGAATGATGATAAAACATAAGTAGCAGCAATTTCCCAAATCTTTCCCTTCAATGCAACTTGAGGAAGGTGGCTGTTAATTTTGTAGGCAGAAGTTCTTTTGCAGAGAAGGGAAAAAAAGGATTCTATATGTTGAGGAAACCTCAAAATCTGCAAAACTAAAAAGAAGTCAACTCTTTATCCATACACACAAAGAAAAAGAACAGCCAGAGAGTCCTCTGCAAAGAAACAAAGGGGATAATTGCTGTATACAATTTCCTTGTACTCATTATAATGGCTGAAACCAATTACCCTAGGACACGGGTCGGCAACCCGCGGCTCCGGAGCCGCATGCGGCTCTTTGAGGCATCACCTGCGGCTCCGGAGCCTCCTCCGCCATTTTGGGGAGCGCATGCGCGCATGCGCGGGGGTGCGCATGCGCGGGGTACGCATGCGTGAACGGGTGCGCATGTGGGGTGCGCATGCGCGAACGGGGGGCGCGTGCGCGAACAGGGGCGCGTGCGCGAATGGGTGCACATGCGCGAACGGGTGCGCATGGGGGTGCGCATGCACGAACGGGTGCGCATGCGCGGGCGGGCACGCATGCGCGGGCGGGTGCGGCTCCCAGGGTTTTTTTTTTTAGGGAAACGGGTCCGTGCGGCTCGTTCGATGTTTCGGGTGGCCGACCTATGCCCTAGGAGTTTAAGGAAGAAGTAATGAAGGAGTCAGAACAGTCTACAAGCAGGTAGATGAAAGTGTTCTTGTAACTTTCATTCATTTCACTATTAAGAGCAATAAATGTTCAGATGATTTTCTTACTCTTACAATGCGTGTTGCTCAGTTCAGGTGACTCACCCATGGGAATTTCTCTGCGTCTATTTCATTTATAAAATTTATATTTGTCATCCACCAGGAGCTTGGGGAGGGGAAAAACTATTTCCTTTTATCCCAACAAGTACTGTGAGATAGCTGGCCTGAGAAAACAATTGGCCAAATCATTGAATGACTTTCCATGATTGAGCATGGGCTTGAATCTGGATGTTCCCACTGCTAATCCAACATTTTACACCCAACTTTAATTGTTAACTCGCAGTATTTGAAACACCTCAACTTTGCTGTGCAGCCTGATTGGTTTGTATAAAGAAAGGATACACATGCTCAGAGTCAAATACCCTTTTTTGTGGCTAAAGAAGGAATAAAAATTGCAGAAGTGAGGGCAATACTAAAAGTCTCAAACATGATAAGCACATATCCATCATTCAACAAAAATTAAATATAAAATATAAAAATAATTAAATAAATGAATAAATTAAAAAACAAAAAACAAACTCAAAGGGCAGACTCAATGGACCACTAGATCTTTTTCTGCCATCAGTTTTCTATGTTTCTATGTGGCAGTAATCAAAGACAACCTACTGAAAAGACTTAGCTTTGTGACTGAACTCTATATGCCATGCCTTAAAAAGCAATCAGCAAAGTTACCAGTAGAGTTAAACTATTCCCACTGTCATAGTTTATCTTGAGAAGTTGGAACAAGCAGATTACTTGACAGCTACTGGATCCTAACTCTCTTTTGTCCCTATATCCTAGGAAGAAGACTCAGCTTATAATTCACGGATATCATAGAGTCAAAATTATAGAATTCTTTGTCATGCACATATTCCATTTTCAAAAGATAGTAGAGAAAATATTACATGGCCATATAGTGAAAGCACATCTGTGTGCAAAAGGATTGTTCACAAGCTTAAAGCTTCAAAAGCATCTTTTTGGCAAGCATAAAAATAATAATAATAATAAATGGATGTCACAGAGGAATCTTTACTAACTCTGGGTCACGGCTCTGAAATGATCCACGAGTTGGGCAGGTGGAGACACTCCAAATACCGTCTGTGCCATAACCCCAAATTTTCAACCAGAAATAGGCCTCCTTTATTCCAAATAGCGGGCCTTCGTCCAAGGTGGACTACAGTTTCCATTAGCCTCACTCATCTCACCATTCGGGTTAGCGGCAATGGGAACTGTAGGCTAATTCATCCGGTGAGTGGAGGAAAGAGAAGCACTGACGGGGCACGGCTGCTTCCCGCAGGTAAAGAAGCTGCGCCGCCTCTGAGCTATCCAAGCACCGCGAGTCTCCCCCGAGAGATACCTCCCGTCGCCCTCCAGCAGCCCAGGGCATCTCCTTCCCCGCAACCCCAGCAGCTCTTTCCCTCCTTCGGAAAAGCCCGCGGAAGCCCATCGTCTCACCTTGTACTGATCAAAACCGGCGAGTTGCTCGGCGTTCGCGTACTCATAACCGGCCATGGTTTGCAGCGACATCAGACGGATTCGCTATGCAGAAAAGGGCCCAGTCTGTATCGCCTACCTTTCCCACGCGAGGCTTTTACAGAGAGCAGGAGCACCGCCTGCATATAGACACTGTACGCTCGTCCCTCCCGGCTTCGAGAATAACAGGAGAAGAGGAGGAAACCCTCCCTCCCCGCTCCAACCCCTCGCCGGTTTCCGTACTTCGCTGCTCCTCCTCCCGCGTGGCAGCTCCAGATCAGCCCATCCGTGACGTCACCGAACGCCTCTTTCCCCCCCCTCTCCCCTTTTGGCGCGCCGCCATCTTGGATGAAGCTGAGCCCCTGGGATTGGTTCTGCCTCTGCCTCTGTGATTCAGAGGTCATTTCCCTTCTCTCCTGCTCTGCTTCTTGAAAAACAGCTTGCTTTCAGTGTACCGCTGGGATTTGAAAATTATTCAGTGGGCGGTTTATATCATAGAATCATAGCTCTGGAAGGGACCTTCAAAGTGTTGTCTTTATTCCTCGAATTCATTGCAATTGAATATATTCCTGTTCTTTTTCTACCACTTCCCCGTTTCTTCATTCAGTTCCTGATAGCCTCTTTCCCACTTGCTCTGCGTAGAACATCCAATTGGTCTACCAAACGCTACTGTATGCGGATTTGATGATACGTTAATAAGAGCATGGGACCGAGTTTTTATGTTTTGCTGTACAGTACAGTAATTAAAGCTACTTCACTTTGTTTTATAACGGGAATCCTTTATTTCCTATAATTAAAGTTATAGTACCTGCGTAGCCTTTGTGTCTCTGTGTGCGTGATCCTAATAGGCTGGCTTAAAATTGGAAATGTACACTATAGTTAACTGATAAAACTTTTCTTTTACTGAAAAGACGACTTTATAATGAACTGTTAACTAACTGCAGAAGTTGGCTTCATAAAATGTGCTATCTTATCAGTTGACTTGTGGCTCAGTATATCCTGTGACTTGAGTCCAACTTTCTGCATAGATGGTGGGGCTAATGTTGGGGGTGGTAATATTTAGAGAACATCTTTTCAGTTGCGAGAGAAAAAGTAAGCCTAACAATCCAATTCTGCTGCTTGTACTGGTCCAGTACTCTTCAACAGCTTCATAAACAATATGGGGGGGGGGGAGGATAGAAGACGAACTTATCTAATTTGCAGACAATACCAAGCTGGTAGGAATAATCAACACTTTACAAGATATGCTCAAGATACAGAAGGATCTTGACAAACTTGAACACAGGTCTTACACTTAGGCAGGAAAAATAAAATGCACAGGTATATAATGCATTTGGGTCAATATAAAAGGGGGGGGGGAAATGACATTGCCATAGGTGTATACTATAGGCCACCTAACCAAACAGAGGAAATAGACGAACTTTTTACTAGTCAGCTAATTAATGTATGTAGGAAGCACATCACAATAGTAATGGGGGACTTTAACTACCCTGACATCAACTGGGAGACAAACTGCACCAAGTGGAAGATCAAACAGATTCCTGACAAACCTAGCAGACAACTTTGTCTCCCAAAAAGTAGAGAAGGGAACTAGGGGATTAGCCATTTTGGATCTAATTCTCACTAACAGAGATGAAATGATAAAAGGTGTTGAAGCCACAGGAACCTTGGGAGGAAGTGATCATGCAATATTGGAATTCAACATTATGGAAGCACAAGCAATAGAACACAGTCAAACTAGAGTCTTGGACTTTAAGAGAGCTAATTTCAATAAACTTAGAGAGGGCTTGGGAAGGATTCCATGGATGAGAATCCTCATGGGGAAAACAAGAAGCTTGGGAAATTTTGAAAAGTGAGATAATAAAAGCCCAGTCTAGCACAATACCAACGAAGAGGAAAAATAACAGCTCTCAAAAGAAACCAGCATGGCTGCATAAAGAACTCTGATAAATTAAAAGATAAAAAGGACAAGTATAGAAAGTGGAAAGAGGGGCACATAACTAAGTCAGAATATCAGCAAATAGCCCGAGCCTGCAAAGATGAAGTGAGGAAAGCTAAGGCTCAAAATGAAATAAGGCTTGTGACCAAAGTCAAAAATAACAAAAAAAAGCTTCTTTCAACATGTAAAAAACAAGAAAAAAGTGAAGGAAATGATTGGTCCATTAGTGGGTGAAAATGGCAAGAAGGTGACAAGCAACAGGGAGAAAACAGAACTATTTAACTCATTTTTTGCATCTGTCTTTACACAAAGGGAAAAAACAGACCAACCTACCAAAAATAGTGCCATAAAAAACAGAATAGAAACACAAGTTAAGATAGGCAAGAAAACAGTAAGTGAGCACCTGTCCAGCCTAGATGAGTTCAAATCACCAGGACCAGATGGATTACACCCCAGGGTTCTCAAGGAACTGGCAGATGTGATCTCAGAACCATTGAACTATATTTTTCAAAGATCCTGGAGCCCTGGGGAACTACCAGAGGACTGGAAAAGAGCTGATGTAGTTCCCATCTTCAAAAAAGGAAAAAAAATGGATCCAGGAAATTACAGACCTATCAGCCTCACCTCAATACCTGGGAAGATTCTGGAAAAGATAATCAAACAACGAATCAGCGAACACCTAGAGGCAAACAAAGTCATTACTAATCACCACGATGTAAAAAAGATGTTGAGACTCTAGAAAGAGTACAGAGAAGAGCAACAAAGATGATTAGGGGACTAAAACATATAAGGAACGGTTGCTAGAATTGGGTATGTCTAGTTCATAGGTCGGCCACCCGAAACATCGAACGAGCCGCACGGACCCGTTTCCCTAAAAAAAAAACCCCTGGGAGCCGCACCCGCCCGCGCACCCGCGCCCGCCCGCGCACCCGCCCACGCATGCGCACCCGCCCGCGCATGCGCACCCGCACCCGCTCACGCATGCGCACCCGCCCGCGCATGCACGCCCCACATGTGCACCCGTTCGCGCATGCGCACCCGTTCGCGCACCTGCGCACGCGCACACACCCGTTCGCGCATGCGCACCCCACATGCGCACCCATTCGCGCATGCGCACCGCCCCCGCACGCGCACCCCACGCATGCGCGCATGCGCTCCCCAAAATGGCGGAGGAGGCTCCGGAGCCGCAGGTGATGCCTCAAAGAGCCGCATGCGGCTCCGGAGCCACGGGTTGCCGACCCGTGGTCTAGTTTAATGAAGAGAAGGATGAGGGGGGACATGATAGCAGTGTTCCAATATCTCAGGGGTTGCCACAAAGAAGACGGAGTCAAGCTATTTTCCAAAGCGTCTGAGGGCAGGACAAGAAGCAACGGATGGAAACTAATCAAGGAGAGAAGCAACCTAGAACTAAGGAGAAACTTCCTGACAGAACAATTAACCAGTGGAACAACCTGCCTCCAGGGGCAGTGAGTGCTCCAACACTGGAAGTTTTTAAGAAGAGGCTGGACAGCCATTTGTCCGAAATGGTATAGGGTTACCTGCCTGAGCAGGGGGTTGGACTTGATGACCTCCAAGGTCCTTCCAACTTTTATATTATTATTATTATATTATTATTATTATTATTATTATTATTATTATTATTGTTGTTGTTGTTGTTGTTGTTGTTGTGTTGTTGTTGTTGTTGTTGGTATTATTATTATTATTTATTATTATTATTATTATTATTATTATAATAAAGCCAACATGGGTTTGTCAAAAACAGATCATGCCAGACAAACTTATTGCATTCTTTGACCAAGTGACAAAATTAGTGGATCAGAGGAATGCTGTGGATATAATTTACTTGGACTTCAGTAAGGCATTTGATAAAGTAGATCACAACCTACTACTTGATAAGATAGAAAATGTGGGTTAGACAGCATCCCCACCAATGGATTCGTAGCTGGCTGACCGGCTGTACTCAGCATGTGGTCCTCAATGGAACCGCATCTACATGGAGGGAAGTGTAGTGGGGTGCCCCAGGGCTCTGTCCAGTGCTCTTCAACATCTTCATCAACGATTTGGACGAGGGCTAGATGAGGAACTTATCAAATTTGCAGATGACACCAAGCTGGCAGGAATAACCAACACTCCAGAAGACAGGCTTAAGATACAGGAAGATCTGGACAGAGTTGAACACTGGGCGCTATCTAACAAAATGAAATTCAATGGTGAAAAAAGTAAGGTTCTACATTTAGGCAAGAAAAACCAAATGTACAGGTATAGTATAGGGGTACCTTGCTCAATAGTAGTAACTGTGAGAGGGATCTCGGAGTCCTAGTGGACAATCACTTAAATATGAGCCAGCAGTGTGCTGCAGCTGCCAAAAAAGCCAACACAGTGCTAGGCTGCATTAACAGAGGGATAGAATCAAGATCACGTGAAGTATTAATACCACTTTACAATGCCTTGGTAAGGCCACACTTGGAATACTGCATCCAGTTTTGGTCACCATGATGTAAAAAAGATGTTGAGACTCTAGAAAGAGTACAGAGAAGAGCAACAAAGATGATTAGGGGACTGGAGGCTAAAACATATAAGGAACGGTTGCTGGAATTGGGTATGTCTAGTTTAATGAAGAAGGACAAGGGGGACATGATAGCAGTGTTCCAATATCTCAGGGGTTGCCACAAAGAAGAGGGAGTCAAGCTATTCTCCAAAGCACCTGAAGGCAGGACAAGAAGCAATGAATGGAAACTAATCAAGGAGAGAAGCAACCTAGAACTAAGGAGAAACTTCCTGACAGTTAGAACAATTAACCAGTGGAACAACCTGCCTCCAGAAGCGGTGAATACTCCAGCACTTGAAGTTTTTAAGAAGAGATTGGACAGCCATTTATCCGAAATGGCATAGGGTTTCCTGCCTGAGCAGGGCGTTGGACTAGATGACCTCCAAGGTCCCTTTCAACTTTATTATTATTATTATTATTTTATTATTATTAGGTAGTGCTTGGCTCAATGGTAGTGACTGAGAAGGATCTAGGTGTCCTAGTGGACAATCACTTAAATATGAGCCAGCAATGTGCTGCAGCTGCCAAAAAAGCCAATGTAGTCCTAGGCTGCATCAACAGAGGAACAGTATCAAAATCAGTGAAGTGATAGCATCGCTTTATAGTACACTGGTAAGACCACACTTGGAATACTGTGTCCAGTTCTGGTCAACGTGGTACAAAAAAGATGTTGAGACTCTAAAAAGAGGGAAGAGCAACAAAGATGATAAGGGATCTGGACGCTAAACCGTACAATGAATGATTGTGGAAACTAGGTATGTCTAGTCCAGGGGTAGGCAACCTTGGTTCTTTTATGACTTGTGGGGTCAACATATTCTCCAAAGCATCTGAGAACAAGACAAGAAGTAACATGTGGAAATTATTAAAGAGATTTTAATAGAATTTAGGAGAAATTTCCTGGCAGTGAGAACAATTGATCAGTGGAACGGCTTACTCCAGAAGTTATGGGTGCTCCAACACTAGAGGTTTTCAAGAGGTTAGACAACCGTTTGACCGAAATGGTAGGGTTTCCTGCTTGAGCAGGGGGTTGAACTAGAACCAACTGGACTGGTACGGGCCGCGGCATGCCAGCAACTGGTCTGCACAAACAAGCAAAGCCCCATCCGTGGGATGCAGGCAGCACCCAAAACCACGCACTCTCCGGTCCGTGGAAAAACCTTTCTCCACGGAACTGGTCCTTGGTGCCCAAAAGGTTGGGGACCTCTGAACTAGAAGACCTCCAAAGTATTTTCCAACTGTTATTTTTTATATTGTACTTTTTGTTAGAATTAGTACATGAACTTCTTTGAAAACAGTGGGATTGAAAAGCAAGACTGACCTCACCAATATCAGATTCAACCTATTTTCATTACTACTTCAGAGTCAGAATTAATATATTTATGATTGTATGCTTTCAAACATTGACTGCCAGCTTTAACCTAATCTGTTGAATGATTTGCTAATTCAACTACACACTAAGAACATAAATCATTTATTACACGGATATACAATACTGTTATTATATGACATTGACTCCCCCATGACCCCTGATGATTTCCTGGATAAATCCATGTCGTTTGATACAGTATTGTGAAGTGTTTGACGCCTCCTTCCTCCGTTTTTTTTTTTTAAAAAAACTTCCCATTCCAGTCAATAACCTTGGCATTCCAAATACTAACCCCTCTTACTTCCCTTAGCCTTTTCGAATTGGTACTGCCATTATTTTATATGCCGCCCATCTCACCGATAGTGACTCTATTTAGCTCGGTTGTAGTGAGTAAACCAGCTCGAAATCATAAACTCCTATTTTGTTTGTTACTTCGGTACTGTACTTAAGTGCGCAGGATTGGCGCCAATCTTTTCTAATATATATTTCTGGTGCTTTCTTAATCTGTCTTCGTTAGCAACCCGTAACTCTTCTAGGATAACAGAAAATCTAGGACAGTAATCTTTTGGTCCATTAGTCCAGTCTATCTGTTGCCGAAATCCCGCTTCTAGTTCAGCTGCTGACTCCCCTTCTACGAGAACGCGCCGGCTGTCCACAAGACAGAGAACCGAGCCACTCCTCTAATTCGTTCGCGGCGTGTCTCGAAACTCCAATTGGTCCGTTCCCCTTTGCCCCGCCCCTGGTTAACGTTCTGTTTACGCAAGCGCCAGCAGAGATTCAAACGGTGGCGGAAACTGCCGGAGTGGTTGAGACTGAGTCGTATTGGCGTTTTCCTCGTTAACGGTGGCGCGTCTTTTCCCGTGAGATTTTTTTTTGATCCTGTCTCTTACCCTGCTAGCTCTGTCGTGAAAGTCTGTGCTTGGGACCTGTGGACCGCAGAAAACAGCTTCTGCGATTCCTTACACGCACTGAATTGGATGCTCCTCTCCTGGCGTCCAATTGGGAAGAGGGAGACCCTGACTCTTAACGGTCTGAGAGGAGGGAGCATCTGGCCTAACCGCTGCTTTCCCCAGTCTGCAGGCCCTTAGTTATTAAATTATTTGATATATTTTGTAGTGTTTCTTATTATTAATAGAGAACTAATTTTACCTCCGGGCTCCCTAAGCAAACTTCAGCCAGAGAGTGACAGTCATCTGCTTTAATCTGTATTCCTGCATTGAGTGGGCTTTCAGTTCTTTGAATTACAATTGAAAATTCTTCCCACTTTTTCCTGCAGAAAAATCATTAGCTATGGCTGCAGAAGCTGCTTTCAAGACTCCTAGTAAGCTAGAAGGAACAAGAAGGAAATCCGGTGAGGCGGTACTTGGTGAAGATGTGGGGCAACTTTAGGGTCATTGGTTAATTTAACTCCATAAATTGGTCAATTTATAGTTCTAAGCGATCAAACGTATTAGGAAAAATTAGGTAAAATCTTTTAAATTCTGAGCAAGGCTTTTGTTGTTGAAAAATATGGTAGTACATGACTTAAAGGTGAATATAGCTCTTAGCACACAGTATTCCCCTCTGCAGAAGTGAAGAACTCACATGGATTTGTACTGGGGGGGAGGGGGAAATCTATGGCAGAAAATGTCTGCAAGAAAGTGGTAACTCAGCTCCCACCAGTAACATACAGTATTGCTGTTGGCAGAGGAGGATGCAATGAATGTTTATTCTAAAGGGTGACAGAAAGATGGATTTGGGGAAGGAATAAATTTGTAAACTTACTCTAAATGCTTCTTATCCAAATGTAGAATGCAAGATTTTAGTATAAATTATTTTTAAATATAAAGGTTTGCAGATTTGGGAGAGAATAACTTTTTTGTTTCCATGGCCATCACTTTATGTTGCTTCCTGCTTCCATGATAGTGAATGTGAAGAGAGAATGCTGACTCCAAATTGCCTGATATATGATTGGAATTGAAATAGGTGGGTTTCTTTAAAAAAAAAAAAGTTATAGGATATATTCTTCAGAACATTCTTAGAGAAGCAGTATCACTCTCTACATGTCAAAAATTCAAAGAATCGACATCAGATTGTGCACAAAATACTTGATAAAGTCTGGTCTTGGTTACTTAGAAAAACCATTTTTGCAATTTTGGTAACAAAACTTTATTTCATATAGCATAAACAGCTTTTTTTTTTTTTTTACAATATAGGACAAAGTACTTCATCTACACTATCTATTCCAGCTTCTCCCTTCATGCGAAAACTGGGATATGGAACTGGTGTCAATGTTTACCTTATGAAACGGTATGTTATCTTAATTGATATATTCCAATATACTAAAATTTCTAAAACATCACAGCATAGTAGACCACTTAGCAAAGTTGAAAAAAAAAGTGATTTAACTCTGAGCTTACTAATTGGTTGTTACAAGCACAATAAATCTGGATTTTTCTGAAGTGTCAGATTGTCTTATGTCTGCTCTGCAATTCGGATATGATAGCCTGACTTATTCCTGCTTTCTGCTTGTAATTTGTTACCAACTGTGTTATCCTGGAATAGCTCATTAAGAGGAGTTTAGATATTATGAGACAGAGGTATAAGCTTCAGTTAATTATTGATCTTGAACCAGATATAGCATTGGCTTTGGTGAGTGATGGAGAAATATATGTTTTTGTTTTTTTTAAATCCTAATAGTACTGGAGGCTCAGAAGAAAACTAATAATTTGCTTTCTGAAAGTTGAACTATCAAAGGAAAGCTATTTTAAAATATCTGATTTATTTGTGCAAACCATTCCTTGGCAGGTAAAAAAAATGCCCAAAGTGCTTCTTATAGGGACTGAGAACTAATTCTCAGCAATGGTTAAATTGCTGTTTGAGCCATGCTAAAATAATGGAAATGATATTTCATATACAATAGTGTTAGCTATTTAGTTTATCTATTGTTGTTGTTAGTTGCGAAGTCGTGTCCGACCCATCGCGACCCCATGGACAACGTTCCTCCAGGCCTTCCTGTCCTCTACCATCTTCTGGAGTCCATTTAAGCTCATGCCTACTGCTTCAGTGACTCCATCCAGCCACCTCATTCTCTGTCGTCCCCTTCTTCTATTGCCCTCAATCTTTTCCAGCATTAGGCTCTTCTCCAGTGAGTCCTTCCTTCTCATTAGGTGGCCAAAGTACTTGAGTTTCAACTTCAGGATCTGGCCTTCTAAAGAGCAGTCAGGGTTGATCTCCTCTAGGACTGACCGGTTTGATCGCCTTGCAGTCCAGGGGACTCGCAGGAGTCTTCTCCAGCACCATAGTTCAAAGGCCTCAATTCTTTTGCGCTCAGCCTTTCTTATGGTCCAACTTTCACAGCCATACATTGCAACTGGGAAAACCATGGCCTTGACTATACGTACTTTTGTTGGCAGGGTGATGTCTGCTTTTTAGTATGCTGTCTAAATTTGCCATAGTTTATCTATACCCACTTTTTTTTAACTAAATCCCTTTTTTTCTAGGTCTCCTAGAGGGCTCTCTTGCTCTCCCTGGGCTGTAAAAAAAATAAATACCAAATGTAACTCCAGCCAGCAAAGTATTTATCAAAAGAGACTGAATGAAGAAGCTAATATTCTAAAAAACCTTCAGCACCCAAACATCGTGGGTAAGATTATGCGGGGAAAGTGGAAGATACTTATTCATATTTGTGAGCCTATTTAATTGAAGATTCCATGGCTCCACCTGGCTAAATATAGAGAAATGTCCTCAAGTAGATATAAGCAAGCTGTACTGATGTAAAAGACAAGTCCTATTTCAAATGAAGGCAAATGTAAGTGTCCCAGAATTATGTTGCAGGATCCAATCTGGGTTGGTCACTGGGACCAGAGGTTTAGTCTTCTGAGCTTTCCAAACCTTGCTGGAGCCCATCCTCAGGAAACTTCTCTCTTACCAGAAGGTGTGCTTTGGGCTATTCTATGCGTAGTATTTATTTGATACCTATGCATAGAATAGCCCAAGGCACACATTTCGGAGAGAAGTTCCCTGAGGATGGGCTCTAGAATGAGTCCAAAAACTTGGAAGACTAAACTTCTCATCCGTGACCGACCCAGATTGGATCCTGCAACAATTCTGTTAGTCTTTCTTAGGTACCATGATAGTTTTCTAAAGCTCTTTCAGCATTATTTTGGAGTGAATACATGGATTGAAAAATATTTGGAGAATTATAAAAAGTGTCCTGGCCCATTTAAAATTTGAATTACCCTGGAAATAATAAATGTTGTCTCTGGGGACACTGACAAATTCTAAGTATGTGTTTTGAAGGATTTCGTGCATTCACTGAGGCCAAAGATGGAAGTATGTGTCTTGCTATGGAATATGGTGGGGAGAAGTCCCTGAATGACTTGATTGAAGAAAGAAATGAAAAGCAGAAGAAACCTTTTCCAGCTGCCACCGTTCTCAAAGTAGCGCTGCACATGGCAAGGGGCTTGAAGGTAGGCTGTACAAATTGAATATGGCACTTTATGTGAAACTTGTAAGGATTGATCAAAAACAGCAAAGCCTACAATTCCTTTGTAAATAAAATCCTTCTCTTTTGATTTTTCAGTATCTTCACAATGACAAGAAATTGCTTCATGGTGACATAAAATCTTCTAATGTTGTCATTAAAGGTGACTTTGAATCAATAAAGATTTGTGATGTGGGTGTCTCTTTGCCTCTAGATGAAAATATGATGGGTATGTTGAATATTTAGTGTTCTTTTTTTTCTTTCACTGAAAATCAGCTTCAGTTCTTATTTCTGTCCACTGTACTAGGAAATGGTGACCTCTGTGCTATGATGGTCATCAGTCAACCTTCCTGCCACACTGCTGAATCCTTAAAGGAATTCTATTGTTAAAGTCAGAGCTGCTTTTGTGATCTATTTTACAATGGACAATAAACAGTTTGGCCATCCTCATTTGGAAATAAACCAGAGCTGCTATGTCCATTTCATGCATATTTCCTTATACCTGGAGAGCAAAATACTTGAGATCTTATCTGTGTGAAATATAGAAATATTTTTGAATATTGTTTCTTTGAGGTTTCTGAACTTAAACTAGAAAAGCAAAAAAATGGACCCCAAACAATGCAGTTCTTTCAGGACAGGAATGTAAGACAAATGTTCTATATAAATCAAGAAATTGGGATTGTAATATGTCTCTTGGTTCCCATTGCCAAGCTCCCTTTTCTCTTCCTGGCTGCTTCCAGCTGCTGGAGCATATAAATCTTACAGGAAGCAGGAGGAGAAATTCTCATTCTAGTATTCTAATTTACTTTTCATGTGGAAAAGAATTGCAATTGTAGGATGTGGCTATACACAATTCCTCTGGAAGTATTCCGATGGATGTGAGAACCTGTATAGAATTGTGATTAGAGTTGTACATGCTACAGAATACCATTTCCTCCAATCGCTTGCTTGTGCAATGGGCAGCTTTATAAATTAGTTAGATAAATAAATCCTACTCATCACTATTGTGGCTATCAAGATTTTACCAAGCAGATTTTTTTCAGCCCTAGTTGGTTTTAAGGAATTTTAAAAATGATAAGATTCTTTTCATAATGATTACTGTGGCTTTCTTTTCCTTGGTTTTTACAGCTGCTTTAACATCATTGCTTCTTGAGAGAATTGCACTAAATCCTGAAGGTGGCTCTTAGTTTGTAACTATAATTTGTTTTTGTTCAGTGAGTGATCCAGAAGCTGAGTACATTGGCACCGAGCCCTGGAAACCCAAAGAAGCCCTAGAAAAAGATGGTATTATCACTGACAAAGCTGATATCTTTGCACTTGGGCTGACTTTGTGGGAGATGATGACACTTTCCATACCTCATCTTAATCTGCTTGGAGAGGATGATGATGGTGCGTCTAAATATTCTTCTTAATTTGGCAGGTGGAATGGTGGGGTAACTTAATTTTTTATTTTAGTCTCAGGCCTGCATTAACATAGGGATGACATCATTGGGGTAGGTGGGCTAAAATAAGATGTAGATGAGATGCAGAATGTTACATTTAGCAGAACCTTCTTTTTTACATCCATACAAAATGGCCAATTTGACCTGGGAGAAAAGAAATGGGACAACAGAGCTGTCTGCAACTCACAAATTGCTCAATCAGTGAATTTACTGGTAAAGTTAGCTGCTGAACCAAATCTTGTATGATCTTGGGGTGATTTTAGCCATTGAACTTGTGCCAAATATGTTAGAAGTTTAATCCAGCATGGAATTTTTTAAAAATGTAAGGAAATGTGGGGTTACACTGTAGTCTTCTAAAATATTTTAAGTTTCATTTAGTACAATTTATATTCTACCTTTCTGTCAACATGGCAATCAAAAAGAATAGCAAAAAAATAATATAAATACGTAAAATGCCATAAAATAGCTTAAGTCATTAAACTTGAGAAATGCTTGAATAAACAGTCTGTGGAGATCCTCAATCATCCAGGTCATGGTTGTCCCAAAGATGCTTTTCAAGAGGCAACTGGACTTTCTTGTTTTTCTTTGAAGACATTTCGCTTCCCATCCAAGAAGTCTTTGTTGTCTGCATCTCAAACTGAAGCAGGAACCATTTGCGCTTCAGTTTGAGATGCAGACAACAAACTCATCCCCAACACCTGCACCTGTGTTCAACAGTGAAGGGGAAGAGGGCAGAAAAAATCCTACAGAAAGCACAGCTCCACAATAGTCCTTTCAGCAGTTCCAAGAAGGCTCCCCACACCCATTTGCACTATTCAGGTGATCCTGAGGACACAAACCCCCAAGTGGCCTCAACGACTCTGTAAAAGAATGCAAATGACCAGCTGTCTGCAAGGAATATAAATCCTTCCATTCCCCACCATCCAGTCATTGTTGAAGAAGCTTCTTGGATGAAAAGCGAAACGCCTTCAAAAAAAAACACGAAAATCCAGTTGTCTCTTGAAAAAGCACCTTTGGGATAACCATAACCTGGATGACTGAGAATCTCCATAGACATTTGCCCTCAAGACTTGGTTATGGGGCTTCCACAAAGCTGGAAATTTGGCAAGATGGCTCCATTGTTGAGGGGGGGAATTTTTTAATTTCCCTCCACTTTGACTGAATTTTGAGTTGTTAGGATATCTATTACTGACATTTTCATATATTTGTATTCACTGTTTTTGTTGTTTTTTATCTATTGTGCACTGCCCAGAGTTGCCTTCAATGAAATAGGCACGTATATAAATTTGATTAATAAATAGAACTCTGTGATCAAACCCTGGTCACTGGAAAATCAGCAATCAGTACTGTTTCTGGGCATTTTGAATGTTGAATATAATCATTTTCTCTGAGCAATTTGTGATGGTTTCTTGAAAATGGCTTTTGACCCATTTCTAATATATTTCCAGATGCTTCTTTTGATGAAGCTGACTTTGATGATGATGCCTATTATGCAGCGCTTGGAACTCGGCCACCACTCAATATGGAAGAGCTGGGCCCTTCATATCAAAGGGCTGTTGAGCTTTTCTCCTTGTGTACTATGGAAGATCCAAGAAACCGTCCTGCAGCAGCACAAATTGTGGATGTTTTAGAGTCAGAAGAGTTCAAATATTAGCCAATCCAAATCAACTCCTGCATCATATGGCACCTTCTCCGTTCTCTTCTAGAAATGTTTGTAGGTGCTAACATAGTTAGATTATGTGAGAATATTCAATACTTAGTTTCTAGTTCAAATGTATTTAAGATTAAGTGGTCATCTGTTCCATTTTAAACTATTTAAATTGCTGGATTATTTTTTTTAGGTTATAAATTTCAGTACCTTTTGTTTTCTTATTGATAAGCTGATGTGAGAACATGTAGAAGAGGATGACTAATTCAGTGTTAATATGCACGATTTGGATGTAAGTGAACAAATTCTCCAACTTCTGTTATGTTCTAGATAAGTTCCATCAACTGAATGTGACTCAGACATAGTGTTCAACATGAGAATTTGCAATTCATTCAGAAAATGGCTGCACGTGTTGTAAAGGTCAACTATTTGTTTCCAATTTTCAGCAATAAATTACTGCTTTTGAGTGATGTTACAAAGCCTCTCAACCTATTGGCTGAGATCACTGAAAACGTTTTTAAGTGATCCCAACCATTTGCAGCATTTTTGCAGAAAAGCTTTTGGTCTGTTGAGTGCCTAATGAGGAAAATTGCTTAGGGTTATTTTCTAAGCTCGGTTTCTCATGGCATTTCAAGGGCTGCAGTGCAAAAATTATTTGGATTGTATTTCACATTCATTGGAACAGCAGAACAAAACTTGGAATGCTTTGGTTATTCTAGGTCTCAAACAAAATTCAGAAAAATCATGAGTGATTTCACAGGGCAAGTAAGTTAGTGCTGGTATCATGCTCCTGCCAATATATTCCTAGTGCCTTTCCCTTTCTCCTGCCACCAATGCCCTTAATTTTTCTTTTACTTCCCACACCAGATCACTTGTGTCTGGAACAGTGTTTTGGTCTGTATCTAGAACAAAACTGCTTCATTTCATCCTATATATATGAATCAAAACACCCGAAATAACATTTTTTGTTCAGGTGCACACCACATGATACCATAATACATAGTTGAATCGTTTCTTGTATAAATCCAAATTCTGTGTGAAGTGCAAAACCACAGTTTATTGGAATTACTGAGAAATTAAGGTAGAGATAAATTCTAGGACTAGTGGAAGGTATTGCCTTTTGTAATTACAGCAGGCTGATTCAGAAATGTTTATATCTTTAAGAATGTTTATATTTTTGCAAGAACAGTTGCTATATGTAGGAGCTCAAGTTCCTTTAGTGTAATGGGAATTGCATTGTCTATATCAGAGGTCTCCAACCTTTTGGGCACCAGGGACTGGTTCCGTGGAGAGGTTTTTCCGCGGACCAGAGGGTGCATGATTTTGTGTGCTGCCTGCATCCCACAGATGGAGCTCTGCTTGTTTGTGCAGCCCGGTTGCTGGCGACCCCTGGTCTATATGGATAGCATCAGTTAATAGACAATTCATTTTAGCTCGTTTCCCAGTTTTTCTAGAGAAGGACATAATAAAGAATTCAATGACCTCAGATCAAAAACCCTGATTAATGATTGCAGTGCTTTGAAAGGAGAGATGTGTGTTTGTGTAATTATTTGAAATGATGATTTGAAGTGTATGCTCCTCGTATAGAGTGCTACCATGGGTACCTATAGAACCAGGCTGGCTATGAGATCAAATAAGTTAAATTATGCCATAAACTAAGGGATAGCCACCTATGGAAGAATATTAGTATTCAGTAAAAGAGGCAACTTGGTAAGATTTGTTTGTATAGATTTCACAATTCACTCGTTTCTGTGTGGTAGCAGACAGGTTATTTTATGATCAAATGTGTATAAAGAGAACTTTTGATCATAAAAGACTCAAAAGAGGAACTAGCAGGTCCACTTTTTATGATGTGATTGGAACAGTATATACATTTTGTAAACAAACATTTACTATTGCAGATACATATCAAAGAATGCTTAATACAGAAAAATATTTATTTGAACAGACTTGATCCAACGTTTAGTGCAAAAATTGCAGTTGTTGTCAGACATAGTCTATGCAACTTCTGCAGTTGCCTCCAACACTTTCAAAGCTTCAAAAGCTAGTTTCAATAATGTGCTTCCATGAACAGGTGCAAAAATAACTTTAAAATTTTAGTTCATAGCAGCATTACAATACCTCTTACACTTTATTTCCTCCTATAAAAAATTAGTCTTCTAGATGTTGCTGAACAGCCATAGCCAGTATAATCACTGCTAAAAAGTGCTGGAAATTAACAGGTAGCTTAATACACATTTTTCAACCCTGCTTATTCAGTCTCAGCACTGAGTTTCTTTTACTAAATCACATCAGTCTGCAAGAAATCAGTGTATTTGCTAGAATACACTGAAGGTAGTACAAATAAAGATCTAGAGCAATTAGGAGTTCTTTTCTTACACATTCTAAATTTTACAATCTATTTCAGAATTTAACTTTCAGAATTAACTTTTTAAAAACAATTCACATACCAAATACATACCTGGTATGCTACTAACTCAAATTTACTTTAACACATTAAAGCAGAAAACAATGCGCTAACCACATTTTATAAAATAGTCCTTGCTGAATGAGATGGGCTCATTAACTCTACTTTGCATTTGTACAAGTGTAGTCTTAACTAATGAAATTATAAACAAGGAAGTTGGGTACTTGGCAATATTTTGCTGCAAATAGTTTCCCATCTGGTGTTGGATCTGAAAAGGCGATTTCATTGATGCTTAGGTAACAGCCAAATAAAAAAGTTTGCCTGGAAGAAAAAAGTATCAAAGCAGAATAAGAACCCAATTGTCCTTTTGTTTATTATATTTATTTAATAGTAATAGTTAATCGTTTATTATATTTATTTAATAAAAGTTTAAATCAACTATTACAATATTAACAAATGAAATAGTCAAAAGAAATCATCTTTATCCAGTGCTCAGTTGAATAAAATGGCAAGTCCAGAGTAATTAAAGGAAGGCTGTTCTCAGCACTCTGCTATATATGACACGTGCAACCATGCCCCTAAGATTGGTTCCATTGAACACGAGTGTATACTCTTTATAATTAGCTGAAAAATACCTATATTCCAAGAAAAGAATATAGGTAGTCCTAGACCAGTGATGGTGAACCTTTTAGATGCCGAGTGCCTCAAATCCGCCCCCGCTCGCTCCGCCCCCTGCACCGCAGGGCCACCTACCGCCTCCACGGCCCGCTGCAGATCGCCCAGGCAGCCCTGCAGCACCATGGCGGCCAAGCCCTCTGCCCGCGCCCCGCAGCATCATCTGCGCGTGACGGGGTGTGAAGACGGAGTCTTGTCCTGCTGCCCATCTGCCATGTCCTTGGCTGCGCTGCTCCATGCAGGCCACGCCTGGGGGCTACTCTCCTCTGGGGGGGCTGCTGGGGGGGCCGTGGGGGAAGGCGGGGCTGGGGCGACGGTGTGCGTGCCCACAGAGAGGGCTCCGAGTGCCACTTCTGGCACACGTGCCATAGGTTCGCCACCACTGTCCTAGACATACAACAGTTCATTTAGTGACCATTCAGTTACAACAGCATTGAAAAAAGCAACTTATGACCATTTTTCACACGACTGTTGTGGCGTTCCCCATGGTCGTGTGATCAAAATTTGGCTGCTTTGCAACTGGTTCATATTTATGACGGCTGCAGTCTCCCAAGGCCATGCAATCTTCTGACAAGCAAAGTCAATGGGGAAGCCAGATTCACTTAACAACCTGTCACTAACTTAACTGCAGTAATTCACTTAACAACTGGGGCAAGAAAGATCATAAAATGGGGCAAAATTCACTTAACAAATGTCTCAACAACAGAAATTTGGGGCTCAATTCTGGTTGTAAGTCAAGGACTACCTGTATCTGAAAATAAGACTTATGTCATATTTTGTGTTACAAAATTTCCAGACTGGACCCAGCACTGCTTCTTTACCTCATCACATCCACCAAACGGCTGGCAATGTGCTTCCTCTGCATCAGGCGGAATACCCAGATTCGGCTAATCCCGCAGTAGACCTTTTCTGGCTTTGTTGAGCAACACCAGGCACGCTGATGCTCTAGGCTGTTTTTAGTAGGGGACCCCACTGTTGTGGGCTCTGAAAGCACTCGGAAAGCCTGCACAAAAGAAGGGTTGCCTTAAACAGTACCTAACTGATATTAAAGGATGGATTACAGGACTTTAAAGAATACATTTGCCTCCCAAATTTCATATGGCATATGTTGGGCTGCATCTACCAAAGTATCCTAACTTTTTACGAATTGATCTACAAGTACACACAACTATCAACAAATTATCTTCATGACATCTTCACACAGTGATAATGAATGTCACAAGTTTAGATAAGAACAAAAAGTTATCCATGTTAGAGTGAGTCATGAACTCTGATAATTCCCTGCTTCTTGATTGTTTCAACCATGTGTCCAACGCTGCTTGAAGTTGAGTCCACAATTGTTCTATCTCTTTGTTAAAGGCTCTTAAGAAAGAAGCTCAGGCAGAGATTTTGCTAGCACTTCTTTTGCTCCAGTGCCTTGCAGACTTTTTAAAGGAATGATAGGAAGTCATCCACTGAAAAAAGGCTCAGTATCTGGATTAGGATTTTCATGTTCCTTGCAAGAAGGGAGAGGGAAACTGACTCTTGAGAACTTGCAGGGAAGCTTAAGTGATTGCTAATGAGGCTGCAACTCGCCCCAGAATAAGCTGCCTCCAAATCTCCATCCAAGGTGTGGATTTGGTACTAAGCAACCACCTTTCTCTTCCTATCACATATGGAACAGAGGATAATGCAAGGATCCAAATAACAGGTCTTCTTGCATTAATGCAAAAACATGCACAACCTTTCTTACTAGCTTCAACAGAAAAAATCAGTAGATACTACCTCCCCCACAATAAGATGGTTACTATAAGGAACATTTGTCCTAGAAAGATAATCCTACCTCTCGGCCAAAGAACTCTTGAATATGGATAGAGTAAAATTGCAAAGATTATTTGCCCATCATTATTCACTGATACTATTAGGTAAAATTCAAAGATGTTGATCACAGCAAAGGATCAGATTTCTTAAATTCCCTTCTATCAGGTACCCAGGTCTCCTGGTTTCCCAGAGAAATGGGGGCAACCCAGAAGTAGCTGCAGCATTGCTTTAAAAGCTGCAGCCATTTCTTGAAAAGAAACATTCCTTTGGACTTAAAGAAATGATTATTTTCCAAAACATCTGAAGGCAGGACAAGAAGCAATAGATAGAAACTAATCAAGGAGAGAATCAACTTAGAACTAAGGAGAAATTTCCTGACAGTTAGAACAATTTAATCAGTGGAATGACTTGCCTTCAGAAGTTGTGGGTGTTCTAAAACTGGAGGTTTTTAAGAAGAGATTGGACAACCATTTGTCTGAAATGTTATTGGGTCTCCTGCTTGAGCAGGGGGTTGGACTAGAAGACCTCCAAGATCCATTCTAACTCTGTTATCCTGTTGTTCTTTTACTTCTTCCTGGACTAATTGTTGGATTCAGAAAATTAAAAGCAGTAAAGCTTTGCCCAATAAGACATCCTCTCCCAGATGTCAGGTAGAAACATTTCTTGAAAACAGCATCAAATGTTTTAATACATCATTACTATTTGTAAGCTCATAAAAACTACTGCAGATACACACTGTAACTTTCTATTTTTGTGTATGTGTATATTGTAGATCTACTTACCAAATCAAGCTTAAATATTCAAGGTATATTTTTATTTGAAATAATTAGCATCTTATTGTTATTAATTCATGTATGTTATAAGATTCTATTTTAAATAAGGTTTAAGTTATGTTTTAAATAAAAACAATTTAAAAGGATCTGATTCAAACTACTGAACTTGGTCAACACTATATGAACATTTCTGGGCTTGCCCACCCATTTCAGAACAAAGGTATTTCTTTCAGACATAGATTTTTCATTCAACAGTACAAATTACTTACCTGTTTGACTGGCTCAGCAATTAAGCAGCCAATTATCTTTTTTTCATTGGATACAAACAAATATGTTTTAGTCTGTGATGGATCAGTCTGTACCACATGTTTAAAACCAAGTTTATTATCTACAAGTTTGCGTATATCATCAGCCTACATAAGAAAAAAACCCACAATAATTTAGTTAACATAATTAGATTGGTGTCAACAGGCAACATTTCTAACAGCAATTAGTTATAGAATTATAAAAAGTGCATTTTTTTGCTGGAATTCTATTTGGCCACCAAGATTTTTGGAAAGCAGTAAGCGTTGGATATTTTGTTAACACAAAAATAGCTGGCTGGAAAGTTGCTCCTAAAAACTGAACACAAGCTATTTTGTTTATAACTTTTTAAAAATTCAAACCATTTAGTAATAAAAGATAATTCCTGAGATTATTAGAAAATGGGAAAATTTCCTTTTGTAATTTCTTAAATCAAAAGAACATTTAACTTGGGCTGAGAATTATTTATCATTTGGGAATACTGTATACGTACATTTCCCCCTCAAAATGTAAGAATTATGGAGCAACCCTGGATTTGATAAGTAACTTTGAGTCAAAAAAATAGAAACAAGGTTAGAAAAACTCTAGTACAACACCTTTTTGATAACATATTTTGGATCATTTTGTAGAATCAAGATAATTTTTCCATCCCAGTATTCTGCAATTACATGTTCATTCTTCCAGCTCTACCAAAAAAAAGGGCAAAAGGAATATGGGAAAAGATTTAGATTAATAAATATAGCTATGAATAAAAAAAGGAACAAACTCTATGGTATATCTAACTTCTGTCTTACTGTATATTTTATTCCCTCAATAAATCTTTGATGATACTGGACATGATGTGCTTCATCCTCTGGGTTGGCAGCTGAATAAACCATGCCACATGATTTGCAGATGGTGGCACCAATATGTTTTTGACCAGCGTCCTGTAAAGGCACAGAAGATATTAACATGTCATATTGTCCAGTCTAGAATATTAGGAGAGACCATTTAGCACTTTAATATACACATTCAGAAACAAAAGGTGGCATGTCTATCAGCTTTGTAAATGATGGCTGCAAGAAGTATACTCACAATGATCATTTGATCCTTCAAGTCTTTGGACAATACTTTTGTCTTCTTGCTGATTTTTAGTTTGGAGGGAGACTTCTGCTTTACTGGACTCAATTCCACATGTGATGATGGTTGTTCATCTGGAAGAGTCTGTAGACTGAAACAAAGATATTTGCACCTTGCCAATAAAGATTCATAAAGAATATATAGGCATTTCATTTCGTAAGACTAACATTAACGAATAGGGCTATAAGGGCAAGAATTTTCTCCCAGCAGAAGCCATGTTAATTTTGAATGCTGAAACATGGAATTTTACATTTAAGAAATCAGTCCCACTCGATCTTGCACTCTTTTAGATTACAAGTCCCACCCCTTGATATTGACCAATGCTGACTAGGGTAATAAGAATCAATATTTAAAACGTAACAGGAAAATAACAGATTGCTTACTTGCTTAATTCAATGACATTGTGAAGATGAATTCTAGGTAATTCTGCTATATCTTCACTTCAAATACAGGTAGCCCTTGCCTAATGGTAATTTTCACTGTTAATGGGTTCGTAAGTGCCATGTCACATGATAGCATCACTTGGTGATGGCAATCCTGTCAGTCCCCATTGCCATTGTTACGCGAGTATCACGAGTCGTTTAAACAAGGAACACTTTCTGCTAGCTTCCCACAAGCAAAGTCGATGGGAAAGCCAGCAGGAAGCTGCAAGGCCCAAGTGACTTGCAAGCAGACTGGTGGGCAGACAAGTGGCTGCTGCTGTGTGTAGCACAAGCAAGGCTGCAAAAGAGGGGGGGGGCTGCTACACAGTGCGGGAAGGTACTGTGGTGTGGTATAAACATGACCCGGCAGGTGTGTGCTATAGAGTGCAGGAGGGCAGCATGCTGCAGGTGTGATCTCATATTCCATAATTGGATTCTCAGAAAAAAAAAAAAATCAGCAAGACTGGGAACAACTTGGAACCTTTCCTGCCAACTTTCCCACTGACTTTGCTTATGGGAAGCTGGCAAGGAAGGTCACCAATGGTGATCATGTTACTGCAAGACATCGCAACCATTCTAAGTGTAGGCCAGTCATGTGACTGTGGGGATGCTGCAACAGCCAAAATTTCAAAAACTAATCACTTGTTCAGCACTGTCATAACTTCGAACCTTTGCTGAATGAGTGCTTGTTAAAAGAGGACTTCCTATACAATGTTCCTGTAGCTATTTCTTCTATTTCATTTTTACAAGTCCCATGACCCAGCTTAGGCTGATATGCACAGTGGCCAAGGGACCGAGGTTGATCAGAATTCCAATAGGCACTTCAATTCTAGTTTAACACTCTAATATAATGGCACATAAGGAAGCAGGAAAAGAACTCTTTAACAGCTGCCCTACAATTTATTTTTTTCAGCATGTTTTAATTGGTTGTAGTATAGTCAGTACATGGGCAGAGTATCATTTTAGTCTAAGGAATAGCAATGTTTTTATCGCATAGTTTGAAATATTTATATTTTATTTTTAAGCAGAAATTCTTTACAGCCAACTAATTGTCCAGAATTTTGCAACCCAGATGTGCTATGTCTTTATAATATTAAGACAGTACTGCTCTCTCTACTTTGAGTGATTAACAAAACCAAATGATGTAATAATTAATATAATGTTCTATTTGTTTTGCCCCCAATAAGCAGGCTTTGCTGGTCCTATGAGCTTAAACCTCAGTATGGAAGCATAACTTGGTTCATAAGCACAGTTCCTCAGATGTAACAATTTGCCTATTAGGATTACTCAAGGACAATAATATTCAGCAAAGAACCTTTGTCCTTTGGTAACCTGAATTGTGATGCCAACAGCAGCTAATTAGGTAGCAAAATGCCATGAGTTATTATTTCAAGATCAGTATAATTTATGATGGCAGAAATTTTCCATAACATTGCAGGGAGCCATGGAAATAATCTTGGAGAAGGGATTTAGAAGTTATTACCTCAATAACAGCTGCTGGAGCATAGGCTAGCTCTGAAGTGTTTGTGTGGGGTGTGTGTGTGGAGGAAAGGACAAGAAAATATAGAAAAACTCTGATTCTCTGGCTTATAAAAGGACTACAAGTAGTCCTCGACCTACAGCCATTGGATCAGTGACTGTTCAAAATTATGAATTGCTGAATGAATGATCGTGTGAGTTCTGGCTATCCAGGCATCCCTGAGATCACATGATTGTGATCTGGCTGCTTAGCAATTGGGTCACACTTGCAACCAACTA
The DNA here is from genome assembly GCA_023970755.1 of Azemiops feae. Classification (NCBI taxonomy): domain Eukaryota; kingdom Metazoa; phylum Chordata; class Lepidosauria; order Squamata; family Viperidae; genus Azemiops; species Azemiops feae. The sequence goes on along the minus strand of JALGBA010003869.1, from coordinate 689,138 downwards.
CAGCACCTTGCAATCATACCATCACCATTTGCAATCTTCCTTGCCTGCTTCACCAGAAAGTCAATTGAGAAGCTGGCAGGGAAGGTTGCAAGTCACTGTGGTTAAGTTTCCCCCACTCTTTGTGCTCGCACTGCACTGACCACTCGTGCACCTCTGTGCAATCTCCACAATCCTCACTGTGCCTCCTTCACATCCTCCCAACCTGCACCTCACCTCTTGTGCATCCCTTTCCACCTTCCCCAAACCTCCCTTGCACTGCCTCATTCCCTCCCTCACCCAACCTCAGAGGCTTACCTGCCTGCTGGCCTAGGACTTACTTCTTGCTGTCTTCCAGATTTGTATGTGTGAAGATGGAAGCTGACTTGCCCAATGACAACTGCAGCTTGCAGATTGTTATTGCTAAGTAATGTCATTATGCTTTACAACTACATTGCTTAGAGATGGAAATTCCAGTCCCGATTGCCTTAAGTCAAGGACTTACCTCCATAGGAAATTCTTCATCTGCATTATATAATTATTGAGAATATTACAGAACTGACGTACCTTTTTTTGTTGCTGGAAAATGTTCTGAATAAAGAATGGACATTGTCTGCCAAAAATAATATTGGAAGGAAAAAAAGAGTATCCATAAAATTTATATCCACCAATTTGCATTATTCATAACACTGTGCTCCAGATCTCAAAAGGAAGAGCTTAAGCTTAAGAACTTAAGGATCAATATAGCTTGACCACTAAATATTATATATATATGATGTGTTAATATTTGGTGGTCAAGCTACATTGATCCTTAAGTTTAGCTTAAGTTTTATACACACACACACACACAAAGTCATAAGCCTGCTAGATTCCAAAGATATCAAGCTTTTCTCCTGCAGTAGATGGAACACATAGGTATCAACTACCCTCTTGAAATTTAGGAGTGAAGGAAACTAGGTTGTCATGCCAAAGTAATATCAAGGTCTGAAGGCAATGGCTAAAAATATCCATTCTGGTCACACCAAATAATATACAAGACCTGGAAAGAGCTGACCTTGTTCCGTCTGATCAGATTGGGAGAAAATGATCTCTCAGATAACCTGATATATATCGGACCTTAAAGGTGGCAAGTGGCACCATGAAATGCACCTGGAGGCCAACTGGTAAGCAGTGAGGTCACCACCTCTGAATGGGGGATTACAATTTAGTTCAGAATCAAAGAAGGTATTTCTCTAGAATCATCTGGCCCACAAATCCAAAGCCATTGTCTTGGAATAAATCATTCTCAATCTGTTTCTACCCATCTAAACACTCGCTACCACCTGGAACTGAGTTAGGATTCCTGTTACATCATTTGCTTGGCTTGGTGCTGAGACATATAGCTGTGAAGCATAAGTAACTTGATAGTGGATCCCATGCCAACAGATGACCTGCTCCAGTAGTTTCATGTAGAAGGTAGGAAACAGTGGAGAAAATGAGAGGCTGGGGTACTTCACAAAATAGAGATCTCAGGGCAGATCTATTCTTTCAGCCCCCAGTTGGAACTACCCCTGCGGGAAAGAAGGGAACCACTACAACATGATGCTTTCTATTCTAAATCTGTGGTCCAGAATAACACTATCATTGATGGATGCTGAGAGTTCAGTGAGGACCAGGAATGTTGTACTCCAATCCTGGTCCCTATAAATATTCATAATCATTGTTTATAGGATCAACCATAAATAACTTACTGGAAGAGGCAATCTTATAATTGTTTGTACTGTCAGATGGTTTCTTTGAGATATTGTCCAAAACCTGTCAAAAAAGCGACAACAAAAAATTTTTTTTTATACAAACTGAAGTGTCCCTCAGCACCAATTCTATTGGACCTTGAACCCTACGGGTTATGAAAATATATATTCTGAAAGTGGAAAATTAAACTATAATTAATGAAGTCAATATAATGTATTAAATTACTAATGAGGCAAATGTCATAAAAGGCCATTAAACAATCATGTGTTATTCAATAATTATAATTAGCAGCTACACAGTAATCTTAAACAATTAATCTACTGGAGTATAACATATTAAGTTCAATGGGAGAAAAACAAAAAGTGGGTTCAAAGAATAGGGGGGAAAGCAAGGGCTTCAAGAAGTGATTCACTAATGAAGCATACATAGGATTTGGCTACTATACAAACACGGAAACCAGAAAAATAATAGATGTAACAATACAGTGTTTGCCACAACAAAGGAAAAAAAGAGGACTTAAGGCTAAAATATATACTCTTCACACATCTGTACAAGTGCAACAGGATGGGCATTTGAACTTATTTATCACATTTTTGAACTGCCCATTTCCTTCAAAGAGGGACTCTGGGCAGTGTACAATAAAATGAAGAAAACTTAGTATAAGGTACAGTTTAATTTTGGAATACTGTAAAGGATTTCTGGTTGAGGAAGAGAAAGAGCAGGGGGAAAATTACCTTATGGGACAGAGCTGGGTAGCTTTTGCTGCTTGGAATTATGGAAAATGTCTTACAACTTTTGAAATAAATGGGAGAAAATTACCCCTGAATTGGAATTCCTATTTTTCTGTCCTCTTTGCTGGATGATTGAGGGCCATTTTCTTGGGGAATTTAGCAAATTAAAGTAACTCAAAACCAAATGATCACCTCAGGAATAAAGTATCAGGAAAATACGATGTTTTGTTTTGATCTTTTTTGGCTGGAGAAAGGGGGGAGAAAAGTAATCGGTGATCACCGATATTGTACGTGGTTATTCTAACAAAAGACAGTACACAAGTAAGTGGACTCAGCAATAGGACAAGCTCTGGAATTACAGATTATTCCCATTGTCTCAAGATTTAGTCTATTTCTTTCACATCACAAAAGTATAAATTGTATCTATGTATGTACTGAGAACAGGAAGATCTAGCCTTGCTTATTTCTTGCTTTAAAGTGATTTTTTTTACAGATGTTAATCAAAGGATACAAAGAATGTTTACAAGAGCTGGGGAAATGCTTGCATATGCTCAGATATATGCCCTGGTAATACTTAGCCTGAGTTTTAATAATAAAAAGACTTCTCTTGCATTTTTGCACAACTGGAAAGCAGCATCTCCTTTCAAGTGCAAGCTGACTTCACCCAACATGTGTGAGATCTTCTTGACATTTGGTTGTTGTTGTACAAGACATAATATCCCACAGAACAAAGCAGCTCCATAGAGAACATAAAATATTGTGGAAAGATACATTTTAATACTGAAAAACCATTGTTAATAAAGAAAAACATAAAGTAAATTCATATTATAGTTACAGAGATGCAAGACTATGACTACAGTTAATAGATTAAAGTGGCTGGTTTGATTAATGGCTTTTCCTATGAGAGAATAACCAAGAATGTTGCCAGAGAAAGTAGATTATTTCCTTGCTTACTTAATTTTTAAAAGGACTTGCCAAACCTACCTAATGCAAGTACGGGTAGTATTTTCCTAATCTATTATCCTGATAAAATCTAACAATCAGCCATGAAAATTGGGAGGCTGAAAGGAAGTTAGGTCATGTGTGTTTGAAAAGATCATCTTTTTAAATTGTATTCATGACTTCCAATAGAAAATAATTCATGGCCTGATCACGAATGGGACATTGCTGGATAAAATTTTCTATTTGCTTATTTTACAGAGTAATCAGTCCTCTTCTTTTATTCCAGCTTCTCTGAGAAGCCAGCTAATATTGTTTAGTAATAAAAACTAATAATTAACTCATTTAACAAGAGGGCAAGTTCAAATATTTTTAATAGTGATGGATGCAATATGTAAGAGCTTAAAGGAACATGAATGGAGCCATTGTTTTAGATATTGCTCTAATCCAGGCCAAGCCTTTCAAAAAACAGTTACCAGAAACCCGAGAAAGAATTGTATTTTAATCCAAAACAGCTTGTTGACAATAATCCAAGTTGCTATATTAGTGAGATAATTATATGGCCTTTCCAAATAAATCAGTCGGTTTATCCACATTATAACCCTCAAGGGTTTTCAACAAACAAACCCTGTCTTTATGCTAATTTGACAGAACATGCAGGACTTCAAATCAAATAATCATTGAATTAAGGAATTTAATCTCTTCTCAATCAAACTTACTAGAGGGGTCTGCAACCTTGACAACTTTAAGACTTGTGGACTTCAGCTCCCAGAATTCTGGGAGCTGAAATCCACAAGTCTTAAAGTTGTCAAGGTTGCAGACCCCTGTACTAGACAAATTACTAATGTTTATAAATTATGCATACCTCTTTCCTGGCATCAGTTTCTTTCTGAGCTGGGGACTCCAAGGAACCAGACGGAGAAATTTGAAGAAGCCCAGAATTTGGTAATGATTTCACTTCACACGAAGGGTCCTTAATATGACTTTTATTACATGTTAGTGTCTTCTTATCCTCAATGTCAAGATTTTCTTTTGAGGATGCATCTGCTTGGTTTTCTTCCCTGCCAGTTTTAGCTGCTTTACTTTCAGACGATAAGCACATTTTGGTACTTGTGAGAAGACCGTCCTGCTTCTTGCTTTCTGTGGTATTGTTAACACATTGGAGAGATTTTCGTGGTGAAAACAGCTTCTTAGAGTCACAGTTCCCCCTCTTTCCAGTGGCAAAAAATGCTGCCCCTGTCTGGAGTCTTAACATAGGTTTGAACTTCATGGTTAGAACTCTGGAAGGACCTTCTATTTTCTTTTCTACAGCATAATTTTTATTCTCCTTCCCCTTAGGCTTAGGTACAGCAATTTCCATTTTAGCTTTTTTGGTATTTCTTGATAAAGTCTTGGCCTGCTTGGAAACAGCTAAGTGCTTGGAAGTTTTAAGATGTCGCATCTTGGCCTGTACCACTTCTGTCTTGTTAGCAATAGGTAAACTTGCGTAATCATTTCTGGAATTTATATGACATTCCTTTGCTTCTTTTCTTTCCAATATACTTTGAAATATATTTACTTTACTGTAAAAGGAATTGATTGGCACAGTGGAATTATATATAGTGCCAGACACTGGAGATGTTCTCTGTGGGAATGCATTTGATTTTACTTTTGGTACATCTGCTGTCTGCAATGGTGAAGTATTAAGTTTCTCCAAGCTGGTTGACCTTTCAAGAAAGTGCTGGCTTTCTTTATCTTCGAAATTAGAAGGTTTTTTTGTTGGAGATGCTTCTTCAGTGAATTCCATCCTCAATCTTTTCACTGGAGTCTCATTTACCAGCTGTAAACTATGAAAAGTACACATTTGTTCTTTACCTATCTCAGAACTAATTCAGCAACCTTACTGTATTATAGCTAAAAATAATATCTTACTTAAAGAGTTTTCAATCTATGACATTAAAACAAAACTTCTATTGAATGTACTCTTGTTTTAAACTGAATTTGAATTACAAACATCACTGGGTCTGAGGCATCTTAACATTGTTCCTCTAAATGGGAAATGTAAATTTAGCTCAATTTTTGCCTTCTTAATTTGGACAATAAAATATTAAATATAAGGAAGAATCTATCACAGTTTAATGTGCTTTATGTACTTAACAGTAGATGACTTCATATGCTACAATTCTGATTTGTAGCTTTCCAAAATAAATCAAAAGATTTTCATATATATATTTATATATGAAAATCTTTCATATATATGTATATAGTTTATTTTAAAATACTTATAGTAGTAACAAAAAGTTCAAGAATTTCTCTGGAACAGTCTCCTGTGAAGTTCATCCTGTCCTCTCCCTGAGGGCATTCAGGAAGATGAAAAAACAGGACTGTTCCAGAAGGCATTCAAACAGATTCAGCCATCTTTGCTTCTATTTTTGAGTTGTTTTATCTCTGAGTTGTTTTATTATTCTTTAGTTTTTATGCCTATTGTGGATATTTAAAATTATTTTCATTTATATTGTGTTAATCGATGAGGATTGATTATAGTGAGATATAAATAAAACAAATACAAATACAGTATATCCTTATGACTGGCTTTTAAAACTCACCTATTGTAACAGCGTTTTCTTTTTCTTGGAGTAACAGCTGCCATACTCTGAGTAAAGAGCCTATTATAAGTTACAAATGTATGTTTTAGAAAGTGCATTTTTTTCATTAGGCAATTTAAAATGAGCAAAGCTGGCACAAGAACCTGCATCTCTCACTTGTCCTTGCCTTTTTCTTATGCCAATTTATACTGCCTTCAACTACAGAGTAGCAGCTAATTTGGTGTATTTATCACTTCTTCTAATAGTGGTTCCAACATACTTGGTTAAATATATAGATAGGCATGCCAAAACAAATTTCAATGGTAAAGCACCTACTCTGCAAGCATAAGATTTCAGCTTTAATCTCTGGCATTGCTACAGATGGTTATAAATCAATAACCTGATTCCAAAGAAAAAAACTTCAAACGTTGTAGACATTCTTCCATTCAATATATGTTGAACAGAAGCTTTTTGGCAGAGCATGTCTTTAAACATTCAAGATAGGTTTGAATATGACATCTGTCTGTAAGCTTCAAGGACCAGTAAGAAGACATTACGCCGTGGTTCTCTTGAACCTTGGACAACAACACTCTATATTTCCCAGCTGTCATAGCTGAGGCTGAGGACAGTGGGAATTGAACACATATAAAGGCATTGCTGGGTGAGAAGGACCAAGATATTAGAATTCTCACAAAAACCCTTGGAAAGTCTTATTTTTTTCCAGTGTACAGGTAATTCTCAACTTACAACTATTTGTTTAGTGACCATTCAAAGTTACAATGGCAGAAGAAAGTGACTTATGACCATTTTTCACAGTTATGATCTTTGCAACATCCCCATGATCATGTGATCAATATTCAGATACTTGGCAATTGGTTCATATTTATGGCCATTATGTGTCCCGAGACCATGCGATCTCCTTTTGCAACCTTCTGACAAGCAAAGTAAATGGGGAAGCCACTTAACAACCAGGTTACTAACTTATCAGCTGCAGTGATTCACTTAACAACTGTGGCAAGAGAGGTCTTAAAATGGGGCAAAGCTCAATTAACAAATGTCTCACATAACAACAGAAATGTTGGGCTCAATTGTGGTCATAAGTCAAGGACTACCTGTACTACCCACTCACCTGATGTACACACTATTTATATACTAAACAAAATCAGTATATATTCATGTCATGCTGCAGAATTAATAAAAGAGAATGAGATTGCAGATGAGAGGTGCTTAGGGCCTAATGTAGGCTGTCAAAAATATTCAATGACTCACCACCCTGCCTGAGCCTCTGTCCAGCCTACATTTCCCCCACCCCCACCACCTCACAGCCTCATTTTCTTTATGCAGGCAGGTTGGCTTACTGAGAACCTAAACCGAAATTTCCTTTCCTGACCTTTTTGCGGAAGCAAAGTCAAAGCAACGAGAAAAAAAGCAAAGAACGTGAAGATATTTTCAGGAGACTCGCGATCCAATCCAGGATCTCTGACCGGGGTTCAGAACTCCCCAGATCTCTTCCCGCTTTTTCAAGGCGATCAGGGCTGCAAAAATCCGGATGGCCATTACATAGCCACAAAACGGCAAAGCAGTTCTTTGTTCCCACCCACCGATCATCCGGATTTTTGCAGCCCCGATCGACTACAGACCTAATGGAAACAAATCAATAAGGAAGTACATACTCCTTAGTAATTCTCAGCATTTCCCTTTCCTGCCCGTTTCCTTTGTTCCAGTCCCCGTCTCCCTTTCCCCATACCTAAAAAGCCGATCTCTGATCATCCCTCAGTACATTACCTCAGTCAGGAGAGAGCGGGGAGGGAAAAAAATCCCACCGTGAAATGCCTCCGATCGACTCAAGACACTGACTGCGCCGTTCGAATTTGCTCCCGCGCGCGCCTTAGCTCCCTCTATTTCCTATTGGCCGGTTTCTCTGTCCCTTAACTAATTGGTTAAATTGCCAGCCAATGCCTAAGCTAGCACACTCAGAAGCGAGGTAAGGAGCTCGGCTCTCGCAGACTCTTTGCCAGCGTATTAACGCTGAATGGAGCCGGGTAATGTAGTATAGTAATAAGAATAGTAAAAGATATTTTGGATGTTATTTTTCGGTCTTCTAATTCAGTTGTATAAATAATTCCGAAATGAGTTGTATATAACCTTGTGCACTACTTCAATGTGTAGTAGCCATGCTGAATGGCAACAAGCTGATCAAGCCAGCCAATTGGGCCATTTATTTATTTTTTGTCTGCTTGCTTGCTCGGTAGCAAGTTCATTTTCAGTGTGTGTTGGTTAAATAGTACAGAATTCATATTTACCTCCTGTTTAACTCAGCCTCGATTCCTTTTATTCCTGTGTTCGGTATTTCTACCCTGCTTTTCTAATACATATGTATAGTAGACCTCGACTTACAACAGTTCGTTTAGTGACTGTTCAAAGTTACAATGACACTGAAAAAGGGACTTATGACCATTTTCCCCACAAACTGTTGCAGCATACTGTGGTCACGTGATCAAAATTTGGGTGCTTGGCAATTGACTCATATTTATGACGGTTGCAGTGACCCTGGGCCATGTGATCACCTTCTGCAACCTGACAAGCAAATCAATGAGGAAGCCAGATTCACTTAACCATGTTGTTAACTTAATAGCTGCAGTGATTCGTTTAACAACTGACAAAAAAAGGTTATAAATTGGGGCAAAATTCAACAACTTTTTTGCTTAGCAACAGAAATTTTGGGCTGTTATGGTCGCAAGTCAAGGACTACCTGTACTACCTCACTTGTAGTGCTAATAAACTGTCATTAGAAAAGAGCATTGGACAAAATTCAGTGATAGGAAAAACATGGAATAAAAGACTGACTGCCTTTTTGTAACGACAGTTGCAATCCTACTAGAAAGGAAGGCCATGAAGAAACATATTTGTTAGCTAATGGAAAGAAATTGGTTGAAGACATTCAGGTTCAATAAGTGGCTGCAAATGTTCCTTTTGCCCCAGTTGGTTTGTGATTTATTTAATAAATGGGGTTTACAAAGGACACTGGCTGGGTTGGCTCAAAAACTTAATAAACCTCTTTTTTAGGCAATGGGGGCAGGTACATAAGGGGACAAGCCACACCTACACAAGTTCATTTAATACAGAAAGGAATCAAATTATTGGTGTTTAACATTTACCCCTCACCCCAGGAAAAATATTGAGCAGAGCCTGAGGAAAGACAACAGAAGCACTGGAACTTCTCTAGGGAAAAATTATTCCTTATGTTTTGACTGATGAAATAATGTGGATAGTACAGACCCATATGTATTCTTTTTTATTGACTAATGTATGCTGCCCAAAGTCATTCTTCGTGAGATGGGCATCTTCTGTATATAGATAGTCCTCAATGTATAGCCACTTAATTAAGCTCACAATTTCTGTTAAAGGTTGTAATGGTCATAAAGTAGGTGACCAGATTTAATTTTATAACCTTTTTGGCAATGGTCATTAAGCAAACTTATTGGTTTTTGCCCAAAATTGGAAATAAAAGCTGGTTTGTAGCAAAACCATTGTAAATTGCAGTTGTGACTGCAGGGCCCTAAAAATGGCTGTAAATGTAGGCATTTGCAGAGCACCCAAAATACAGTCGGAAGAGGGAGAAATCAAAACTTTGAATCCAGGACAAAGTCCCATGATCAGTTGTAAGTTGAGAATCAGCTGTATAAATTTGATAAATAAAATATAATTTAAACAACACAGCCATAAGCTGCAAGGGTAAAGATACAAATAATTGGGTGCAAAACATTGTGAATCAAAGCAGATAATACTAATGCCTCAGAGCCAGAATGGGGGGGAATCATAGAGTTTAATCCTAGTAGAGGACATAAGAGAAAGGTGATGGCATAGAAATACTGGGATACAATTACTTCTAAGGATGCTTACAGACAGCTGCCATTTTTTTTCTGATTCCAATATAAAATGCACTCAAAACTGAGCTGTACTCTTTTGTCTTTTTGTGGATCTATTATCTCCCTTTATTTTTCTGCATATACAGTATACCAGGAAAACTAAGCATGAGTAATTAGCCAAAGTAGTTTCCTCCAATGATGTGATTTACCGGTCCATCCAGTTTTCAATTTGATCCAAAGCTGAAACATTGATCGTATTGCCATCTGCCTCACCAATGTTTTCATCCCACATGCTTCCACTCGGTGCTCCCTAGAGCCCAATTTCCTCTCTGCCTTGCTGTGTGATAAGCTTATGATCCCCAAACCAACAATGACAATCCATAAATCTAGCAGATGGTTTTTCTGGAATAGTGCTATCTATGATGGACAATTAGCTAGATGTATTTTTACATTTCCCTGCAATTTCTCAGAGAAACCCACGTGAATTGAGCAAAGGTGGTATTTCAAAATACAGAAATATATAATAGCCCAGCCAGTTTATTTGCAGCCTGGAAAAAAACAACACAGACCTGCTGTGTTCTATCTGTGGAGATGAGTGACAAGAAGATCCTTGTTGGAGAGGGACCGCAGAGACTGGCAGCAAGCCACATCTTTATTGAGACCTCAATACATTTGATCTCTGGGGTGTTTGGAGGGGCTTCTTTGTAATTGCATTGCGGGAGAATGTCTGAAATGTTTTTTGGGTGCTCCAGAAGAAGCTGATTTTGCACGGTAGCTATCAACCTTCTTGTGGGAGTGAAATGTTTCAGGTTCTGAGACTTTCATTGATACTTTTCTACGACCATGGGGGTGTGCTTGTTTCAAGTGAGTAGGAGTCATTGCATCTTTAGGAAGAGAGTCTTGCTTATGGTGCAAAATGCCTCTGGCTTGAAAACCAGAAGTAGCTGAAGGAACCACCAGATTTTGAGAAGAAGCTGCTTTCTGGAGGGATGCCCTAGAGCTCTGCTTTGTGGAGGGGAGTTCTTTTTTCCTCCGTACCTTCGCCCAAACTTTCCTGATGCATAACAAGAGCTTTTTCAGAATGCTGGGAGGCTTCTGTGGGGATTTGGATTGGATTGCCTCTTGGGGTGGCTTTCGAATTCGTGGCTGGGGCTCCATTTTAGGTGAACGTGGAGAGGATCTAGGTGGTGTTGCTCTGGATGGCCTGGAACCAGCCCTGTGCCGTCTGGCTCTCAGGTCAATTGCCTCTGTGGATCGCTGCCTGGCTTGGTGAGATGGCCTCTCTGGGGCCCATGATGGAGGTGCTGCTTCATGGGCATTCCTGCTTCTGCTCCTGCTCCTGCTCCTGCTTGGACTCCTCTCTCGCTTGGAGAGATGCTCTTTGCTGTGTTGCAACTTTGATGCATCCTTTCCTTGCACCAGACCCCATTTGCTGGCCTCATGCCTCTTGATCTTAAGGAGGAAGCCCAAATTCATGTAAACCTCTCCATCCTGTACACTTAGCCGTGGATAGACAAGGAGGCAAGGGCCGTGCTGTGGATGGGGATGCGGACAATAAGGAGCGCAGCGGCCACATAACAAGCAAACAGGATATTCTACACTTGGCCGGCTACGCCCATTCTCCAGACCTTTAGCCAGGCACATATGTAGATCCCGTGTAGCTTGCTCTGTATCCAATGATTCCACAATGGCATGGGCCAGACACTGAGACTTGGGAGGGCTCTTTGCAAGTTTGAGACTTTCCTGATGCAGTTCTACTTGTGCTTTGTGAACACAAGGCAATTCCAGTTGGTTCTGGCACATGAAAGTAGGGTCTAAGAATGATGTCCGAGCAGGGCCAGGGAGGTCTCCACTCTCTTTGGGGACTTCTGTCATGTCCTCAGCCCAGCTCAATCGTATCTTTCGGTCAAGCATCAGGCTGATCTGAGTCTCTGCTGGCTTGTCCTTGGGACTGCCTGATCTTCCTGCACTTTCCTTGGAGGTACTTGGTCTTTTGCCATGAACTTCTTTCTCCTTTTTCTTGGGAGTTCTGGGTCTTCCAGGCTGCTTTGTCAAAAGGCTCTTGTTTTGTGCTAGCAGGTGAAGTACCTCTTTTAACTCCTCTTTGGGGGTCATACTACTCAGATTTCCATCTGTTGGTGCCTTGAGACTGCTGTGGCTAGTAGTATGACAGATGATGAATGGGGGAGGCAGCAAATCTTTGGGAGAAGGTACAGGACTCTGGGTGTGGGGTCTGGGGCTTCTTACCCTGACAGGTGGAGGTTTGGGTGAAGTTTGACGACCTTTGGGGCTAGTTGAAGGAGGTGTGCGGCTATGTGACCTTTGACCAATGGAGCGCTGCTGACTTACCCAATGCACCACCTCATTTTGTGGGGTAATGCCAATCTGCACATTGGCTGGTGTCTTGAGACTGCTGTGGCTAGTAGTATGACAGATGATGAATGGGGGAGGCAGCAAATCTTTTGGAGAAGGTACAGGAGTCTGGGTGCGGGGTTTGGGGCTTTTTACCCTGACAGGTGGAGGCTTGTGTGGAGTGTGGTGACCTTTGGGGCTAGTTGAAGGAGGTGTGCGGCCACATGACCTTTGGCCAATGGAGAGCTGCTGACTTACCCATTGTACCACTTCATTTTGTGGGGTGATGCCAACCTGCACATTGGTGTCTCTGCTGGGCACCTGAGAAAATGGTGATACTTCTTTCTGCCACTGTAATGGCGGTGCTTCCTTCTGCCAATATAATGGTGGTGCTTCCTTCTGCCAATGTAATGGCGGTGCTTCCTTCTGCCAATGTAATGGTGGGGCTTCCCTCTGCCAATGTAATGGTGGGGCTTCCTTCTGCCAATGTAATGGTGGGGCTTCCTTCTGCCAGGGTAATGGTGGAGCTTCCTTCTGCCAATGTAATGGTGGTGCGTCTTTCTCCCAATATAATGGTGGTGCTTCTTTCTCCCAATGTAATGGTGGTGTTTCCTTCTGCCAAGGTAATGGTGGTGCTTCCTTCTGCCAATGTTTCTTGTGGATGTGCCAGTCAAGCAGCTCCTGCTCTTTGTAGTCCAGAAAATAAATCCTGCCTCCAAGTCTCTGAATGTGGATAGGGCTGCTTCTGACTGTTGAAGGAACCCTTGGCGTCAGTTTGGTCAGAGATTCAGATGTTGGAGTACTTCTTCTCCGTTGCTTTGGCTTCTGGTGCAGTTGGAAGTTCACTGGGGGATAAGAAGATGATCTTTGGCGTGACTTCTGGAAACCAGTCTTGTAGGATCTGCTGACATGCCCCTGCCACTCTGGAATTTCTTGTGAAGCAATGGGGACTGGGGGGGAGGGAGGTGTTCTAGACCGGCTATAGCAGACATCTCTGGTTGATGAATGGGCCCAGCTGTACAGAGAGGTGATGGAATCCAAAGTGGCGTTGGATGCAGAACGTGAGATTCTGAACATGTGATGGGAGGCAGGAAAACAAAAACAAACAAAAAAATGGTCAGAGCAGCCATTTCCCATGGAGCTTAATTATATAGCATCCCATCTCTTGCTACATATTTGTTTGTTTGTTTATTTGATTTATGTATGTATGTTTGTTTGTTTGTATCCCGACTTGTTTTTACAAGTAACTCAAGACGGTGTAAATATCCAGCTGTGAATTAACCAGCTCAGCTTCCAATAGCCCTAGCATTGGGGGATAGAGAGGTGTGAAGCTGACAGGTATCATTCCCACATTGAAAAGACCTGTATTTATTCCAGCTAAAATGAACTGTATCCCCTACTTTTGGCAGGGCATGTTGAAGAGGGGTCATTGGGAGGTCAGAGGGAAGACTCATACTCCAAATGCTATTCTCTTCCTCTGTCAGGATCAGCCCCTGCCTTATGTAGATGAAAGCAGTTGCCTCAGGCCACAAAAGCTAGGCGTTCAATAGTGACCTTCAGGGAATCTCAGTTAAAAGTATGTGCAAAAACTCACAGGCCAGAGGTCCTCTAGCTGTCACATTAAAAATAGATGGGTAACTTTGGGCCAGTCACTCCATCTCAGCCCAACTCCCCTCATAGGGGTTTTGTGGGGGAAAATAGGAAGAGGAGAGAGCATTAAGCATGCTTGCAGCCTTGAGTTGTATATGAAAAGGGGTGGAGCTTTGATCACATGGTTGTGGCCACCATCTTGACATTTTAAACTCTCCCTGCCTAAAATCTATGTGATACAGTATTGCTTTAAAAACTGGCAAATAGGGAGAGAGGGGTAAAGCTACCCAGAGGAGCATCTTTTCAGTTGTTGTACTTCAGTTTTTGGACTTCCCTAATTAAAATTATTGTTTGCTTCATTCCTGGTCCTTGAATATACTGTAGATAGATACTAAAATCAGTTACAAATTTGCTGTCCATGCCTAATATGGGAAGAAAGTGACTTCCATATCACTCATGACATAATCTATGTCATCCTTGCCATGCAACATCACCCTCTAGACTTGGCCATGCCTGATCTAGTAAACCCCAGGTCACAAATAATGAACCAGAACCTTTTCTGTCTATATTTGGCTGAACTGGGTTAAGTGCATCTCTCATAGAAGATTGGTAAATATCAGCAACTCAATCAAAACTATAAGAAATTCGTCAGGACATGGAAATTTACACATACAGAGAGGATGAATTGGCCCAAAGTGACAGGTAAACATACCTTTCAGGATGTGAGATTACACCTATTAATAAAATATCTCTGATTTCTACCTCCAAGCCTCAATGTTCTAACCTGTGGGCCAGTGTTTCCCAATCTCAGCAACTTTAAGGTAAGTGGACTTCAATTCCTACAATTCACCTAGCCAGCATACTAGTTGATCTTAAAGTTGAGAAATACTGCTGTAGACATAGGTTACAATGGTCACAAAAATGAGATTTCTCTAGCTATAGTCTCTTTTTCCTTGCTCCATTTCCCCAAGCTTTGAGGGAGAGATATATATGTAAAATTGTGAGGAAGGATAATAATACCACACCATCAACAGTGGCTCAGTACCATCCAAGAAGTGAGGCAGTCACTGACATGAATGAATACAGCATTGTTCATTGGTAAATTAGGACTGGCTTCCATTTGATGTATTGTGGAAGTCTGTTGTACAACTTCTTGGTATAAGGAATAGCTCTAATTTGAGCTTTTCATACTGTTTGTATTTACCTTGTAAACCATATTTTAGGAAAGTTTGTAGATGTGTGGGACATTTTTATTGGGCATGTTTTGATTGATTTTTATTTTTGATTAACTCTTTGAAGGAAGAGCTATCTTAACATATTTTATCAAGGTTTACATTAAATTAACATATCTGAAAGTCTTTTTTATGGTTGGCTGGAAGAATGTGCGTTTGCTTTTTTATCACAGTATCAAATGTTAATAAGAATCAAAAGCAGAAGAGGAAAAGGAATGTGAATATGCTTGCTAAGAAGACTACAGCATTATCTGCTGAAAAGAGAGTCTCAAGCAAGGTGATTTTTGATTGATGTTATGCAGTCCAGAACTTTGAATTTCTTGAATAAAAGAGAGATGCATCTAGCTGTTCTGACTTTTTCCATCACCATCTACTTATTCACTTAGAAAGCTTTAGCTTAGTTTTATACTTACAAAGCACTCCATTGCTTACTAGAAAGTGTCCCCAATTGTTCCTGGACTAAAGTCTAGAGATCTGCTCAGCCTGTCCCCCCCCCCTTGCATAGACCCTTGCTTTCAAGAAGTTCTATCAGAGTCTTACGGTTTACTGATACGTTGCATTTGCCAGGTGAGGTACTCAATTTTCTTGTCCAAAACGCACAGAGTACGATAGAGGCTCAAATTGTTGCAGGACCTGACAAAAATGGGAGACAGCCATATGCACATTAGGGAGCAATGTATTACATACTTATAACCAATGTCTTCTTGTTGGCTTTTGCAGTGGTTTTTTTGGGAGGGGGCAGAGCTAAGATGGCAATGGGGCATCCTTATGATATATTATTTTTTTATTTGTTTTTATAAATAGCCTTTACCTTTTCCAGAAAGTTCCTTTGGCTCCCTTTCATTACAATTATTTTACAGCTATATTTTCCTTTTTTCCCTGTTATTCTGCAATTGTTATCCCCTTCCCAGAGTTGATGAAATATGGAAGGCTACATATTTGAAAAAATAAAAAAATGTATTGCAATCTTTCTTCAGTGTGAAAACAAAATCCCTCAAGTATAATTCCTCTTGATATCTTGGTCTCTCCCTTCCCTCTGTGATCTTCTGAAGTCTCACTGTTTTAAGATCACTTATATTGCACCACAATTTTGGTTCAATGTTTGGCCAAGCCATAAATAAAACATTTGCATTAGGTGTGCCTGGCAATACCATTTGTTCATATCCAAAGGAAAAACCATTAACTAATCCTTTTATCTTTTATGACCTTTTACCTTATGCTTTTCTTAAGTATAGGTAGACCTTCCTTAGTCACCGTCTCATGCAGTGACCATTCAAAGTTATGATGGCACAGAAAAAATAACTTTGCAATTAAGGTTCATGTTTATGACCTTTTCTGTCTCAGTCATGTGTTTAACATTATAGTCAGTTAGTATGCATTGTCCTGTGTCTGACCTTTTCTGCCCCACCCCATCCCAGAGTGGAGAGATTGGAGAGGAAGGGATTACAAGAGAGTAAGCAGATACTCAATGGGGAATACATATCAAAGGCTAGTATCAGCTGTTTGCCTAGAGTCTTTGTAGCTGGGAGCTGCAAGCATGCTAAGTAAACAGACAGTACTAACTTATTCCTTTTGCTGTACTGAATATTCCCCATTGTGGGCTTGCTTACCCTCTTGTACATAACCCCACTACTATCCAATCTCTCCACACTCTGATGAAGAGAAGAAAAGAAAAAAATGAGTCAGGCACACTAAATAGGCAATCTCTTTAGACACTTTCTCATGTGCTGGACCTGTTTTTTTCTCTCTCCTCCCCATCCCATCTTGTAGAGAGATTGGAAATGAAGGGATTATAAGTGAGTAAGTAGATACATAGTGGGAAATACAGATAGAAAGGGCTGAAGTCATAAGTACATTGGGCAAACAGTTGGCACTAGTGCATACTTTTCAATGTGTATTTCCCAAGGTCTACCTATCGGTATTTATTGTCATATAATCCCTTCCTCTCCAATGAATGTAAATTCAAAAAATCAATTCCCTTCTTGCTAATTACCCCAGTGCTTCCCCTTCCCTTTCCCTCAGGTCCACCAACTGAGAAAGGTTGGGGACCTCTGGATTAAAGAATCTCCCTTCCTGTACTTTTTCCTTACAACCCCAGAAAAATAGAGAAAAGCTCATATGTTTTTGCTCCCTATTTGACACTTTATTAAT
The DNA here is from genome assembly GCA_023970755.1 of Azemiops feae. Taxonomy (NCBI): domain Eukaryota; kingdom Metazoa; phylum Chordata; class Lepidosauria; order Squamata; family Viperidae; genus Azemiops; species Azemiops feae. Next base: position 672,003 of record JALGBA010003869.1, on the reverse strand, counting down.
AATTACCCAAATCCTGAAGTGAGAATTTAGTTTTGATTTCTTTCAATTTGCTAAATCCCCCATGAAAGTATAAAAATGCCCCTGCACCTGTCATATCAGAACAGGGATTCCTACTTAACTTGGATAATTCTTCTCTTATTGTATCTCTTTCATAAAATAAAGATGATCATAAATATTATGAAGATAAGAGCAGTGTCTGAGCTGTCCTTCCAAACCACTTTACCAGAATTGTTGCACAACGGGTGCTGTTTCTAGGCAGAAATAATCTTAATTCTTTGGAACATACAAATAGTTTATTAAGGAAGATATAGAGTAGGTGGGGTTACTTACTTCTGTTCTGTGGCTGAGCTTATACCCTTTGTCCTTTCTGGATCTGTGCTTGTGACACTTATTCTTTCCAAAGATGCTGCAGTGGGAGAGATAAAGAAGAAAGGTTGACTGCTCCAAGACTCAACCTCCCAATTACTACAGCAATGTTTCTCACCCTTAATACATGGTAAATGTGTAGATGTCGACCCTCAGAATTCACAGCAAAGGGCATGTTGACTGAGATTGTCAAGGCACCCCAGTGCTACAGAGCTAAAAAGAAAGAGAAAGTGAAATTAAGTGCATCACTTACCTATCCATGGTACTCTGTACTTGCTCTTTTTGTTGCGGGCATCAGCCTATAGAAGAAAAAGAAGAAAAGAAACACACGTAAGAATTGTTCTATAAAAATCTATGAAGAATTGTTTTTTTCTGTCCCAAAGAGTAGAATTACATATAACAATAGCAAGTTTGAAGAGAGGGTACAGTTTGATTGAACATCAAAAGAATCTTACGATTTGTCCATTTTGAGAACTTTAATAAGTGAAACAATTATTTAAAGGAATCATTTTTTTCATCACTGATGTTCTTAAAGCAGATATTGGACAACCATCTGTTGGGGATGTTCTAACACTGGATGGGGTTAGATTAGATGGTCTACAGCAGGGCTTTTCAACCTTTTCACAGATTGTACCACTTTTAGGATATGACAATATTCGAGTACCACCAGTGCTTAGCAAGGTGTCAAAAACTTGATGACTAAAAAAAAGGGGGGGATTTGGGGTTTTACTGATTAGATTCATTTGTTGTTATAGAAATGGCTAGTTTATAATATTATGGAAAAGTAAAAAGTTGAGGTTCGATGTTAATGCTTCATTCTACTGCAACAGAGGAAGTCGGAAGTCAATGCCTTTTCTTTTCCCCTTCTCCCCCTCACTTTTTTCCCCCTTCTTCCTCCCCACTGTGTCCTACTATTTTCTTTTGTATTTTTGTATTTTATTCCATAATCTAATAAAATGTTACAAACCGTAAAAAAAAAAAAAGGAAAAAAGTACTGGTTTTAATTTTTTCTGTGGCAGTTCCTTTGCTGAATCACTTTCCCTTTGTGCTGACAAATGTATGATGAATTTATCCATATTTATTAATATGCACCACTACCAGCTGGCTGATTGGCCCTTCTTCCTCTGTCCCTCTCCTCTTCTTCCTCCCTGCCTTCTGAGCTCCCCTTCCACAGTGTAGTCCCTTCACTGTACCCATAAAGACACAGGAATCAAGCGCAAAGCAAGAAAGGCTCACAAAAGCCTCCCAGAATAAAGAAACACTAAAATCAATTTTTTTTCTTTAAGCTGCCTCAGGCGTGTCACAATGTTGCAACTGGAGCCTAAAAGGCTGTGGCAATTGCGAAAAGCAATAACCTTAAATTAAGGCTGTTTACCAACAAAGAAAACTTGCTAAAAGCCATAGACAGACTCAAGATAAGGGGGTAAAATTAATTACATTTGTTTAAAGGGATTAAACCTACGGAAGCCAACACTTTGGACTCATTGCTAGCCTTTGTGAAATAGACTAAAATATTCCAATAACCAAAGCACACAAACCGAGCCTCTGAATTACAAAACGCTGTAAAAACAGTATAAAAATCCTTATGGTAACCCAATCAAGCTGCCAGCTGACCCAGAACTAAATAAACCAACCCTTTCCGACATGCTCGTCTCCCAGCTTTTCATTTCATCAGCGCTGATTGCATTCTCCTGGCTGGAGAAAACGAACCAGGGGACCTTTTCTTCCAGCAACAGCTTCTTCTTCCCTGTCTCTTTTTCCTCCCTGCCTGCTGAGCTCTTCTTTCACAGCTTCTCCGTCCTCTTTCCCGCCAAAAACTACCTCCTTTTATATCCTTTCCTCCCCTCCTCCTTTTCAATTCACCTCCAGCTATGCGCTGCTTCCGGAAGTGTCAATCAGCTGGAGCCCTGCTGGCACTCCTGGGGCTTCTGCCAAGCCCCGACAATCCTGCAGCTCCAGCTGCCTCTCCCTCTGGCTTGGGTCGCTTCAGCTCATTCCCTTGCCCGCTACACTTGTCTAGGAAGGTCGCGTACCACCTGCCACGTACCAAAGTACCACTGGTGGTACATGTACCACCGGTTGAAAAGCCCTGGTCTACAGGATCCATTCTATCTGTATGATTATATGGTAAAGAAAGAAATATGCCACCTGAGATTACTTTTGTATCACCAGTGTTTTCCCTCCCAAGTCCCTCACAAACAATTTAAACTTGACCTATAATTATCTTCATTTCTGCAAACCTCAAAATTATTAATACTATGAGCCAATCCATTTTTATTCTCCTTCTCTCCAGCTAAATAACATAAAACAAAAAGACTTGTGTACAATCTCATCTTGCTTCTTAGCCAAGGTTTCCTAGGTTTATTTTGTTATAAGTTGGCATCTTTTGCAACATCTGGGCTTCTGGACACCATTCTTGAGAGACATATGACTCATTTTGACAGACAGAAATTATATATAGTATAAAAACAGTCCCATTTTTCCATAATCCTTTATTATGGAAGACTATTATAGTGACTTCAGGAAAAATCAGTCTCCTATACTACTTTTAAAAATGTGGAAAACCCCATAAAAATGGCCTTCTCAGATTTGCTTAGTGCTCATAATGAAAGAAATTATATTGGTTTGTTTAATCAGCTATTATTCTGTCATTTTCTGACCATAAGTCCAGATGAAACAAAAGCAGGATTTAAATCAAACCAATAATGATGTGGGCAATAGCAAAGAGTGGATGGCACAAAAGAGCTTATCCAAATAAAGATGAAGGTATACTTTCCTCCACAAAGGAATATGAAATGAATTTTCCCTGTGATTTCTTTTCTCAGAGCAGAGAAATATTTTTCTCAAGAAAAATGTGAGAATAGAACACTCTTTACAAGTACCACTTCTTGCCTTTTTTTTATTGTAGTCAAATTATTTCCATTTTTTTAAAAAAAGCTAAACAAGCTGCCACAAAAACAATAGAAACAACCCTCTCTCTTTCCCATTGCTTCCCAAATAATTCCACAACTTTACACAACACAAAATATTTTTTAATAGTTGGTTAAGATGTTCTAGATCCAGCCATCAAACATAGTGAAAATATACTCTACTATATCCATAAACAGTTACATGGTCTCATGAAATAAGCCTTTGCTTTCTGTCAGATAGATAATGATCTGGGAAGTTATAGCTGAAGTTTAAGAGCCACTTTCTCCCTTAAAAACTTCCTTATAGACTAAAAAGATATATGTATCTTTGTGAATTGATGTAAACAAAGTATATGACAATAGCTTGTTGTATCTAGTATTTAGTAACAGCCTCTATCCTTCATGACCAGAGCCAAGACCAGCAATTTAAGCAACTTTCAATGAAGAATTTGATCTTACCTGTATTTTTTTCACCTTTTTGAAGGCCCAGATAGTAGCAGGCACAAATAAAATGGCGGCTAGCAGAAACAGCAGCAGGTGGCAGCAGTCTGAGATGACATTCTGCAGGACTGTCAGCATGGTGCTGGGGCCCAGCTGGTATATCAGCAGCTGCTCTGTCAGCCTCTAGGCTACAGGTTCTTAGGGCTTCCCATCTGAGGTCATGCTTGCATCACAAATGTCTTTTACAGTCCATTTTGCTTGGCTGAAGGCTTTTCTCTGATCAGCAGTCAACAACAAAATTAACTACATTCAGCCCACTCAACTTATAAACAGTGAAGATGTTAGGTATATACACACCAGTGCTGCTTATAGTCATTTGTTTGTTTGTTTATTCATTATTTTGACCTCACTTTTTTGCTATAAAATTCTAAGGCAGAATCATCTCACCATAAACATGAACCCAACTCAGCCAAGAATTCAAAGCTGAGAATGAAACGTGTATCAATTACTTAGGTCTAGCAAATATTTTTTAAAAACCATTTTCAAATGATACTTGTATTAAACCTATAAAGTTTCATAAGACAGCTGCAAGCTTTTTGATTTACAAGGACTTTCCCCTGTTCAATTATTATTACTTGAATTAAAGCAAGGGGACATGAAATACAGAAACAGAAGACAACAGAATTAGTTTGGTCTAGTGGTTAAGACACTAGATCTCAAACCTGGAAAATATGAGTCCTAGTCCCATTTTAGGCATGAAAGTTGGCTTTCCAGAAAATAGGTAGTAGTAGTATTAGGTATGTTTGCTGCCCTGAATTATTTTAAAAATAATAAAGGTGGAAAATAAATAAAATATTGTATTAGATGTGTAGATCAGCTTTTTTCAGCTTTATAGAACCAGCATGGCCACATTTATTGGGGATAATGGGAGGTTTTGTTTTTTTTAAAATAGTGAAATACAAAACAAATCAGCACCAACAGAAAGAAAAATAGAGAAATGGTGATTATTTATTAGTAACCCCCCCAAAATATGGAGATTAAAATAAACATGACTAAAAAGGTAGTGACATACGATTCATTAAATCCTTAAGCTGATCAAACATGTTGCTTTATATTTTCACTCTTAGAACACAGTAACTTTTTGAAGATTGATACAGACCCATATCCTGGATCCGTTCCTAAGAAACTTTCCTAATCAACTGGGTGAACGTTAGCCTCTGAAAGGCTGCTAATTCTGTCTGCCTCCTCAGAAGCAGAAAATTCTACCCTACTGGCATAGACGAATACTGTAATATTTAAAATAAAGAATGCACATTTGCAGGTTATCACAGGTAGAAAATTGTCACGTAGGCAAATACGTATCCAGCCCCATTCAGTGGCGCTTGAGCCTGAGGTCACCCGTTTCTATATGTCCCCTTCAAAGTAAAGAAACATTTTTTTTTCCTCGTAAAGAGGTAAGGTTTATATAAAACTACACAACAGAGAGTTTGATTTTTGTTTCGTTTAAGGAAGCAGACAACGACGGAACATGGATGAGGGTCCCTGTACCTATCCTCAAGCCTATAGGGGTGAAACCCACCGTTGGAAAATTAACCTCTGTGTTGGATTTTCGGAAAGTTCTGCTTCTAACAATTATTACCTCTATGGGAACTATTGACTTACGTCATTTCCTGAGAGCCGCTTCGCTAGAACCGGAAGGCGCTGGCCGTTTGCGAAGCTTTCTGGCTTAAATTTCCGAAGCGGGTGAGAAGGAGCTCTCGTGTTGTGTTGCCATGGTTTTTTATTTCACGTCCAACGGTAAGAGTGGCCTGGCCACGCTCACAACTCTTGTCAGGTAAAAGTGGATGCTTATATCCGAAACCGCTTTTCCCCGGTTGATGTCACAGATTACAACTCTTGTTACCACCAGCCACTTCTGTTTCGGTTGGCGGATGATGGGTTTGTAGTCATCAGTCCAACCTATCCAGTGGCCTCGTTATCTCTGCATGATGTTCTGTTATCGCTGTACAACCCAGCCAGGGTGGGCTGGCCGTGCTATAGTTGATAAACAAGGTGAAGGTAACTCCCCACCCCAGAGAGTTTACAGAAGGCAAATGGAAGATGAAACGAGAAGCATCTTCGCTCAGATTTCTGTGGTGGGTTCATGAAAAGTGATCTTGTTGTGAAGGAATACAACCAAGTGCTTGCTGGTGCATTGATTGCCAGCATTTATGAAAAAAGGACACATTTTTTTATTACAACGTCTCAATTTGACACGTTTTCAGGAAAAAATGAAAAATTGTACAATAAAAATCACATTAAACAGTTTAGCTAGATTCAAACCATAATTTAGCATAATGTGTGAATCCAATCCATATCTTCCCAGCATTTGGCACACTTTTGTTGAAATGATTGCTTTGGATTTTGACTAAGAGGAGGTAGAATTGGTGGGTACTGTTGTCTCATGTCCTGTTTGTGAGAACAAAATACTGTCCTAAGCTTTTGCCTTGTCTCGCACGACTTTTACAGTATTGTTTCTGGTACATTTTTTTCTCCATTCTGGTAGTATACATTTCTACATATCATACTATTCTACTTTGGGTAAGCAGTATTCTGTAAAGCGGAGAAAAGGAGTAGAAAAATGTGAATAAATTGCAGTTATTCACTTTGCTTCACTTTCCTTAACAAATGCAGCTATATTTGATGACTATTAATTTTCAGGTCCATGTTTTTAGTTGCACCATACAATCTGTACAACATTTGCTGGAAATCTTGTGGGTTCTCAGCCAATAATACAGCAGCCTCTGCATGCAAATATATGAATATTCACATCCCTAACTATATACTGTATCTCCAATGTCATCACAAAAACTTCTTATAAAATTATTCAGAAATACATTAAATAAGCAAATGGATTGTTGTTTGATATCCTCCTTAACGTTAAGCCATTTTCTAAGCATTCCTTTTATTGTCAGTTATGCTCTACTTTCAGCATAAACATTCATTCAACAATGCATTTTCAGCACCATATTTGCACAAAACATTCCATAATTCAAGTCTATTTTCATTATACGTATAGAGTTTTCTCTATATGAGAAAAGGTACAATAAATCTTATCACCTTCATATTTTTCAGAGAATTGTTATAATGCAAAAATTTTGCTCATTGTCATGTTTAGTATGCTTTCAATCAGAATTCTGCCAAACACTTTCTAAGACTCGCAAGCTAATTCCCCTTTTGTATTATTAATCTTTCTCTTTCAAAAGGGGAACATTAATGGATTTCCTCATAGGTGAGGTTTTCATACATACAGTATGTTATACACAACCATTTCATAAGCAAACCACATCCATATTTTATCATTTCTTCAACTGTACTGTTTATATCTGTAGCCTTACCATATCCAGCATTCTCAGAGCATATATTCTTTTCTGTCAGCTTTTTCCTAAACACTAACTTTTATGGAATTCTATTTGGCAAAGTACTGTAATTTCTAAAGTATTATTCCAGCATTTCCTCACTTCAGATTCTTCAAACATAATGTAATCACTTTCATTTTTAATATCATTCATTCATTGTTTAGCACTTTTCACCCATTTCTGAAAGTTTTCTTTACCTCTTGTAATCTTAATCATTCCTTGCTCTCTTTAACCACATTTTTCCACATTTTTTTAGAACTTTCCTTTTCTCCTTATATGTATAATAAAATATATTTCAGAGCCTATCTAAAAATAATACTGGGGCAACTAATGTTTTTAGACCAAAATTAGTTATCCCTCAGCTGAGGAAAGCTTATAATGATTCTGACATTGGGATATGAATATGTTTAATAGTTTTAGTATAGATAAATCTTTTGTGGAAACCTTGCATATCTGTGCATAGTTTGATGTAAAACATGGGTTATTTTTTTTCTTTTCTGTCCTTCAGTTGTTCCTTCTGTTTATACAATTTATATGGGAAAAGACAAGTATGAAAGTAAGTAAAACATTCCTTTGATCTGCATGAAAAAAGTGTGATCTATTGATAATTTATGCATCTTCTGTAACAGCTCTTTTTAGCTTCCAGTTGCTTGGGAATTCACTCACCCTTTCTTTTAGATACAGTAGCCGCATTTTTTAGAATGGCAGGATGATTATTAGTTTTAGGAAATCAGTACCCAAATCAATATTGATAAAATGTTGGATAAAAATATAAGCAGACCACTTACAACCACAATTGAGGCCAAAATTTCTGTTGCTAAGTGAGACAGTTGTTAAGTGAATTTTGCCCCATATTACGCCCTTTCTTGCCACAATTGTTAAGTGAATCTGGCTTTCCCATTGATTTTACTTGTCAGAAGGCCCTGAAAGGTGATCACATGACCCTGGGACACTGCAAGTGTTATAAATGTGAGTCAGTTGCCAAGCGTCTGAATTTTGATCAGGGGGGATACTGGGGATACTGCAATGATCGTAAGTGTGAAAAATGGTCATGTCACTTTTTTCAGTGCCATTGTAACTTTGAATAGTCACTAAATGAACTGTTGTAAGTTGTAAGTCAACAAACTGTAATTTTTGATGACTAATTACAGTAAATTACAAGAGTATGTTGTACAGGAAGGTTTTTTTTTTAAGCTATGACATTTGTTACCAACATATAGTTGCCAACTCTGGATGGCTTACATAAAACTGCAATACAAAAGGCAATAAGCCCCCCTGCCAACAATAATTTTTTGAAAATGATTTATCCACTCTAGCAAAATTGCAAATCACTTATGTTTGTTCCCTAAAAAATTTAAAATATGTTATCTCAGAAACAGACATAATATATTCTTTGTCACCTTTCTGATTAACATTTTGTTTCAGTCTCAAATCTTCGGTTTGAAAAGAAAAGGAAAAACAATTTATGTAAACGCTATTAGAGCTTTGATCAGTCTTTGTTTGCATTTTCTTTTAGATGAAGATCTAATAAAATATGGTTGGCCAGAAGATATTTGGTAAGTACTTAAAAGGGTCTCCTTTTGTATAATGAAATCCTTTTTCATATGAAACAAATCTTTCTCCTTCCTAATAATTACTTATTAGCATCCTTTCTGGACTTAAGATATGAGAAGAGATCCCATTTTTAATATTATGCCATACCCCAAAAAGTGAAATTCTCTCCCTACCTCTCAAATGTAAGTGGTCTAGCATATCACTTGTGAATTTTCTAGTTCTCTCTATAAAATGCTGGTTGGTTTTTTTTTCATTTCCTGTTGTCTTTTTATGCTTTTGGAGGTTTCCCCCCCCCAGTTTCCAGTAATAAGTTTCCAACCTCCAGTTGCAATTTTGTAGTCTTCCCAAACAAATTATGCATTCTGTCAAAATGTTTTTCCTGTTGGTTTTATGTCTTCTTAAAGGCTTGACTGCAAGAACCACAAGAATACTGGCAAATATAATTTTAACTCAGCATCAAAATTGATGAGATTTTATATCATCTCATATGCAGACAAAATTAACACAACCATGCTTAATTGTAATGCAATTTCTTTGTTTTTTTACTGTATTGTCTGAACCAAATTGTTGTAGCAGTATGATCTAACAGAAAGTATGGCTTATCCAAAACAATCATAGCAAAGCAACCCATGACTTATTAAGTTTTGTGTGTGTATAATTATTATAGTTATGTAATTATGGTTATATATTTTATATGCAATATAATTATATTATAATGTATATAAATATAATTTCTTCCATAGAATTATAAAATATTCAAACAGTAACAGATTTATTAAAAGTTTCACAAAAAGCTGCCAGGCTTCATATAAGCCACTCAAACTCTTATTGCATTTTCCCTTCACACACTCTTATATCCCAAGGACTTGGGAGAATTAATCTGGGTTTCTTCTTAATACAGGTAGTCCTTACTTAGCAACTACAATTGGGACTGCCAACTCTATTGTTAAGCACCACATTCATAAGTGGAAAATCCTCTGACCATGATAGTTTATAATCTCATTTCAAGTTCATTCATTAGGTGAATCGTGGTCGTTAAATGAGACATCTCATGACTGCTACTTGCGATTCTACTTCCATATATAAAATGTTTGTATTTTGCCTTTCATACAGATTTATAAGACAGCAAACTATGTAGGCTGGAAATGAAATGTGCTATTTAAAGCCAATTATTATTTAATACAACAGCATTAAATCACTAACATTGCTAGTTAATTGACTTATTTGGAATGAATTTCAACTTATCAACCATCATCTATCCTGTTACTGATTCCAGACATCTGTTTCTAGTGAAAAAGTTTCAGGATTTGACTTTAGTTTTAGTAGGTAAAATCAATGGTTTATGGCCCTTCAAGTTGAAAAGCATGATACAAATGATAAATACATACTAAGGCTTTGGCACTTCTGCATATGTATTCATTTCCTGAAGAGTAGAATTCCCCAATCTTGACAAAAACAGATGTGTGGATGTGAACTCCCAGAATTTTCAATATCAACTGTGCTGGCTAAAGAATGCTGGGAGTTGGAGACCACACATCTGGAAGTTGACAATGATGGGAAACTGCTGTAGCTCTTTTGGGCTTAACTCTTAAAGCATGTGTTTTTCAATTGCTGTGGAAAATAGCTTGTGAACTTACGAGAATCCTAAAGGGGAGATTTGTCAGCTTGATGCTTTTGTGTTACTATATAAGTGTTGGATGAAAAGTAAATTCTCCACTTCCATAAAATTAGTTTAAATAGTAATATTTTAAGAAATCGGAAAATAACCCTTGAAATGAGTTCTTTTTATTACCTCTATTTACTACTCCATGTAATCACATTTACTTCATATTTCTTCAATGATGAGCAAGCTTCATAAAGCTATCACAAAGCCCTCCACATAATGTCTCTTCAACCCGTCCTTTCTACCACTTGAGTCAAAATATTTGTTTTGGAATCAGGCATCACCCATCCACACACAGACAAATAAATAAATAAATTCAATATTGGGAAAAGAGAGAACCAAATGGCTGGACTGTATGGTGGATAGAGTAAGATAGTGAGATCCAGCTTTGCAATTGCTTTTTCAAGAGTGAAGCCATTTGACATGTTACAGAAAGAGTTCTTTCTTGTGTTTCTGAATTTTAATTAATTATTGTTTCAAAGGGACAAAGCTAGAAAAGGGGAAAGACCTTCAAGTATGGAATTCTGTGATGGCTTTCATAAATTTGTTCTTTGTCCAAGTGTGTAGCAAATAGTGGTGATTATGTGGAGAAGTAAATGCAGATAATAAGACATCATTTTAAGAATTATTTTCTTATTTCATTTATTCATATATATCTAAATTAAAGTTATGGAGGTCGAGGCATTACTTTTTATTCAAATCTTGTTAGAGCGGAATAACCCTTCCAGCTTCAGCTACAAGAGGTAGTAAACTTCCAAATACTGGTTGCCAAGGACAACCATGAAGTGATAAAGAAGTGTTCCTTTCATGTTTTTTTAATGTCTTTTGGAGAGGCTTCCAAGATTATGATTAGTGCTGGAATATGTGTTTGTTAGGTGTAATTTCTACTTTTTTCCTCCCCAAATACTTATTTATAAATATTTTGTCTCACCTAGATACTAGTGCCCAAGAAATCAATTAAAGAATAGATAGTTGAACAACAGGGCACATTACTCAGATTTATTAAGTTCTAATCTCTGGAAGATACTAAAAATCTGAGCATCTATTTGAGATGATTTATGAATTTGCCTTATTTATTGGTGGAGAAATGGCCATGACAAGGTTAAGCACAGGATTTTGTTTGCCAATATCTAGTGCTGTTTTCATCTGAATCACTGGAGGGAGTATTTGACCTTATGTCAGTATTTTTCACCAAAGAGTTTGCTTTTTTAGCCCTCTGGTTTCCTTTTCTTTGGATTCTTAGTCTTCAGTCAGAGATTAACATGTTAAGACATAATTCTTCTCCATACTATTAAGTGACAGACACCACATGATAATATCTAGAAGTGTTGTGTCTATGGGGAAGATACTGAATCACAATTCCTATCAAACTTTTGCACTTTGTCTAGGTTTCATGTGGACAAGCTCTCCTCAGCACATGTCTACCTCCGGCTATATAAGGTAACTGTCCAGCTTTGCTTGTTTTGCTCAGTTACATGCATCCATGAATAGTTGTGGGATGGTGCTTTCATAGCTATATAGCAACAATACACAAAATTATGCAGAGTAATACACCAGTAGCTGTGTACACAATTTCCCTTTTCTGGTGGCAGAACTTTGCAGTTTCCCAAGAACATTTCAGTGTTCAAGAATGGCCTGATTGAACATTTGCAACAATAGTTTGATATTTTTCAGGTATGGATCATGCCTAGAATTCTGATTTCTGTTTTGGAAATCAAAAATTTATCAAACTAAAATTCTTCTTGAATTCAGCTGAGCATAATTTTCATGCTAGGCACAATAAGCTACGAGGAGTAGGACCAGAAAAAAGTATACTTGTTTACATCCTTATGCCTTAAAAACAAAGTCATCCAAAGGAGTCTAATCAAATAGTGCTCTGGACTAATACAGTTTGGATTGCCAAAACTCTAGGATTTCAATCATGGAAAATATGATCAATTTTATTCTCAAAACATCTAACCAAGATGTTATAGTGAGCTATATGATTTTCATGGTTTTTATTTGTATCCTGTCAGCTTAACAATTATATGCTTGTATAGCTTATGGCAGTTAGTGAACCCAGAGTTGTATCTTTGCAAAACAAGATTTTAAAATAAATGGCTTGGTGAAATCTTGACATGTGAAATCTTTCATAAACTGATTTAATTGTGTGCAAGAAAGATCAAGATATACTTTTTTAAAACAACAACAACAGTGCTATAGTAAACTTGTTCATTACAATAGCAGCAAATAGTCTTACACCATTATATAGAACAACACATTTTTAATAAGGCAGTATTTTAAATTTCTAGTCCAGTTCATAATTTGCATGAAATGAAATCTAGCCCAGGAAAACTTATATAATACTATTACTCCTTTTAAGCATTTGGCATTTTTGCTGTAACAGCCTTATGTATCCATAAATTCAGCGCAAGGGACTGTGAAACTTTTCACAGCACGTTCTCTGCATTCCCACACCTAGAATGCTCATATCCACCTTGATTTATTTTAGGGGCAAACAGTGGATGATATTCCTAAGGAGGTTTTGATAGATTGCGCACAGCTTGTGAAGGCCAACAGCATTCAAGGTAAAATTTTGCCTATATGAGAAAGTGAGCCAAAATAAATTACAAGGATTTTGAGTGGAGAGTCAAGGAGGAAGGCTTTTGAATTTGGGATTAACAAATACCAAAGCTTCAGAGCCTAGAACAATATGAATCATTTGGAAATTTCAAAATATGAAAAAGGTTGTCCTAGCAAAGGCACAAGGATCAGTGATAATTAGTTTCAGCCAAGTAGATGTCAAATTGTAATGGAAGACAGGGTATAGTGTAGCACAGAAATAGGCAATGTTGTAATGTGGATACAAGTAGCTTCCATATATTTTCCTTAGTGCTCACCAAGTTCCTTATCCTATTATTTACCTTATCCTATTTATTTTTTATTAAAAGAATATTTTTTTAAAAAAATGGAATGCTGCAAGGTAAAATTCAACCATCATACTGCATTACATGTAAGAACATTGTTGGCTCCTCAGAGTTCCTCCTGAGATGGTAAAGAATATCATAGGAGACTAGTTTGTATTGTGATAAATTTATGTTTTGTGATCGGTCATGTCTTTTCTGTGAACATCTGCACCAGCCTTAAGTGTGCCCACTACATGTTCTTTAAATTCCAGATGTGCCCTATCCCAACGGATTGCTTTGATCTAACATCTGTCAGTGTGTTGAACAGAGGAAGCCACTATTAGAGATGGGTCAATATTCGGGTTAATATTTAAGTAGTTGCCTCTGTAAGCCATCTTCTTCTCCTACTTCAGATCTCATCAGGTGCTTATAGAGATTTTCTTTCTTTCTTTCTTTCTTTCTTTCTTTCTTTCTTTCTTTCTTTCTTTCTTTCTTTCTTTCTTTCTTTCTTTCTTTCTTTCTTTCTTTCTTTCTTTCTTTCTTTCTTTCTTTCTTTCTTTCCAATGACTCTTTGCATGTATTTATGGGATTTTTGCCAGTATGAAGTCCATCTTTTCCCAACTTAACTTCTAATGTTTTGTGGGCATTGCTGCGGGCAAGGGAGAAGAGAACATAATTCCCCAAGTAAAATACTGTATGTTCCAAATTTCTTATTGTCTGTGGTCTTGGCCAGCATTGTCTCAGAATTTCCAAAAATTATTGTATTAGCCTTCAAATGAATTTTTGATTATATTTCCTTGTCCTGTTACCTTTTGATGGTTCCAGCCATGGGGGAACACTAGATAATTAAGATACTGTCGTTAACCATTGATTCCTCAGGGAACTTTAGTAAAGAAAGATCTTTCCCTCCTTTTTAACCAGCATTAGGATCACAGAAAACTACTCAGCTTTTCCCTCTAATTCTCCAACCGTATAATCTGCAGATGTATTGGATTGTTAGGTCCACAGTTCTTCAATTGCCATAGTTTAATACATAAGACAGCTCTCCCAGGGGACACAGTTCACAAACCCCAAACTACATTCCAGAAGCTCCCCCCTTGACTTTTCTGTCGATCCAAATTAGTGGGATTGGCTTTCTTCCTTTAGTGAAAGTGAAGTCAAAATACCGTGAATATAGTCAGACCCAAGGATCCTTTTTGGAGATCCAAATTCTATAATTTCAATTAATCGCCTAATGACTAGCTATCCAATATAATTTTAAAAATAAGATGTAATAATGGAATGTTTATTATGCACCAGCTGCACGGGAGCCTTATTTTTTCAGTTGGCTGGTTAGTTCCAGGAGTGTTATTTTATGTCCCCTCTCTTCCACCTAAGCCAGAAATCTTGGTTTGTGGAATGCTTCTATTTTTTTGGTTTGTTCAAAATTCCAGGCCTAGAACTTTACAGCTGCTGGGTTTGCCTGCTTGCCCTCTAGGAGATATGAGCAGTTGAAAGTTGAGGCTTGTACTCTCTTCTGTTTTATGTCAAGGGGGATACTGTATGAAACCTATAACAAATTGAGCTGAATGCTTATATGATCTCTTTTACCATAGGCCACCGAGCATCTCTTAGAGATGTTTTTAGTCTTGAAAACTCCTTTCAGTTCTGTGCCTTAGATTCTGCAAACTTTTTTTGAGGAAATATTAGGGCACCACGTGCGTAAGATTAAAAGGAAGCTTCAGTATTATCTCATAAATTTTAAATTTTTATCCTGCTGTATCTGCATTCATTGGATCACATCTCAATATTTGGAGAGAGCACTCTAGGCAGATACAAAATGGGTTACAGAGTAAGTGTTCTGAAAGCCCCAATATAATATTAGGGGATCAAATACAGAACTGAAATTTCAGAGTCCCAGTTTCAAGTCATCATTCAAAAATTTCGTGCGCTGAATCATAATTTAGGACTTTGAGGGCTAAGTACAAATTTATTTTTGAGCTTTTGGGAGGACATATGGATAAAACTAAAATTATAAAGTGATAAAGAATATGGAGCCTTGTTAATCCAATTCCTGTCAGAGTAAAACAGTCTAAAATCCCCAAAAAGCTTGCATGCAGCCTCCCAGATGGCTCCAAAATTGCTATCAAATTGTATAGTGATTTTTAATAGGCTACAACAGTGTTTCTCAACCTATGGTCCGCAGACCCCTGGGGGGGGGCGCGATGTCACAATATTTGGTACGGTCTAGTGCTTTAACTCTTGAGTTAAGTCTTGGTGGTCTGTGGCCATGGTCCGTGGCCACAAAAGGTATTTAAAGAGGGTCTGTGGTGAAGAAAAGGTTGAGAACCACTGGGATAGAAGAAAAATGTTCAATAATTTAAATTAAACCTAGTCTTTGTCCTGCAGTCATTTTTGAAATGCAGCCTTTAGTATGCTATTCAAAGTCTTAAGTATGTTCTCAAAAAAATAGATATGTGTGGAACAATAAATGTTGCATTATCCAGAGTTCTTTACAATTTGTGTCAGTTTTGGATAGATAAACTCCATGCTTCAAAGCTAGAAAATAATAGCAAAATGTGTAGGGCTACATGTGGAGGATTATAACTGTTGAATTATGGCTTATATTTATATACTCCTTTCGTGCCTTGACTATTATCATGGGAAGCAGATGGTTTGTTCAGTTGTTGTCTTTAAAAATTTCATCCCAAGAATCTTGGAACATCTCTTTAATTCTTGGCGTTGCTTCCCTGTTCCTGCAGGAATTAGACAGATGAAAGATTGAGAGTCTCTAACTAGTACCTTTCTGGGAATAACTGGAGCTAGTCAATTGCTCTGAGCCTCAATTTTTAGCAGATGTGATGTAGCATGATTGGGCAGTATTGTGGGAGCTTATGAGATCTTCCACTCTTTCTGCCTCTTTTACATAATTGGAAACACAAAAGGTATTTCAAGTTTCTTGGAAAATAGCTTAGCTGTAGATATTGTATTCTTACTATGTAAATGTTTCTGATCCTAATTAAGGCATTGAGAAAGAGGCCCAGAAATGGGCATAATTACTCTTTTTCTGTATAAGTACTCTCTTTTTTTAGGCTGCAAAATGAATAATGTCAATGTAGTATACACCCCATGGGCCAACCTAAAGAAAACAGCAGACATGGATGTGGGCCAGATTGGATTTCATAAACAAAAGGACGTAAGTATTTTCTTCCTCCCTGACCTCTCCAAAGGTTTCAAGCTACTTTTCTCCATCAGACCAAGAAGCTAATGGCAGATTTTGCTAATCTTCTGTAAAATGCAGAAAGAGTATGTGGGAAAGCAGAAGTATCTTTGGCTTCTTCTCTCACCACTAAAGTTAAAGCTGGTATAGTCCATGAAAAGCCTGAGGCTGCAATGGAGATCTGATACTGATACTGCATTACAAGTTGCAATGCAAAGGGGTCAACAGCATTGCCCTGCTGTTAATTATTCGGTTTCCTGATCTGATGTTCAGCTAAACTCCCAATAAATTGTGTGAGAAACATTGCCAATGTTTAAGCTATGATACCTTTTGTAGCAACTCGTTATACATGGCTTCCCTTTATTTCTAGTAATTTGATTGCAAGATGATTGTCTTGACTTCTAATATTCTAGTGCTATCCCATCTGCAATTCCTGTGTTTAGAATAAATTGTGCAGATAAATACCACAGTTCACTAAATTTGGCTCTTCCAGTTGCAAAAGGTAAAAGTAGAAAGAATTGATCTTGGTAAAAAATGAAAGGATGAAGCATATCATGCAAATGTTCTTGGGGAGGACAGAATAGACAAGTCATGTGAAGAGCACCAACAAGAATAAATCAATGAAGCTCCATCCCAATCATCTTTGGATAGTAGCTATATTTGTTGTTCATTATCCCTATAATTTTAGAAGGTTGTCCAAAACTGCTGGGAACAGTGCTTTTAATGAATTGTTAGGATCATCTTTGCATACTGGGAGAGGGGATGTATTTTGGTGGGAAAACATGATTTGCACATATAAGGCCTTCCATCAGCTTCTGTCTTCCTAGATTAAAAGAAAAACTGTAGAATTAGGTCTGGGAAAGGCTTCTGTGCTACTCCCCCAGGATGACTTACGGACCAGTGAAATAATTTGATTTAAATTGGTGTTTTCACTGTGTTCAAAGTTTTTCTTTGCCTTTAGAGACTTAGAAATACATTTTTGGGAGGGAATGGAAAATAAAAGAATGAAAGAAATTTGGAGGAAACATCTCCAGCAGCCATAGTAAAATGAATGCCATATAATAATTAGGGGGGGGGGAAGCAAGTGTCCTTCAACTAGGAAGACTCCTGCCTTTATGTTTGCTATTTCTCTTTCAATTGAGATTTCCAAACTCTTTTTAAAAAATCTTAAAAATGTAAGTGATCTGTCACCTTTTGAAGCTTTTATTTCTACGTATCTATTTCTCTTGGAAGAAATCCAGTCGCTGAATTATTCTTAGCTAACTAGTTTTAGGAAAACTAAGAACATTGCTGAAGGACTTGGTTTTACCAGTGGAGTTTTAAAAAGGCAGAAGATTCTGAAAAAATTCCATTAAGAGCCCGCCATTACAGACATTATACAAAAAAATATAATTTTTTATTATTTTCTTGAGAAGAAATATGGAGTTAAAGTATTTGGCACATGCATGAATATGTGAAATTTGGCTGAAACCACACAAATTCTTGGGCTTCTTCTTATCTATTCTTGAACTATCAGCAATTGTAGAAGAAGAAGTTACAAAGTTTATGAAGCCTTAGTCCAGGGATGTCAAACTCGCAATGTCACGTGATGTGTCATGACGTAGCGTGACTTTTTTGCCATTGACGGCAATATGGTGGGCACGGTTTCACTATGATGCATCAGGCCTGCGGGCCAGCAGTTTGACACCCCTGCCTTAGTCCATCATCTATCCACAGGAACTATATATGTGACTTGAATCCAGGATCACTTAGACCCCGAGTGAAGAGGTCAATGGGGCTAAGGACAGCAAGTATCCTTTTTTTCCAAATGGGAATATACATGCTGGCTATTTGGCATGTTAGCTACTTTGAAGACGTCCTACATTATTTTCAGCAAGTGATCTAATATCCTGAGCCTGGAAAAACAAGTCCTTCCAGTGACATCAGAGGGCTGTGAATCAAAGAGGGGAGGGAGGCCCCTGCATTTTTCAAAATGTATTTTTAACCAAATGAAAGCAGAAGGTTACTGCTTTAATGTTTTTATTTGGTGAACTAGGTGAACCTCAGGATAGTGCCCTGCTGTTCTAAAAGAACATCTGTCAGTAACATTTAAAAGTGAACCCAGGACAATCAGAATATTTGGTCAATATGAGCATGGGTTTTAAGGCCTCACAGTAGAACAGCCTTCAGAATTTTTCTTTCTGCATTGACTTTATGGGATTTGAGTATGTAGGAGAATTTGGAGGGAATGGTGCCTGTCAGTTTCCTGCCTGTCAGTACTTTGGTAACTAATAGTGCAACCAAGGAAACTCATGTGTTTCAGGATTTTCTCTTCCTTAATTGGATTTCTTAAATTAGTGATTGCTCTCCAATGTTCCAAAGTTCTACTTTGAAAGGCAGAAGCAAGTCTTATGGATGCTGTTTTCAGAGGGTTTCTGACAGTGGTTTCTGGAAGCATTAAAAACCCAATCCATGTTTCCTTATCCCAATTTCAAATTCTCATGATTTCCCCCCCTTTATTCTGCAGTATGGATAGAAAACATTTCAGTGACATTGACATCAATCCTATATCTATGGTGCCAAATACAATTTTAGTCCATAGACTTAAGAATCACAAAATTGCACAATTGGAAGTAATTATTTAAATCAAGTCAAAATTTTTTTGAATGACTGCTTTACTTTGGTGACTTTTGTGCTTGTAACAGTCAATATATAGTAAAAAAAAACATGGTGACAGATGTGGCCTTTCTGTAGTAATTTCTGTAGTAATCCTGTTTACACCAGGATCAGATCGAAATAGTATCTCTTAAATGTCCATTTTCTTAGTACCTGTAAAAGTATTGGCTCTCCAAGTACATGACCATTTGAGATGTTTCTACATCAGTGTTGCCTCAGGGAACAGAAACCTGAGTGTTACTCAAAGTTAATGCAACTACATTTTTTATAAGAATTACAGTTCTTTCCTGTTCCAAGGTGAAGATAGTGACAGTGGAGAAGAAGATAAATGAGATTTTGAACCGACTGGAAAAGACCAAAGTGGAACGATTCCCAGACCTGGCTGCAGAGAAAGAAGCCCGTGATAGGGAGGAGAGAAATGAGAAAAAGGCCCAGATCCAAGAGATAAAACGAAAGGAGAAAGAAGAAATGAAAAAGAAAAAGGAACTGGAAGAGCTTAGGTGAGTGAGGAAATGGGTTCCTTTCTTGCTATCCCTAGAATGGGCAGCTATGGAAGGTCTGATTGAACTGATAAGCGCAGACAGTATCCATAAGTTTGGATGTTCCAACAGGTCATGAAAGAGTTTTGTTTTAAATTTTGAAGGGAGGTGGTTTGGCTTCTTGAACAACTTGCTTGGATGCCAGCCCAACTCTTGATTTCTCTCCTGTGCCCCTGACTTTCCAAATAACTTTAAATAGAACTTTCTAATAACGGTGGTGTAATGCCAATATTTCAGCTTCATCCTAATGCTGCTGCAGGTTAACAGTTTGTGCTGTACAGAATCAACAGAATGCTCACACACAATATTGTTACAAATGTAAGTAATTAATTTCCCAAAGTGGAATGGATTGCAACCTGTTCTAGCCACATAGTTCACTAATCAAAATGTTCTTCTTTGCTCCTTCCTCCCTTTCTCTTCTTGGTGTTCCTGGTAGGCAACCAGGGCAGCTAGTTTTTGCAACTATACAATATGTAGAATGGTACTACTTCAATTTGATATCTTCTTGCTGGTCAGACTACATTCTGCTATTTCAGAATAGTAGTCTCAAAATGTATCCTCTCTCAGAAATTGTCAGTCCTTTAAGATAGGCCAGGACTGGTTAGGAAACACATATCACACAAATGATTCTAACTCTTGTTTATTTTTGTATCGTATAATAACAGAATGTTGAAAGCCTAAGAGAAATCCTGAAGATTTCAGCTCTATTCCTGTAGCCCCACAAATGACTTCCCCTCCACACCAGAGGGGAGCTGAAATCCTTTGGCAGACTGCAGAATGTTTAAGAGAGAAAGGTGTATCAGCTGGGAGAGTTTCAGCTCTGTGTGTAGCTGAAATCTTTTGGCAGGCAGCTCTTTCATTCTGTCTCCTTAATGACCCAGAAGATCACTTAATGTGTGTAACCAGGAGTGTTGGGATTGTGGTTGTTGAGCAAAGCAGTTCTGTGGGGATTTTGCTTACCAACTTCTTCACTCAATAACTAATATTCTGGTGCCAGTTGTGGTCATTAAGCAAGGATTACCTGTAGTTTGTTTTTCTGTATTGCAGCTATGTGCCTTTAGAGCAGAGGTCCCCAACCTTTTGGGCACCAGGGACTGGTTCCATGGAGAGAGGTTTTTCCGCAGACCAGATGGTGCGTGGTTTTATGTGCTGCCTACATCTCGCGGATGGGGCTTTGCTTGTTTGTGGGAACCGGTTGCTGGCATGCCACGGACCGTTACTGGTCCACGGACCGAGGATTGGGGATCCCTGCTTTAGAGTTTACAGGAATCTTCTTAGGTTGTTTTGTTCCAGAGATTTTGAAGATAAATTCAGCAAGAGCTGATACTTGTATGTGGTTCAATCAAAAGGCACTGCCAGTATCAGTTTCTAATTGGTCATATTACAAGTAACATTCCAAAGTTCAGTAAACAAGCATGCCAGCATCTTACTCCCCATTGTAGAAATCTTATGTTTATCATTCAAACCAAGCCACTTTTGGATCTGTGGAAAATGGAATTTGAAATCTAGTCATGAATTCTAATTGTCACATTTTTTTTCTACACTTAGATGTTTAGCTTCTAATTTATAAACTTACTTTTTTTCCTTTTATTGTCACTCATGCTGAGTTGTACCTCAGTGGCAAAATTCCCATTTACATTAATTATTTAACCTTTAAAAATTAAAATGTATTTGCTTTCTTTTTACAGAAGTTACTCTTCCTTAATGAAAGCAGAGAATATGACTACTAACCAGGTGTGTTTTTTGATACTTTTCTGATGAGACTATGGATATTATGATAGTCTTCTTTGAGTCCACCTTTCATGTTACGACTTAGTAAGTAACATGTACAGTAGAATAACAGAATGAAATGCTTCTTGCTTACCAAATTGAGTCCTAATTTCCCCTGATACTAGGCTACTTTATTAGAAAAATCTGTAGTCTTGAGATCTTCACTTTCTATCTTGGTAAATGCAGTCCATCATTCTCCTCCCATAGTTAAGTCTTGGATAAGTCATGCATAGCCATTATGTCTAACGGTAATTGATAGCATTACCCTCCATATAATTTTCTAAAGTATCAATCTGCCTTTTGTAAACAAATGCCAGTTTACCAATGTACTTGATAAAAAAATGTATTATCTTTTATCTGTCCTGAATTTTCTTTAATTAGCTTCTTTGGACAATGCTCAAATTCCCTTATTATAAATAAAGGAAAGAAACTTTTTTCTACCCACTTTTCCACATCATTCATAATTTTATGCAGCTTTGTCATGTTAGGTGTCTTCTTGTCTACACTAAAATGTTTCAGATATTATAGCCTTTCCATACAGAAGAATGCCTCCAATAAATTGACATTGTGGGGGCTATTTCTGCTTCTTTACAAAATACTTTCTAAGATGTAATTAGCATTGCCAAAGTGATCGCACTATGGATTTTTATATAAGGTCATTTCAAGATAGGCCTTTTAAAAAATTCTTTAAAAAGAATTTTAAAATTCTTTTTTGAATGATTTCCCCATTTCAAATAATTCCTTCTGTGGAACTTAATGGGTGGCCTGTGTCATTCATGTAGCCTTCACTTACTAATAGTAATTGGGACCAGAAAAACTGTTGTTAAATGATGCGGTCAAGGTGTGTTGTCATGTGACTGCACCAACTTACCACAGTAATTCCAGCAGTCCCAGTTGCAATTGTTAGGCAAATCCTGTGTAGTCATAGTGTCCGGAATCACACAACCAACTACTAATTTCCCCATTGTCTTTTCTTGTTGAAAGTTGTCAGTGAAGGTTACAAAGGAATCAGTAACATCTTACCTCAGGAAACTAGTCTACAGCCATTCTCTGTGGCAGTGATTTTCAACCACATTGCTGTAACATCTTGTGTGCTGCAAAATGTCTGCAGGTGCACCTCATTAGCTAGAGCCCTGCCTCAGGGGCAGAAACCAGGGTGGACTGCCTCCATTTCTTCTCCTGTGTCTCAGCAACCTGTGATGTTATGGGACTTTTATGATCCGGAAGTCCCACGTATGTGATGTGTACTGTGATATGAAAATGTTTGCAAACCTCTACTTTGAGGTCATAGGAATGGAAGAGTGTGATTTCAATATTTCTTTCTCTGAGGAAGTTACAACAGTTGACTGAAAGAAAAAGAGAGAAAGGGGTTCTGATATTAAATCTGTCATGCCGAGCAGCCTAAAATATTAAAGTCATAAAAGTATCCCTTCTGACACATTATTTTGTCTTTCCTTTCACAGGATGGCAATGACTCTGATGACTTCATGTAAATCTAGCACCCTCCTTGTGGAAGATGAAGATGAATTTTGACATCTTAGCCTTTTGCTCTGGATGCCAAAAATAAGCAAATGAAATTGTTTTATTGTGAGCAGCAAGTATCTGTTCATTTTCCTGGACAGATCATTCCTGTTAAAGTTCTGAAACCATCAGTTGTGACTCCAGAGCTACTAGGATGTCTTACTTCCTGGAGAGGCTGGATTTTGGGGTGACTATATTTCCAGGATAGGTTGAGGAGAAGGCTACACTCAAGAGGCTTTGAGCCAGAAAATCAGTTTCTGCCTTAAATTTTCCTGGGGAGCAGATCTGGAATGTTTTGCCATTATCTTTTCAATATGCATCATTGAGCTGAGAAATATTTTTATCTCACAGTGTTTGGAGTTTGATTTTTTTTTTTTTTAGTTTCCTTGGTTGTTTGGGTACCTGGTTGCACCAATTACAATTTGATACCTCTCATCCCTTAGAAATCTGAATTCAGAACAGCTGTCTTTCCATGCTTATACTTGGCTAGAATCTAAAAGCATCTTTCACCTAACAGTCAGCATTTCCTTGCATTTGTAGCACCCTGCAAAACCCAGTGCCATCTTTCAAGGAAAGAAGTATGCACTTTTGGGCTGCTTTTGTTATGTTTGGGTTCCTTGTGATCCTGATGCAGAGCTTTATGTGGGCTTTTTTTTTGCCTGCCCAGAGTTTGCATGGGTTTAGGAGAGGAGCCAGGAAAGCTTCCACTGTTGATTCTCCATTCAAGAGGGCATTCAAAAGGTCTACTTCTTTGGTTCTCTTCTGACCAGCAACATATAATATCTCTTTGCAGTGAACATCAGCCTTTTTCTCCCATACAAAACGAAAACTAAAAAACCAACAAAACAAAACCAACAAAAGGTGGTAAGCTGCTTTCTCAATATTGCATCTTGCTTTGGCATTACCCACATTTTTCTTGCTTGGGGATTTTGTCTGTTTTCTGTCTTATGGTGTCACCGGGGCATCTTCTGAAATGTGTAAGTATTGCATATGAAGTCAGGATCCCTAGATACGAAAACTGTTTGCTTAGCCTAATAGGGAAAGTTATAAGGTGAATTTCTTTATCTGAACAAGTGCCTCAGTATAAAAAAAAATATGGGTTAGGGTTAGGGTAGTAGCTACAATCTCTAGAGTCTACAATCTCTAAACTAGAGAGTTTCTGACAGGATGTTGGAGGGGAAAAAAATAGGTTTGCTAAGTCACCACCTTTTACTGTATTCACTTGTTTTCTGCGGTGTTATCACGGAACATGCAGAAAAAGTTAAAGGCTGGCCTTGACTTCTCCAAAGGCTCAAATTCCCGCTGCTGTCCCTGAGGCAATTTTTTTTAAAGTTCTTAAATAATCCTAGAAAATGCCGTCAAAGTAGTTCAAATTTCAGCATTGAAATTCTGTCACGTTAGAAGTTTACAGATGCTCACTAGGAAACCCCAAAAATAAATAAATTAAAAAAACCCACTGAAATTTGGATCTGTATGCTTTTGTAGGGTTCCATGCCTTCCTGAAATCTGCTACGATGATTTCTCCAACTCTCTGAAGCAGAGTTTCTGAGCATGTAGGAAGAGAAAATAGTGCTAATAGAAATCTACTTATGCAACATTGGACCTTGGACCTTACTTCAAAGATGTATTGGGTCTGCAGATCAGGTTTCAGCATCTAGTTAAAGAAAGATACACACTAGTCAATGTGTTTATAGTAAAAAAACAATCCCCAGAAGATAAGC
The DNA here is from genome assembly GCA_023970755.1 of Azemiops feae. Classification (NCBI taxonomy): domain Eukaryota; kingdom Metazoa; phylum Chordata; class Lepidosauria; order Squamata; family Viperidae; genus Azemiops; species Azemiops feae. The sequence goes on along the minus strand of JALGBA010003869.1, from coordinate 647,382 downwards.
TAATTTATTAGAAGGGTAATACTGCATGCACTAAATACACTTTTATTGGCAACTTTGTCATACTACAAATTATTCAGAACAAAGAGTATTAATTTTTTTTCACAAAGAAACAAAAACATATATCTAGTCATTGATTTCACAGAATGTCACTGATCTTCAGCAATTTGAAATTGCTGAATATTACATTTTCAGTAATAGCTTGGCAAACTTCCATTGCAAATATAGTTCATTTCCTTCTGAGACTTTACACAAAATTTGGCTCAATATTGCTGTTCTCATTCTCTTATAAAATCATTCATTTTTAAAGAGTTGCAAATAGTATAATCTCATTGGATTAGTATTAGCCTAGATAATTAAAAATGTTTATATATAAGTAAAAGCCAAGCTAAATAGTTGACTGTAGTTCCTGACATATCATTATGCCCCAATTTGTGGTATTGTCTCAAATGGTCTGGCTGTTTAATACTATTTTTGGAAAATGAGATCTAGTTTATAGCTTCTATCTCCCTCCAGGAAGTTCAGTATATTTAAAAGGTGGCTTCTAACCATTTGGGCCTTCTAAGAGTGATAATCTTTTACTATATTCATTGTACAGACACTGAGACATGCTTGTAAAATGACTACTATGATTCTGGAGACTAGCATGCTCAGGATTTCAGTGCAGTCTGGGACCTTTTCCTTACTCTTTGCTTTGGAACAAGGGTTTCCTTTCTTGTTCTCATTGACTTTGGGAAAGTGAGAAGATCAACAAAGTGAGGGAAATGATCCCAAATAATTTCTAAACATTCAGTATAAATCATTTTTATTAAAGATAACTTTAAATCTCAGCAAATATCAACTTTCTGCAACAAAGAATTTTAAAGAGATGATTCAAAAGATTCTTCTGAATAATAGAACACCTTTAACCAATTAGAGGACATGTGTATTTTTTTGTTTTTAATGTATTATGTTGTTGGTTTTGGATTATATCTTGCAACTAAATTGTTGAGCTGTTGCTATCCTTACATAAATGTTCATTGCTGTGACTGCTGTTATTTTCTGACTGAAAGTCATCCAGACAGTTTCCCAAGTTCAGTGATTTTGTTCTTCTGAAGGATTCAGTCATCTGTATATACCTGTCTTTTGTCTTCACCTGAATCTTGTTCTAACTGACACATAAACTATTTAAACCTATCACTGTCTTATGTTTTTTTATCTTACATAATTTGGATTCCTCTTACATTTGTGAGGCACATGGACAAGTTATGATCTGCGATGTTTCTCTGCATGCATTGGCAGAAATTTGTGCTATTATAATATTAGTACTATTCCCATGAAATAGTTTTTTAAAATGTCTGCTACGTTCTCTGTTTTCCTCTTTCCCTGTCTTTTAAGTCATAAGACAGAGGCTTGAACATTGTAAGGTCTGTTTAGTACTAACCTTTCAGAGAGGTATTAGAGGAGGTAATTTCAAGATAGTGAATTGGGATAAATGAGATTACTTTTAGGTATCTTCTATTTACCCAAATTAGTTGACAAATTAGTTCAGTATTTTATTCAGTTGCAATCATTGTTGATGCATGGTGACTTTGATGCATAGAATAACAATATGAAAAATTAGAATAAATCCAAAATTATAGTAATAGTCATTGGACTTGAGATAATCATTCTTTCCCAGGTCTCAACTCTGTATTTTTCCCCCTTATCATCAATGAAGTTAGGAAAACACCCTAATTAGTAATCTCCAGGAATAAGTTAATTTTAAAAAATAAATAATCTTAAATTTTAGATTTAAGGTTAAAGTTTTGAATTTTTTGAAATTGGACTAAAATCCCATGGCAAACCTTGAGTCCATATTTTTTTAAAAAAATCTGTTGATTATTTCTTAAGTTGCAGCTGCCCTCATGTGACCTGTTATGTTGTATAAGCAAAAAAAAACATACAATTTAACTGATTAAATTTAATGAATTCATTTTGATCAAAGGAAGTTTGGGGTAGCTTTTTGTTGCATCCATCCAGCTAACAATCTCGTGCCTATAAGGCACATTTGTTTTCCTTCCTGCAGTAGTCCCACATACCTATTCTCAGAAAAGTAGCTACCAGTAGACATCAGTTAAATATTTATTTAGATTAAGCATAGATTTGTCTCTGGGGAATCTTATTCTGATTCTTTTAATTTACAACTAAACATTTCCCGCTTGTTTTGTGAACTAATTTGGGAAAATACTTGCATGCAAAGTGATAGTAAGTTTGTTTATATTAGATTGTGAATGATTGATTTTGATTTATTTGTATTTATATTTGGCTGGAAGTAAAGAAATAAAAAGGTGTGATGGCTCAGTGGTTAAAGACACTGAGCTTGTCAGCTGGAAAGCTGACACCCCGGTTTCAAGACGCCATGTGCCATGTAACGGGATGAGCTCCAGTTACTTGCCCCAGCTCCTGCCCACGAAACCATGCAAATGCAAGTAGATAAATAGGTACCACTTGGTGGGAAGATAACAGCGTTCCATGCCCCTCGGTGCATAGTCATGCTGGCCCCATGACTACGGAAATGTCTTCAGACAACCCTGGCTTCCTTGGCTAAGAAATGAAGATGAGCACCGCCCCTATAGTCAGACACGACTGGACAGGGGAAACTGTTAAAGAAATACATTTCAGTCAGAAATGATCTGCATAACCAGTTTAAAGATTTGGACACTCGGGTGGCTTGGGTGAGATAGAGTTTGGTCAGAAATGTTGCAACATGAGAGTGAAAACTTATTTAATGTAGCTGCAGCTGCTCAGGTCTTCCAAGGGTTGTCTCACAGAAGAAAGAAAAGAACAATTCTCTGCTGGGATTGCTTCTTGAAAGTCACAAATCTGCACAAAAATAGACTTCATCTGAATTTTTAAGAGTGGCCCAGTTGTATTGCAACCCACAGTGTCCCAAAATGCATGAGGCTGGGATGAATTGGATGCCTTGATCCTTATAGAGATTTGATTAGATTAGATAACCTTTATTGTCATTTTTTACTGTGGGCACAACGGCACACATTAAAAATGAAATTTAGTTGCTTGCTCTCAAAGTGTACATATACATAACACACATTTAAACATACTATATACAACGTATTTATAGACTTACACCCTTACATATAAGTAACATATAAATATTAATCACTGTCCATCTTGAATACACAAGAAAAGGAGGAAGCTTGAGAGTTCACAAGGTTAATACTGTATGGAACAAAACTGACTGAATCTGGATGTTCTGCTTTGGATACCACGAAGCCTCCTCCCAGAAGGTAACAAGGAAAGCAGGTCGTGAAGAGGATGTGTAGTGTCCCAGACAATCTTGCGGACCCTGCTCAAGCAACGCTTATGTGCTATGTGTCCTGGATGGAAGGGAGGGAACTGCCAATGATCTTTTCAGCCATCCTCACCACTCTCACCATTTGAACCTGATTACTCATTTGAATACCAGTTGTCATAAACTAGATTGGGATTTTTTTTTTGTTATCTTTTTATATAGTTTGTAGATAAAGACTTTGCCTCTTAAAACCTCCCACCCCCAAAGCTCACAAGAGCCCACTTTCCACTAGCTTTTTTGTTTTTTGAAAGCTGTAGTGTTTCGCTTTTATCGGCAGAGGGAGCTGTAATGCTGAGAAGTTTCAGTATCTCACATAAGTGAGAGGAATGAGTGATAGCAGCCCTTGGCCCACTTCAAGCTTGGAAGCTCCTCAGTGTCAAACTTGGCTAGTATTTGAATGGAGGACCATCCAAAACACTCCAGAGGATAGCAACAGCAGAACACTTTCATAGTTAAAAAATTATATGAATATACTAACCAACCAAGAACTCATTATAATAATCTATAAAGGTTTAAAACAATAATAATAATAATAATAATAATAAAGTTGGAAGGGACCTTGGAGGTCATCGAGTCCAACCCCCTGCTCAGGCAGGAAACCCTATACCATTTCAGACAAATGGCTGTCCAGTCTCTTCTTAAAAACTTCCAGTGTTGGAGCATTCACCACTTCTGGAGGCAGGTTGTTCCACTGGTTAATTGTTCTAACTGTCAGGAAGTTTCTCCTCATTCTGAATAAATTCACTCATACACTCAACCTGCTGCTTTCCAGTTCCCAGAAACCCCATCTAACATGTCCCCTATACTGGCTGGGAAATTTGAGTTTCACAGCACTAACATACTAAGTGGTTATCATGGTGAGGAAGGTGGCATCTAAAGCTCCAGAGAGAATAATTAGGACTGGCCAGAAGGAGATTTGGGCATCTGTTTTTGGAACATGTTAAGATTGAGCTCAACAGTCTGGAACAATTTTTGTTTTCCAGACTGGTTGGTGTTTGTTGGTTACCATCAGCAGCTGCATACAAATGAGGCTATTGGGTGGAGGCATCTCCTCTCTCTTGCTTGTTCTGGAGACCTTTCCAGAACATTATGAGACTTTCCGGTTGGGCTGGTACTTCTTTGCTCCCCTGGTTGGTGACCGTCTATCTTTTTCCTGGAAGTCTGTCAGGTTGGGCCTCTTCATGAAAATCTAGCAGAATGCTGGCCAATGGACTTAGGCTTCCTGAACCCTTGGCATGAGACCAAGATTAGTCTTGACCTAGACATCAAACTCAGTTCAGTGGGATTGGCAATGTCTCAGTGGAAAATTGGACATCTGTACTATCGTTTTGCCAGTTTCTGTATGGAAATGAAATATATTGCTGATAAACAGCATTAGTCCTGAGGGAAGGAATACTTTTAGAGAGATCAGTTTGGGAATACTGTTATTATTGTGTTTCTGGCAAATAAAAAAGAGCTGTTTAAAACACAAAAGGTCAAGACCTGGTAGAAGGATGACAGTTTATATGGAAACTGGCTTCTTTAGCTTTCTTTTAAGAACATTCAAGGGGGAAAAAATGCAGGTTTGCCTGCCATCCCAACTTGGTGTTATCTAATGCAGCTTTAAACTGGCTTATTCAGAAAGACACCTGGGCAACTAGAGACTTTTCCACACTGCTTGACTTGCATGCATAAATCAGCTACAAATGAAACTGGACCTCAGATTTTAGCCCCTTCCTCCATAGCGCCTGAGGAATTGTGGGAGGTGAAGGCCACATATCTTAAAGTAGCTGAGGCTGAGAAATTCTGATCTAGGACACTGCAGTTGGAGCACTTCAGTTACAACAATCCGCAGAACAGTCAATCCAAATAACCAGATTTATGCCAAGAAACCTCGCTTTGCCAGAACAGCCATGTTAAATATGAACCTTTGGTATAATTTTTAAACAGCGTAAAGAACCCCCTCCCTTTGACCTATTTTCTTTCCTTTTTCCTTTCATATCCTTTCAGATTGATACAAGATGTTGAACCAAACTGCCAGTAACTAATTACAAGTTGACACAAGCTAACTACAAACAACTACTTACACAGGCAAAGAAATTAGAAAAAGATGACAAAGCTATTCCATGTCTGTAGAGTTCTGGAGGGTCCAGATTACCTGGAGACTTATCTGAGTCTGGATTCAGGCTTTGTTATCCAATTGAAGCTGCATTGGTTGCTGTTTGATAATTACTAGTGAGATTAGCATAGGGGAAATGTGGCCTTTCTGGTCTTGTTTACTTTATCATTGGCATTTGATCTTATTAATCATGGTATCCTGTTGGACCAGTTGCAAGTGTTGGCAGTGTGTGGATGTTGTGTTGTTTCCAATTGGTGATGGGTGGGAAAAGGTTAACTGGTGGTTATTCACTTATGGGGTGCTACGGAACTTGGATCCCCCTCTGTTACATGACTTCTGGGTTTGGCTTAATGTTGCTCAGCATGGGATGAGTTATCAATATATAGATGACAAATACCAATTGCCTCTGGCTGAATAGTGATTATGGTTGAGGTAGAGGTGCTGACCTCTACCTCCACCATATTATATTAAAGTCAGGAAGGGGAGGAGCAGAGTAAAACAGCTCCAACCTTTGCAATGAACCTGTGCGGGCATCTTAGTTGCACAGACTATGCACTTCACCTGCTATAGCCTAGTCCTCTTGCTTCAATTAATATTTACACTGAAAGACTCCTTGTGTTTTGGGAGTGTAGCAAAAGTGAATTTTTAGAAAATTACTTAGTCATCAGAATCAGGCTTGTCAGCAGCCCCAGCAGCTGCAGAACTGTTGACCTTGGCTTGGGATAATGGAGTAAATGAAAACCCCCAAAGTCTTGGACTGGGCCCTGGCCTCTCCTTTATGCAATGGCGTTTCTTCCTGCTGAACCAGCAGTAGCCAGGGAATCCTTGGCTGACTGTGGGTAACGCAAGGGTGGGAGATCATACAATCCATTTCCTCATATGTGATTTCAAATGTCTGCTAGTGTCACTTAGTCATCATTAATGTGACATAAATCCTGTCTTTAACACCTGCATATCAAAACAACAACAGTTGGGTAATATTGGAGGAGTCTGTAAATCAGAAGTGAGCAAATGGCTTTTATTTAGAACTTGGCGAAGTTCAAAATTGGTCTCTTAAATGTATTTAATAGTCAAGGAGTGGGTAACCTAGTTGTTCTTGATCTTCTTACTGATCTTGTGCAGTAATGCCAATATGGATCTAATTGTGGGCAAACTTTGGAGAGACTGGGTACCTGTTAATGTTCTGATTTATTTTAGGAATATCTTCTTGCCGTGTTTGGAACAACTTTTAAGAATTCAATGGGATGCATACATATAACAGGGTCTGGAGGCACTTGACACTAGAAGTTGTCTTACTGCAAATCACAAAATTTACTGCAAGTGGACAAACTTTTGATAATTAGAGGCCATCTCAACACTTGGGGGCTGGGTGGAATTTTATTTGGTTTCTAAGGCTATTAGAAAGGTTGCTACAAGTTTCATGCGTTTCCCGTCAAAAAATGAGAAGAAACCATGTCATGGATCAAAGGGGACTAGAAAAGTAATTACATCCACTGCCACCTCTGTTCTACTTTGACAGCAGCACCCCAGAATTGCAATCTCCCTTAAGTGAAGATGTCTGAGGTTTAAGCCCACTCCTGCTGCTTACATTCCACTGTGCAGATGGACAAATAGTCCTCAACATACAACCACAAATGAGCCCAAAATTTCTGTTGTTAAGTGAGATTTGTTAAGTGAATTTTGCCCCATTTTACGACCTTTCTTGCCTCAGTTGTTAAGTGAATCACTGCAGTTGTTAAGTTAGTAACATGGTTGTTAAGTGGATCCTGCTTCTCCATTGGCCTGGCTTGTCAGAAGGTCGCAAAAGGAGATCACATGACTCTGGGACACAGCAACCGTCACAGATATGAACCAGTTACCCAGCATCTGAATTTTGATCACAGACCATGGGGATGCTGGAAAGGTCGTAACTGTGAAAAATGGTCATAAGTCACTTTTTTCACCACGTTGTAACTTTGAATGGTCATTAAAGGAACTGTTGTAAGTCAAGGACTACTTGTCTATGAATAAAAACTTATATGTAGGGAAAGTATTTCTCCCTTCTGTCATCTTATTTTATCATATACTTAGCATCTATCAATGCCTTGGTGTAAAAGTGTTATCAACGTTTCTGGTAGTTACATCTGAAAAATTCCTTTGTCTTGCCTGTCTACTTATGTACTGTAGAGGATTAGCCCCAAGTAGAGGATTAGCCCCAAGTCAGTGGACTTAGCTCAGGCAAAGTTTGGTTATAAAGGCAGGGCAAGTAGGCCTGCAAGCTCAGCCTAAGATAATTTAGTGTCTGAAGTAGAAACACAAATGAACACTTCCAATTTATAATGAGGGAGTCTCCTCCCCAACTGCTGTCTTATACAAGAGAAGCTCCATATCACTGAGCCTCAGATGGGAGGCCTTTCAACATATGCCCACAATTGTGCCCAACATTGGTTAAGTGAGGTTTACTCCATTTTCTGACCTTGCTTGCCACAGTTGTTAAGTGGATCACTGCAATTGTTAAGTGAGTAGCATGGTTGTTAAGTGAATCTGGCTTCCCCATTGACCTTGCTTGTCAGGAGATCACAAAAGATGACCAGGACACTTCACCCATCACAATTATGAGTCAGTTGCCAGGCATCGGAATTTTGATCACGGGACCGTGGAGAGACCATTGGGTCATAAGTGTGAAAAATGGCCATGCACTTTTTTCAGTGCTGTTGTAACTTTGAACGATCACTGAACGAACTAGTGTAAGTCAAGGACTACCTGTATTGTGTTTCCTAATTTGGGGGGGGGGGCAGGATTATAGGTCATTTTACTTGAACCCATTGAAGAGTCCTCAATACCACAGCATTGAATTGGGTTTTTTCAGTCTATGTTTGTAATAGTCTGTAAGAATAGTCTATGGTTCTATAAATATCCTTGAGAGATAGGAGAAGGAGGAAGAAGAACAGCAGACTAGGCACCAGTGTAGCTTAGCCTGCAGAAGCAATGAGGGTGTGACAAATGTCTCAAAAGGAACTCCTTAATAAAGTTGATGTACTTTCAGAGTTCAAAATTCTGTTATTGCAACCTTATAATAAAGGTATTGTTAGCAGTGCCAGGTTTAGGCATAAACTGAACGAGATATACTTTAGGACCCCAAAATCCACAGGGCATCACAAAATTTCAGAGTATCAGTGTTCTGATTTCAAAAACAAGTTACATACTACTAAAACTCTTGTGTCTTTTGATTGTAATTTTCAATTGGGTAAATGTTGCATCATAGGGCAACAATTTTTTAATCAATGTACCTCAAATGGGTCAACTGCATCCAAATGTATTCATGACTTCTGTGGGACTGAAATTTGCAAAGTAATGGTTGATTCACTGCTGCTGCATCATATTACTGCAGTCAGCTTCAGTCATGTGATCATTTCCAATGTTCCTTGCAACCTTCCTACAAGGAAAATCAATGGGGAAGCCAGCAGGAAGTCAGAAGTCACTTCCACTGATTTTTCTCCCATTCTGTTTCTCTGTTTAGTTAAAGAAATATCTATGAAACCCTAATGGCTCTAGTTATGTCCTACTTTATCAAATGCCTTACTGAAGTCTAATTTTGCTATATATGCAGTATTCCCTTATCTGCTATTATAGTCATATTGTCAAGGAAAACAATTAGATTTGTCCAGTGCAACCTGCTTTTAACAGATTCTTGTTTGCTTTTGGCAGTTAGTTTATTCATTCTAAGTGCTTGTAAAGCCATTGCTTGATTATCTTTTCTGGGATTTTCCCAGACATAAGTGTCAAGCTGACTGGCCTGTAGTTTCCTAAGTCCACTTTTTTCCCTTTTCTTATTTAATATTGGAACAAAGTTGGCTTTTCTCCTGTCTTCTGGCACTTCCTCTGTGCTCCAGGATCTCTTAGTGATTTCAGTTAGTGGCTCTGAGATGACATCCATGCATTCCTTTAGCAGCCTGCAGTGCGCCCATCTGGTCCAGGAGACTTTAATTCATTTGTAATCTAGATTTGTCTAAAATAGGATTCCATTAGTTGTAAGATATAATTAGTACCAATAATTTTGTAATGTATGAAAACATATAAAAAATAAAATAAAATAAAAACAATTGTCATACTTTTATTATTTTCCCCTTTTCCTCCTTTTCTTGTATAACTATGTTTATTGTTAAGTTGTGGTATTTAAGTTTAATGTAGGTTTGGGTTGAAATGTTTGAATAGTACTTAGAACTTTTGCTTTTGTACACGTCTTCTATTTCTATCTGTTCTCTTTAAGAACATCAATAGCATTTTATTTATTTATACCCACCCACCCATTTTGCAACGTGACCCCTCACGCTAATGAGTCATTTGGGTGCTCAGAGGGACTGGGCTTCGTTCCCAGTCACTGGGTAGCTCTTTTTCATGCCAGAGCCTCGTTTAATGGAAAACTCACAAACCCAAACAAAATAATCACTGAAGCTTCTCCCTTTCCTGCTCCATCCCTGGAAGAGGAGAGGTTGATGCTAGTTAGGACCGGGGGCCCATCTCAGAGACAGGCAGAAAACTATGCCATTCCTTGGTTTATCTCATTTTTTCCTCTTAGGACAGAAGGCCTGAACTCCTGTCATGTCATTGTGACATCTGGCTCACTTTTCAAGTACAAGAGCCTTCTTCCCGGCATTATTTCTTTCAATATTCCATTGTGAATTCTTTTCGATTGTGAATCAAGCAACTGCTCTCATGTATTGGTTATCAAGTGCCTATGGAGCAGCAGTTAAAAGTGGAATAAATGCAGTGTTGCCTGATAGATGAAAAAGCATCTGGAGCTGATCTTAAGGACCCTGATTTTATAGAGTCTGGTGCAGTGGTTAAGGTGCTAGGCTAAAAAACAGGAGACTTTGAATTCTAGTCCTGCCTTAGGCATGAAAGCCAGCTGGGTAATCTTAGGCCAGTCTGTTCTGTTCTTGCAAAGCAGACATCGAGACGAGGCAGGTTCACAACAAAGGATCTCTTTATTAAGTACATTCACAGAACAGAAGCAAGAACACAATGGCCACTGGTCTTTTATATTCCCCTTGCAAGGGGATGCACAACCAACCATTGCAGGCTATTTTCCTGCCTTGCGCATGCGCGCAAGGCTGGAGACAGCTTGTCTGGGTCCCGGACAGACACGTGGTCTGTCCGGGTCTCTGCAACCTTCCTGAAGCCTTTCTGAGCCTTGCTGAATGACTCAGCAAGGCCCAGGACATAACACCCCTCCCCCCTTGGATTAAACAATAAGTAAGCAAATTGTTTAACACTTCACATAAACACAACATGGCAGGCCGGTTAGCACGTTATACCGTCCACCTTACTCCTTGCAACCTGTTACCTTCAGGTCCCAATGGAGTCCACGGACTTTCACTCTTTCACAATATTCGTACCGCAACCTACAATTGTTTTTGTTTACCCCCTCAGATGGCGAGGACTAATACCCCTCCTGTATAGTGAACAGGGATCTTACATATTCCCCTAAATGCTTAGGAGGACCCTTGACCCGCTCTGATCTTCGTGGAGCCAGATTAGGTGCAGGTGCGACTGTAGGTGTGGGATTAGGGATAGGTGCCTGGAGTGCCTGCTCCCGGTTTGCGCAAAACAAACCAGGGCTTTGTCGCCCAGAAGACTCAGGGGTTCCCCCTGACTGCTGACTGGCTGGATCCACCAGACCCAAACCAGAGTTCCTTGGTGGGGTTGAGTTCCCCGAGTCCTTTGGTGGGGTGAAGTTCCCCAGAATTCCATGGGACTCCTCTTGGGAGCACTGTCCCTCAAGCCCAAGACCAGCAGCAGGAGTACCCTGAGTAGCCGATTTACCGCCATTTGCCCCTAGCCAGGGACCTCTGCCAGAGTCAGGAGCCGCCTCCATGGCCAGACCCCCGGAGTCTATGCCAGAGTCAGGAGCCGCCTCCATGGCAAGACCCCCACCTGGGACATGTGTAGGAAGATTTGGATAAGCGCTCTCATGGAGAGACTGTGGTCCACAATTGTAATTGGGGTCCCCCTCCCCCCCGAGAGCAGAGCCAGGAGCAGAAACGTGGCCAGGAAGCCTCCAGCGCAATTGGTCTATGTGGCATCTAAGCACACGACCATCCTCCAAGGCCACTTCGTAGGACAGTGGCCCAGAGACCTTGCATGCCACAGCCGGTACCCAGAGATGTCCATACCCATAGTTTCTGGCCCAAACTGGATCACCCACTTGGAGTCTCCTAGGTGCCTGCGGTTGTGACACCTGTGAAGCCACCCGGTCTGGGTGCAGCCTGTCCAGCTTCGTGATGAGTCTGCGACCCCAGCAGAGTTCAGCTGGGCTCTTTCCTGTAGCTGTGCAAGGTGTGGTGCGGTGTGCAAGGAGAAAATCGGCTAACCGGTGATGCCAGAGTCCTCGAGTAATTCTCTTTAATGCTTCCTTGGTGGTACGCACCATGCGTTCAGCCTGACCGTTGGTGGCAGGGTGAAATGGAGCAGACATAGCATGCCAGATCATGTTGGCTTGAAGAAAAACCTGAAACTCAGAAGAGGTAAATTGGGGACCATTGTCTGAGACAAGGACATCAGGAAGACCATGGGAAGCGAAGATTCCTCTGAGCACCTGGATGGTCCTGGCAGTAGTAGTGGAGAATACAGGAACAACCTCTAGCCACTTGGAATGGCTATCCACGAGGAGAAGGAATAATTGCCCCTGAAAGGGCCCAGCATAGTCAATGTGTACGCGTGACCATGGAGTGAGTGTCTCCTCCCACCTATGTACAGGGGCCTGGGGCATCTCAGGCCGTGACTGTTGGCACACTTGGCACCCCTGAACCTGGGCCTCGATGTCCTTATCGAGTCCAGGCCACCACAGATGGCTACGTGCAAGCGCTTTCATCCTCACAATTCCCGGATGTCCCTCATGCAGAGAGAGCAAGACTAGTCCTCAATGAGGCCGGGATGACTACTCTGCTTCCCCACAGGATACACCCTTTGAATGTAGAAAATTCATGTTTCCTACACCAGAAACTTTGGAACTCTGTACCAGGACACGTGTCAGGCCACCCTGACAACACCCATGTCAGCACGCGTGCAAGCGTGTGATCAGTGGCAGTTTCAGCAGCCACATCCCTAGCATTGAGGGGAGATTCAGGCAATTCCTGAATGGAAAGAATGTGTACAGCAGGAGCAGGGTCTGCCTCTATTTGCTTTAGAGATAACCTACTAAGGCCATCAGCGTGGGCCATCTCTGTCCCTGGTTTGTGAACTAAGGTGTAGTCATAAGCTGACAAGAAAATTGACCATCTCAGCATTCTGGGGGAGATGATGTGTGGGGTTTGTTTGTTTGTTGTAAACAAACCCAACAAAGGCTTGTGGTCAGTGTAGTCCGTGAAATGGCGGCCATACAAGAATTCATGAAATTTCTTGATGCCTGAGATTATTGCCAAGGCTTCTCTGTCAAACTGCGCGTAATTACGCTCTGCAGATGAGAGAGTTCTAGAGTAGTAGGCCACAGGGACCTGAGTCCCATCAGCCTTGAGATGACTTAACACTGCTCCTACCCCATAAGGGGAGGCATCACATGCGATGCAAACAGGCAATTGCTCATTGAAATGCGCCAGTACCGCATTGGAAGATAGCAAAGCCTTGACTTCTTTGAAAGCCTTTTCATGGACTTTTGTCCATGTCCATGGAGTCTGCCGGTATAACGGCTCTGCCACTGCAGCCTTCTGGGGGAGGAATGAATGATAAAAATTAAGTAGGCCCAGGAAAGCCTGGAGTTCAGCTTTTGATTGAGGACTAGGGGCCAGTTGAATGGCCTGGAATTTAGACTCTGCAGGGTGGATGCCTTCAGCATCAACACGAAACCCTAGAAATTCGGTGGATGTTACACCAATTTTACATTTGTCTTGCTGTAACTTCAGCCCAGCTTGGCGGAAACGCAGCAAGACAGCTCTCAGGCTTTCAGCCAAGTTCCCAGATGACTCTCCTGCAATGAGGACGACATCGAAATAAGGGCAGACCCCAGGAATACCACGGAGCATTCGCTCCATCATCCCTTGGAAAATGCCAGGGGCTACATTGACCCCAAACTGCAGCCTTTTTACTTTAAAAGCCCCTCTGTGAGTAACTATAGTTTGTGCCTCAGCTGTTGCCTCATCAACAGGTAACTGTTGGTAGGCAAGCTTAGCAAAGACTTTTCCCCCTTTCAGTGAGGCCAGAATGTGGCTCACCACAGGCACTGGATATGCATGCTGCTGCAAGGCTTTGTTTAGAGTGCATTTATAGTCCGCACAAATTCGGACTTCACCATTGGCTTTTAATGGTGTCACTATGGGGGTTTCCCATGGACTAGAATCCACAGGTTCTAGAATGCCTTGTTGGAGCAGTTTGTCCAACTCAGCATCTATTTTACTTTTGAGGGCAAAAGGCACCCTCCTTGGTTTAACCCTGATGGGTGTTGTTATGTCCTGGGCCTTGCTGAGTCATTCAGCAAGGCCCAGGAAGGCTGCAGAAAGGTTGCAGAGACCCGGACAGACCACGTGTCCGCATGCGCAAGGCGGGAGAATGGCCTGCAATGATTGGCTGTGCATCCCTTGCAAGGGGAGTATAAAAGGACCAGTTACCATTGTGTTATTGCTTCTGTTCTGTGAATGTACCTAATAAAAAGATCCTTTGTTGTGAACCTGCCTCGTCTCGATGTCTGCTCTTCAAGAACAGAACAGGTGTGATGGCGGGATCTAACCTTAAAGCAATGGGAGGCCCCTTGTAGGAGCCAAGCTTTGGGCTGAACACATTAGCAAACTCCTTACAGACTCCTGCAAGGCTGGCAGTTTGTAGATGGTTAAGACCAGTCACTTGGATCCCAAGTGCCTTGAACCAATCGAGTCCTATAAGACTCGTGCGATCACCCCCAACTACCACCACATCTAACAACCCATCAAATTCCTTACGCTGTACTCTAAGCATGGCCTCCCCCTTCACACTGACTCGTGAATTCTGAAAGTCAGTGAGGATGAGATTGGAGGGCCTGAGTTTGACTCGTGAGCCACTCCTGGAGCAAACCTTTTTAAAGGTGTCTGCAGAAATAATAGAAAGAGCGGACCCTGTGTCCAGCTCCATGGCCAGGGGAACTCCCTGCACTGTTACATCAACGCGAAGCTTTTTCTTTAGGGGCCGGTGAACCCCAGTTTTGAATACCCCCCTACGGGACACACAGAAACCCACCCTGTGTTGGCTGGGGACCTTGGTACCTTTCAGAGGCAACTCTTCGGGGGACCTGTTTTTCTGGCGACCCAAGCAGGCTGATGCGATGTGGCCTTGCCTGCCACATGCCCAGCAAACAGCAGAACGAAAACGGCAGTCGGCTCTCCTGTGGCGACCCCCACAGCTGAAACACCGAAGGGATGCAGGTGTCTTCTCTCTGCGTTCTTGCAGTCTTCTCTCCGCTGACTGTTGAAATCTGTCCACCTCTTCTTCCTCGGATTCTTCTCCGGAGGCCTCTCGCACAACTTCCTGATGGACGGGGACTGCTGCTGGAGAGTTCTTGGTCGACCGCAATGCCTTCACCGCGCCACCGGCTGCTTCTTCAGCTGCAACTTCTCTCAGGGCATCTTGGAACGAAACATCAGCTCTAGCAAACAACTTTTGCTGCATCTCACGGCTTCGCAATCCGCAAACGAGCTGGTCTCGGAGCCTCTCTTTCAAGTCTTGGAACGCACATGGCCTAGCAGCCTGCCTCAGAGCCGCGACGAAGTCCGCAGCTGATTCTCCCAGCCGCTGATCCCGCTGCTCGAATTGGTGCCTCCAAGCTATTACAGACAGCTTGGGCTCAAAATGCTCGCGCAGCATTTTCTTTAGATCGGCATAGGCGATCTATTCCAGTGGTGCTGGGGCTACAAGGTTCTCAGCAATGTCAAAAGTCTTTTGCCCACAGACACACAGCAAAGTAGCAGCTTTCAATTCGTCTTCTTGGATCTTATTCACCCTGAAGTAGTTCTCGACGCGAGCTACGTAAGAGCTCCATCGTTCTGGGTGCGAAGTATCGAACTCAACAAGACAGCCCAGCTTGGACATCGTTGTGACCGCTAGCCTCTTCGACGTCTCTCGCCGCAAGGAAGAAGAAGGGGTCCCACGAAGCCAAGCCCACCTCCAGCGTCTTCGTACTGGCAGGCGGTTGCTTCTCCTGGACGCCGCGCTTCTCTTCGCTTCAGGCCTTCAGGTGAGTTAGCCCTAGCTTCTTTTCCTTTGGCTTCCTATGCGGCAGATCCCACCTTCATCGCCAATGTTCTGTTCTTGCAAAGCAGACATCGAGACGAGGCAGGTTCACAACAAAGGATCTCTTTATTAAGTACATTCACAGAACAGAAGCAAGAACACAATGGCCACTGGCCTTTTTATTCCCCTTGCAAGGGGATGCACATCCAATCATTGCAGGCCATTCTCCCGCCTTGCACATGCGCGCAAGGCTGGAGACAGCCTGTCTGGGTCCCGGGCAGACACTTGGTCTGTCCGGGTCTCTGCAGCCTTCCTGCAGCCTTTCTGAGCCTTGCTGAATGACTCAGCAAGGCCCAGGACATAACACAGTCACTGTCTCTTAGCCCAACTCACCTCACAGGGTTGTTGAGAGAAAGAAGGAATATTCGTTGTCTTTGCCATCCTGAGTTACTTATAAAAATAAGGTGGGATATAAGCAAACAGCTCCCTACCATGACAGTAATGACCGAAGATGACCCCCTATCTGAGACTGGAGAATGAACCCTCACCTAGTAGAGAGGAAATGCACCATTCCCCCTACTGTAATGAGGTAGCAGTATGCTCCACCTGTATTACTCCCCCGTATATTTCTCCCCCAGGAGCAGCAATGCCACACTCACCTGCTGTTGAGTCAGTGCTTTTGGATGATCCCCAGTAGTAAGTACAGTAGTCAGTGAAGCAGTAAAGCTGTTCTGGAGAGTTGTCCACAACCCACACAATGAGGCAGTTGCTTCAAGTGGTAGTGGATGATTGTTTTCTTGATCTGGATTTTGGGATAGCTTGGTGATTGTATTTACCTTTGGCCTATTTTAAGCTCCAAGGTAGAGGTCTCCAAACTTGACAACTTTAAGACTTGTGGACTTCAACTCCCAGAATTCCTCAGCCAACCATGCCGGCAGAGTAATTCTGGGAGTTGAAGTCCACAAATCTTAAAGTTGCCAAGTTTGGAGACCCCTGCTCTGGGACAGTTCCCAACTGTTTCTACATCAAAGGGAGGAAAATTGGGCTGCCAGTTTTCAGCAAGCATAGTGAATGTCTGGCCTTAAAAAGACTCAGAAGTCACATATGGCTTTAGGTCCCAAGTTACATTTCTCTCCAGCATAGCCTTCCACAAATGAAGATATAGGCTTGAAGCAAGTTGTAACCACAGCTTACTAAACCAGGTTAGGACAAGAAACTGTCACCACAGCAGTCAGAAGAATAGCAATAGCACTTAGACTACGCATTCCAAAAGTAAAGTAGCTATACTAGAAGAATAATACTCTAATAAATCCACCCTCCAATTTTCAGACTTCTAAATCCTGGGATTAGACACTAAATGCTGTTCTCCTCTTTTATAATCTGTTTTCTGAATCACAAGATCCACAGAACACCAATTATATTAAAATTAAATTGATTCATTGAGAGCCAAAAAGGAACCATGTAGTTGCTTGAAGCCTTTCCAGAAAAGATTTTGAGGTTTGTTA
Source organism: Azemiops feae (assembly GCA_023970755.1). Taxonomy (NCBI): domain Eukaryota; kingdom Metazoa; phylum Chordata; class Lepidosauria; order Squamata; family Viperidae; genus Azemiops; species Azemiops feae. The sequence goes on along the minus strand of JALGBA010003869.1, from coordinate 630,275 downwards.
AATGTTCAGGTGTAGCTGATATTTGGGAAGCTGGTCAAATGCCCATCCTGGCACATAGCCTCTCCCCAGGAGCCAAGAAGCAACCAGAGAACAAAATATTCCTCAAGACTGGAGCACCAGCCAAAGCCTGCGTTATTGGCATACATACCTTGGGGCCTCTTTAAGAAGGCAAGAGACTTACTGCAAGGTGAGAATGGAAAGACCAGCATAATCCAACCTGTGAATTGTTTAGTGTTGCACAATTGTGGAGGAAACTTCTTGCCATCCCTTGGCAAGCTTCACTCATCCATTTGTTTCTTCCTTTGATCAGTCCAGAATGGTGGAACATGCCTTAAGATTTATTCTGCCTTTCCATTAGCTCTGTTAGCAGAAAAAGTCTATTGTTTCCCCACATTTTTCTGTTTTTCTCATTCTTGTAATCTTTTCCTGTTATCATAATTGTTCCAGGGCAGGAGGGAATTAATGTAGAAAAGAAATAATAAAAGGCATGGAGATGGGAAAAGGCAAAAAGCTTATATAAGTTCACATAAATATATCTAAAGAAGCAAAGGCCCTTTTTTCAAAAGGCATCTGGATTCTGTTTTTCCTTGAAGATGTTTCGCTTCTCATCCAAGAAGCTTCTTCAGTTCTGACTGAATGGTGGATGATGGAAGGATTTAAATTCCTTGCAGTCATCGGGTCATTAGCACTCTTTCTGAGAGTTGTTGAGGCCACTTGGAGGTTTATCTGTGCCCTCAGAGTCACCTGAAAAAAGCACCTTTGGATGACTGAGAATCTCCATAGAGATCTAAAGAAGCACTTGCAGAAGCTATTTTGAATCTTCAGCCAAGGTTGTCATTTTATAATATATCATCTATTTAATCCCTGAAAAGTTGTGAAATGTTTGCTATTTCTGTTGTACACAACACTTGTTGCTTTTATCTTTCATTGCTTTCACAAATTTATCCTATTGCAATTTCCAGAATCTCTCCTAGTTTCTTTTTTTAAAGTTGACATTATATTGGCTACTTACCAGTCTTCTGACACAGAAGTTTATTTTGCAGAGCTGGTACTTTTTATATTTTTTTAAGATCTGCAATTTCATATGAGAGTTCTTTCAGTAATCTTGGACTGGCCTTCTCTGCATCCAAGGATTTGTTTGCTTTCAATTTGTTAATAAGGTCTAGAATGTAAGGTCAGATAAGCAGCTGGCTGAGAGGGTTATGGTGAATATATAATTAAATATGAGTCAGAAAAATCTGGCAGTAGACAAAAGAAGGACATGTTTTCCTGGAAATTGATTAACCCATGATCTTCAAACACGTACTTTATTTAATATGTTTATACCTTGCTCTTCAGCTGGAGAAGCACCCAGAGTGACTGACTGATCAATAAAAACAGAGTGTTCCTGTGGTTAGGCAGCAGATTTAAAAGGGATGGAAAAGGAAAAAGAAAAAGCAAGAATTTATGACATCAGCCACATCTGCCAGTGTCTGCTGTAAACTAGCAGAACTGGCTTTTTCAGAATGTAAATTTGGATTGGCTTATGAATGTCCAGCAAAAACATGATCTGAGAGCTTCTACAATAGTTCCCTTTAATTAGTTTTCAGATGCAGTCTGCATTCATCATACGGTACTTACTTTGGATAAAGTCATGTTCAGTGTTTGCACGACAAATATAAATTATTCAAAGGGGCTGGGTTCACACAGCATATTGAGCTGCGTGTGCGCGCACCTGCACACGCAAGCAAACTAAAAACAAGATTAGACCCATTGGTTACCTGTCCTGTTAATTGTCAGATCAGGGGTAGGCAATTTTAATTGTCAGATCAGGGGTAGGCAATCTTGGCTCTTTTATGACTCATGAGCCATGCTGGCTCAGGAATTCTGGGAGTTGAAGTCCACGAGTCATAAAAGAGCCAAGGTTGCCTACCCCTGTGTTAGATCTACCAGTAGAGGCATGCTCCGGTTTCTGTTCACAAGAGAATGTCATCTGGCAGGGCCCAGGAAAAGGTCCTTTTTTGACATGGTGGCCATCCTTTGGAACATTATTTCCCTCCTGAGATAAGACTTGCCCAACCCCTGTTACCCTTTTGCAAAGCATTAAAAATTTGTTTGGCCATCAAGCTTTGGGACCCTGATAGTGTGGATGAACTCATTCCTTGAGAAGTGGTGAGTGTTCTTGTGTTGTGTTATCTTTATAATGCTGGTTGTGTTTTTATTCTATTTTAATTGTCAGCCACCTAGAGACATGTATATGAGATATACAACCATATAAATTAAATGAATGAATGAATGAATAATCCAATATTTTTACATTGTGCAAATGCAACCGTTGGATCTATAATAGTCCTTGCCCAGCAAAATGTGTAAACCCAAATATTATTAAATAATGATTGATGTATGGAGTGATCTTTCATACATCCATTCTAATTTCATAGATTAGGTATATAATGTTGGAATTGTCAACAGGGAAAGGTACAATGTTATAGAAGTTACTCACATTCACACATATAAAAAATAGAAAGGCAGCCAATGCTGGTCTTTAGTATCATATTAATCTATAAGAAAACAAATCAAAAATCCATTCAAGGACAATGTTTTCATTAAGATAATTCAAACGTTAAAATAACGAAAGTTCCTGAGTTTTTCAGGTCATTTCGTGACACTTACTGCGTTTTGTAAAAGGTCATTTCCATCCTTCAGAACCGGTTTCAAAATAAAACACAGTGGTCCTCAATAATACCATGGACCCAAAATGCGAAACAAGAAACAATCACCACCCTACATTCAGCTGCTGCAGACTTTAAAAAAAAATCATGTTGGTTGTGTCAATTAGCATCAGTTGCATAATAAAGTCATCACTCAAGTTTATAAGATGAGGCAGAGGAAGTATTTTATTTGCATAATGACATTATTGTACAAATTATATAAAGAAATTAAAATGATGCAATTTCCATCGTTTCTTCACTGACATTGCTATGATGACATGCTCCCCCCTGCTTTTACTCCAGATTATATGCAAGGATAGGTAGAAAAATCTGGAGAGCTTTCAGGCTATCTTCCCCTATGAAGGATCTGCTAGGACTGCTAAAGCCAGGAGTCAGCACACGGGAGGCTTTTTCCATTGTTGAGCTGAAGTGTTTTCCAATGATCTCTGAGTCAGCCGAAAAGTACATTGGCACAATTTGCTGGTCCAATTGCTAATTCTCCCTCTTCCAAACCATCTGACTATCCTCCAAGGAAAAGATGTCAAAGCCTAACAAATTTGACATGCCAAGTTGAGATTGCCCTTAGACGGTGTCAGAATAAGGGACAAAGTACAGGTAGTCCTCAATTTACAACAGTTCATTTAGTGACCATTCGAAGTTACAACAGCACTGAAAAAAGTGATTTATGACTATTTTTCACAGTTACAACTTTTGTAGCATCCCCAGAGTCACATAGTCAAAATTCAGATGCTTAGCAACATATTTATGGTGACTGCTGTATCCCAGGGTCATGTGATCACCTTTAAAAAAGTCAATAGGGAAACCAGGTTACTAACTTAACAACTGTAGTGATTCACTTAACAACTATGGCAAGAAATGTCATAAAATGGGGCAAAATTCACTTAACAAATGTCTCACTTAACATCAGAAATTTTGGGCTCAATTGTGGTTGTAAGTCGAGAACTACCTGTGTTCCTTTAACACTGTTACAGTGAAGGATTTCAGGCTGTCTCACTCATGAGTTGAGGTTAGATGAAGGCTAAATTATGGGGAGGGGGATTTTTCCGGGCAGGCCATATTTATATTTTTGTTAGATGAAAGGGCGCAAAACTCGATGGGATCCACCAGTTTTCTCCAATAGAGCAACACACCACGAGCAAGACCTTTGGAGTTGCTGCATTTCGAAGCATTGCAAAAGAAAATACTAATTCTGTCATAATTCCAAATGAACTGCAATTGAGTTAGAAATAAAGCAGTTCAACGCTCTTCCAATCGTCTGATGTTGTAGGATCAGAGAGCTGAAGAATTACTACTACAATCATGTTGGGAGCACCAAAGTGCTTCAGGGTTGAAAGGATTGAACAGTGCAAAATTTAAAAGCAATTTTGCTTTTAAACTGTCATGGAATCCTTATGTACCTCAATATTTGATACTGGAGGTGTTAGCAAACAGTGTGATTAGTCCTAGCAGGTGAAAATTTCCAAAGTTGCAGCCCAGACTTTTCAAAAGCAAATGAGAGATTTTGCAGTATTTCCCCATAATTTTAAATTTCCATTTACTCTAGCCCACTGAATAGAGCATGGACAGGTAGAATATTCTTTGTTTTAAAGCAGGGGTGTCTAATCTTGGCAACTTTAAGACTTGTGGACTTCAACTCTAGAACTCCCCAGTCAGCCATACGGGCTGGAGAATTTTGGGAATTGAAGTCCACAAGTCTTAAAGTTGTCAAGATTAGACATCCCTGCTTTAAAGTATGATTTTCCATAGGGAATTCACAATAGGTGGCAATCCTATTATCTGCTCACCACAATGTAACTGTGGCAACTGTGATTCTCTCCATTTTGGGGGATGATGTGATGCTCTCTTGATTTCTCACCATGCATGCTAGCTCAGTCTGAAAAAGGGCTGTTCTGACTGATTTTTATCTTCCACAGTAATGGCTTCATGTACACCATCACTCAAGGCTCCATATGCCAAATTGTTCAGTAATCTGAACCAAGCTGTCCTGTTAAGGGAGATGACTTCTATTCAATAAAGTGGATATACTGTCACTGGGAATCATTTTTTTAATGAACACAGCAATCAGCAGTTTGGTTATTTATTTATTTTAGTTCTCTAGGCAGTGCTGTACTCAGAGTGTCTTCGCCGCCTTCCTTTGCAAACAACAGTTGTTGAGTTTCATTATATTGTGCATGTGTGGGAGGCAATGTAGGAAAGCAGAAAGAAATCCCCAGAGCTACTATTTACGTAAAACCACAGCCTGTGTAACAGAGGCTCAACATTTCAGGGTGTGTACATGTGTTGATCAGACTTAATGCAGAGAGATGAATTTGTCCTGGTATCCCTGGTGGGGGGAGGAGTGGAATGGGGAGGGAAAGAGAGCTACATCAAGTGTGAGTTGCTTCCCAAAACATTCAAAATCTTGGTTAGTCCACTCCAACAGTTGAGTTTCTGGATTTCTAGGCTTATAATAAATACCAGAACCTTTGTTATTATTACTGAAAATGGATTCCTGGGCAATTACCAGCCATTCGGGCAATCAATTGCAATCCCTCTACATGGGATTGCCCTTGAAAAGTATCTGGAAGCTTCAGTTTGTTCAAAATGCGGTAACCCACATGGTTTTGTACCAGCTTAGATTTGCACATGTGTTAACCTCTCCTGCAGGAGCTACATTGGCTGCAAATTTGCTACTGGGTTCAATTCAAGGAACCTACATGGGTTGGGACCAAGTTATTCGAAGGGCTGTCTTTTCCCAGTCACATCTAGCTGACCCACCAGAGTGGGAAGGCAGGGAATGCTATGGGTCCCCTCTCCTAAGGAGGTCCATCTAGCACAGACATGTCAAACACAAGGCCCGGGGGCCGGATGCAGCCCGCGACGTGGTTTCATGTGGCCTGCGAAGCCATCCTGGAAACAGAGAGGGAATGGCTCCCGCTGCTTTGGCCCCGGCCCAGGCTGCCTGGGAGCCAATGTACACTGTCCCACTCCTGCTCAGGCCCCCACAGGCATTCTTGACGCGAACGATGTAGAGCTGGCCATGCCCACCTAGTAGGCCACCCCCACTCCAGCCACCCCCACCCAGTAGGCCACGCCCACCCTGGCCATACCTACCCGCGCCCCCCCCCGAGGACAACCACAATGCTGATGCGGCCCTCAATGAAATTGAGTTTGACACCCCTGATCTAGCGGGACCAAGAATAAGATCTTTCCTGTGGTGGGTCCCTCCCTGTGGAGCATCATCCCTGCAGGGATAAGATTGGCCCCCATTTTGACACTTTTTTTTTTTTGCAAAGCCCTGAAGACTGGGAACCCCAGGGTGATATGGAGCCCATCAAGTGGCTTGTCTGATAGTTGTTGCTGGGGTGGTGGTGGTGGTTGTTATTGCTTTTCATATTAGGGTTTTATCCTTGTAAGCTGCCCAGAGTCACCAAGAGTGAATTGGGCAGCCATATAAATTTTCTTTAAATAAATAAATAAAAAATTTCCAAAATTACAATGAATGTATATGACTAGGTGGACTTTTTCTTTTCCTCCTCCCCTCCTCAGCTTTTCCTTACGGTCATCTTATAGTCTAGTTAAAAGCCGTAGAGCTTGGCCTGGGAAGCCCACTGAGTTCCTGCCTCCTTTATGAAGTCTTGCTATTTTGCCTTAGGAAACCTCCTTTTATGTGAAGCTGGTTGATCTATAGAGAATGGAAGGCAAACAATACACCCACTCCTCCTTGCCTGATCACTCTTTTCCAGATCCCAGGGGATTTGTGGTTTTAGTCAACCCTTAATTTGATTTGAAAGCAGTCAGCACCCTAGCCATTTTCCACAGTGTTTTATCTGGAAGTACAGCGGTGTTTGTGTATGTTTGGAGAAAGGGGGAGGAGATGCTTTGTTTTAATTCCACCCTCTGAGTAGACCTCAACACTCATGGCGTCTCTCTGGCCCAGCAGGCCGGAGTGGGTGGCAAATATTGTGGGATAGTTTTGAAAGGCTGAGATTACATTTCAGAGGCCTCCAGCAGTGAGGGATGGAGAGCTTGCATGCTCCTATCCAAAAACTGACCTGCTTCAAAATCTTGTCAAATACATTTTCATGAAACATGTTGCTGTTCTCTTCGAGGAAGACAATTCTCACTAGGAGGGTGCCAAAAAATTTAATGCCGATGAGAATAAGAAGATATTGTGTACCCACAGATGTTTTATATTAGATGGGAACATGCAACAAATACAACCCAATACAAATACAACCTTGTCTTCATCTCAGTGTTAGTTACTGGAATTTCTTCAATTTCCCTGCAGATTGACAATAATCAAGACAAAGTTGTAGAAGATTGCTCTTCTCCTTTTTGCCTCTTTTTCAAGTGACTGCAATTCCCTGACTTCCCTTTAGATAAGGGGGTGATGTAGCCTAATCAGTTTTACATATCTTGAACATTGCTTAGAACATTGGAATAAGAGTGGAAATGCTATTTTAATGTTTTTATATAAAAAAATGACTTAACCTTGCCCCACTAGGGACAAAATAGGTTTGGGATGAAGGCAACCTCACAAATATGGAAAGTAAGGATAGGCCCCAAGACTCTAATAGCTAACAAATATCTCCAACTTAATTTTCTTTGTTTTCCTGTGGGTTTAAAAGTATTGTTAATACTTCAGTAGCACCCTACTTCCTGCTCTTGGTGATCAACAATAGCCATATTCTTGCACCTACAATAATGGAATCCTAAATCCTGGGAACTCTCATGAAATCTTTATACCAGAAACCAAGTCCTGTGTAGAGATGGAGGAGGAAGTGGGCAAAGTTAACTTTCGGAGGACAGAAGCAGGTTAGAATAGTATGCTTCAAGACCTCCAAATGATGTCACCAAATATCTCTTTTCTATGATTTCAGAGTACAAGACACAGAATAATGGGCATTTGTTGCAGGCAATTAGATTCTGAATGAATATTAGAATAAACATATTCTTCACTGTAAGCATTGTTTAATACTAAAATCAACCAGGAAATGATTGGCTCTCCTTCACCAGATGTGTGCAAGTAGTTCTTAGACAGCTTTAATATGGAGCCTTGTACTGAACAGTACAATAGAAGAAGGGGACGACAGAGATGAGGTGGCTGGATGGAGTCACTGAAGCAGTAGGAGTGAGCTTAAATGGACTCCAGAAGATGGTAGAGGACAGAAAGGCCTGGAGGAACATTGTCCATGGGGTCGCGATGGGTCGGACACGACTTCGCAACTAACAACAACTGGACAGGGATCGGACCTGATGACCTAAATGACTTTTTCCAATGTTATGATTTTACTTCAGTGATTCTATTACAGTATTTTTTTTTATTCAGATAGTTTTCTTTCCATACATCTGATTTGATAATGGTGTGTCTGTGTGCATGTGTGTTTAATTAGCCATTTCCCCCCCTCAAGATTATTTTTGGAGAGTAAGTAGATAAGGGATACTCCAGAAAGTATATGGGAAGGAAATTCCTTCCTGATAACTTTGTTTTCACTCAAAAGCAATGGTGGGTAACTGTAAGATTATATTGTAATTAACAGTGATCAACACTGGAGGAAGTGGATATAAAAAATTCATGTTCTTATAACCTTGAAGATTAAAGATTAAAGAAAGACGATTGAATGTGTAGGACAGGCTAGGTGTTGTCTGGCCCTGTTCCAGTACAGGATATACTGGTCATCTTTTTGTTTAAAGATAGGCTAGGATAACATAGTACATGCTACAACTCCCATCATTTATAGCCAGCATACTTCCAATCATGGAGCTACGAGTCATAGGGAATGTGATCTAACACATGTACTCCTTAATTTGGAAGGGCACCAGGTTGAGAAGAGTTGGCTCAAAAATTTAGAAACTATTTTTTTTGTAATTAAAATTGAGACACTTCTGATCTTATCAAATTCAGCAGTGTCAGACTGGGCATCTTCAGGAGGTGAGGTGGTGGTGGTAAAAAAAAGCCAAGATAGACCACCACAGTGTGATCCAAGGTGGCCTGTGATGCACACCCCAAAAAAGCAGAACTTCAACCAGTTACAATTGCTATCTTGCCTCCCCCCCCCACATACACAATACATAGAGAAACTCCTAGATTCAGGAAATATAGATTAGAGTTGTTTTTTGTTGTTGTTGTTTCACTTAACGGCTTCCTTTAAAGACCAATAAATTTACCTCATTTGCACTTTGTTTTGCGTTGTTGAGGTTTGCTATTTGCAATGCATGAAATGAATACAGTCGTGACAAAGGAGGAGCTAGATGTTTGAAACAGCGCTTTGGAGGATAAAAACAGAATACTTTATTTAATGTTTAGACAAGGATAACTTTTCCCCCTTGTGATTGAAATAGCTTGTGCTAACAAGCAAACTGAGCTGGTTGCTCAGCAAATGTCTGATGGATTTAAGAAAGAATCAGCATTAAATGAGAATCAGCAGCATACGTGTGAGTTGACCACAGAAGGAAAATTTTGTTTTGTTTTGTTTTGTGCAGCTATATTTAGAAACCCCCTAAGCTCCAATAACATTTGAGGATATGTCACAATAGCAAGACTGATCTAATAGAATTAGATTCTATCTCCCTCTTCTCCTATCCCACTCCTCCAGACCAAAACCCTGGATAATAAGGATTTGCTTTTAAAAAAAAATAATTAACTTTGGCGGTAGAGTAAGAACCAAACTCCATATGGTTCTCAACAGGTTATCTATTTTTTTGTAAATGAAAGGGAGGATGTAAAACTTACTGGGAGATGTGCTTTTGAGTAAAACAAGGCAGTGGAGAAAGGGCCAAGCATTCCTCTACCATCCCCACATCCTTCTCTGTTCAAAGGAGCTTTCCAAAAAACCAATCAGAACTACATTTCAAGCTTTTGCCCATAGATCCTAGCATGTCCCTTAAGAATCCAGGGAATGCCAAATAAATAAACCACATGCATCATTGTGAAATCATTCACATCATTGTGAATGATGTCATTATTGCTCTTCCTCCCTCCCCAATGAAGCTCATCATTGGAATTTAGGGAAATCACGAGTCAATTTTCATCTGGTGGTTCCTAGGCACTCACCCAACTTGTCATTTCTTTGGCTTGATTATATGATTGTTTAAATATGTGGCACTGCAAAAGCATTTCCAGACAAATTTTCCTCCTGGTTCTTCTTGATTTTATCTCAGCTAAAGAATTTGCTTTTCTGCCTCAAAACAACAGATTAGATAGAGATTGGAAAATTTCAATGGCTAAGATTTTAAGTAATTGAAAGTGAGGGAAAGTAACAACAGAGAGCCTGAAAAGTAATGCTGCTTCCTTTCTTCCCATCAGTATTTCCATTCAGTGTTTCCTCCTGCGAAGAAAGCTTTCACTTGCTGGGAAATAATAATGGACAAGGCATATTTCTCTCTTGACCATGCTTGTAAAGTGGTTGAACTGGTTGGTCACTGTGTGACAGAGAAAACTGGATTAGATAGGCCATTACAGTAGCCTGATTCCATAGGATCTTTCTTTGGTCCAGATAGTCAGTGATTGTGTTACATAGGTGCAGAATGGTATGTGAAACAGGAAAACGGAACAAGCTTAAAATAAAAAAACAAAACCTTCAGAGTAGGATAGAAATAACAGCAGTAGAAAAATATAAAAAATGCAGAAAACTAAGCCAATGACTTGCCAAGATAGGATTGCTTTTGATTATGCATATGCAGAGAAGACTCAGCTGAGCATCCTAAGGGGGGAGTAGGTTGGTATGGGAAGCAGTGGTCCTTTAGCTAGCTCAGTCTAAAACCACTGGAATTTTAAAGGTGAAAGCCAACATTCTGAATTAGAATTAGAAACAAAGTGGGAACTTTTGAAGATGCTTATGAACTCAGGGAGAGATGATAAAAAAGTAGGCTTCTGTCAGCACTTTTGCTGCCACGTTCTGTAAAATCCATATAATCCCACAAAATGGTGAAATTATCTAGAGCACCGTTTTTCAACCTTGGCAACTTTAAGATGTATGGATTTCAGCTCCCAGAATTCCCCAGCCAGCCCGGAAATCCACACATCTTAAAGTTGTCAAGATTGAGAAACACTGATTTAGACTTAATCAGATAATCTTGCGAAGATAGGTAGATAAAAGTGCCAAGTCCACTCTAAACATCTGGCTGACTATACAACCAACCACAACAACAAAAAAATACCCTACGCCTATATTTTCAGTTGTTACCTAAATAATTCTTAATTCCTTGGTTAGGATTTTAGTTATCAAACTTCTACTAGTCTTTTAATTGTGAATCGAACTGTAGATTACTACTGCTACTACTATTTCTACTACTAATTGTTTAAACTTGTGTGCTGTCCAACTCTCAGTGACAGATGATCTCTGATGTACTCTTTCTTTCATAAGAAAAATAGCAGGTTGTCCAACTGATTGTCAGGAGGAATATACCACCCAAAGAAATACAGACTTTGGAATAGTCAAGCTTTACAAGTCTCTGCTCCACCACATACAAAGAAGACAAGCAATTTCATCTCACCTTTACATTAATTTTTTTATTGTTTTGGATGTATATGTTTAGCAGTTATACTTGTGTAAGAGAGTTACAGATGAAAAGATCTAGTTGCACTATGAAATGAATGCACAACCATATGAGCCAATATCGCTTATGAACACACTTGCACATGCACACACCCATATATACAAAAAGCATGGCAACTGTGTAACATGAAGATAGGAAGTTGCTATTGATTGAGTCAGCCTATTTATTCATTTAGCATGGCTAATTTTTATTTATTTATTTATTCCATTTCTAGAGCCACCCAACTGGCCTATATTAATTGGTAATCTCTCTCCAGAGCTTTAACCCTCTATGGAGATATTAAAGACTGAATTTAGGTCCTTATACATGCAAACCATGTATTTTAATTACCAGTGATTGCTCCTCCTACTTACTTTGCTAATAGCCAAGCACTGAGAGGGTGGGACCAGCTCTAGGCCACATGAGGTAACCATATTTCGGCGTCAGTGAGTACAATCCAAAGGTGCACCTCAGAGGTTTTTGCAGTGAGTTCCACATATCATATGAGGATGCTATATATAACTATCTGGAATAGCCAGGTTTGCTAAATGGCTAAAATTACATCCAACTCACTTTCAGCCAGTTTTATTATCCCTTCTCATCCATATATCCTGGGAGATGGAAACTACTCCCTGTTTGAAGCTCCAAATGTATTACTTATCATTATAGAAAGAGGCCATACAAATATGGTCTTGTATCTGCTCTGTGGGTCCATCTGGAGGTTCAGATGGAATTTAGAAGCCTCCTATAAAGCCAGGGCTACTGGCTTTGGGGTAGCAGATGATCCAGTTTAGCAGATGATCTCCACAGAAAGCAGAAGATCCCAAATGCAATTTTTGACATCTTTAGTAAAAACATGAATGGGCAACCAGCAGCCCCAGGATCATATGTAGCCCTCAATTTAATTTCAGACGATTTAGTCTAATTCAAGAAGCCCATTTAAGAAGTCTTTTGTAAGAGCAATCTATCCTGCTCATTATATGGGAGAAGAGGAAGTTAGAGAATTATCAAATTAGAGACAAAGGAATGCCAGAAAGAGAGAATAGTGGCCCTAAGCATAGTTTATTTCAACTTTGTTCACTCCTAAGTAATGAATCCCTCAACAGAATAAAAATTGTACCCTTCCTTATTTGAGTAATGAGTCAGGTAGCAGGTAATGGAAAAGACTAATCTTTGCGTGCAGATCCACTTCTGGTTAGAGCATGCAATATTTGGCTAGATCATGTATAAAAAAATCTGCTCTAATAGAACACAGTTTCAGCCATTATCACACCATCTTAAAGATCACAACCTAACTATCGAAAATTTATAAGCTGTGACAAGCCTTATTCTATTTTATTTAGTTCTTTGATCCACCTAATCTTGTGTTATCTAGTCCATTTAGCATTTGTTTTTACAATGTAGGTTTTCTCCCAGCTTTCTAGTCTATTTAGCTTTTTTTTTATATAATGTGGGAGGTTTTACCCAGTTTTTCTGCCTTCTGGCTGGAAAGCTGAGGTCACGGTATTTCTGACTGCAAACCTGAGCTGGGCCATTGTGCTGTGTATGAGCCCACCCTTTATGGTGCTCATCTGACAGCAGTGGGGATAGGTCTTTGCTCTCGTGAATACTGCATAGTTCAGTAACCTGTTCTGTTTTAAGGTCTTCCTTAGCCACTGGCAGCCATCACAGGACATAGGGGATGTGTCACCTGCTGCGGGACTAAGAAAAAGAAAGGAAGCTTCCCCAGCTGCTGATCTGTATGTCAGGCTCTGTAAGGTCAGAGCAGTGGCATATAGAGAATGGGTTTTACTCTCCCTCTCTTTCTTCTCTCTCTCTCTCTGTGTATACACACATATACATACAGACATATACTCATATTGGCATCTGAGCATGTAAAAATCATAATGTTTCCGTTAAAAAGGGCAGTAATGGCAGAGAAGGCCATCATCAAAAGGTGATCTATCAAATGCCAACCTTGACTGATTGATTCACTGGAGAGATGAAGAAGGTGCTTGAGGTGGTGGGACCTGCAATTCTTTGTCTTTGGAGTTCCCAAAATTAAGGAAATCCAGCGACTTGAAGCAATTTTTCAAGCTACCCCTAAGCTGCTGGAAACGGAGCTTGACAGTCCAGAATAAATGACGCCATCCATTCCCCATTATCTTGATGCCTTCCTGGGTAGACAGGTATCTGCAGCGAAGAGCTTTTTTCCCCAATTGTCCACATTAAAACTTTTTGGGGGAGAGAAAAAAGGGAGTTTTTACATTCCTGGAGGGCCTGGGGGGCCTGGAAATCCACGTGAACCTCGTAAACCAGGATCCCCCTTTCGGCCCTTCGGCCCTAAAGGACCAGGGGGCCCAAGTTTGCCTGGGATGCCTGGTTTCCCCTGTGGGCCAGGTGGGCCAGGTGGACCAATGGCCCCCTCAGGCCCTGGAGATCCAGGATCCCCTTTGGGGCCTGCCCGCCCCTTGGAACCCCCTTGTCCAAAGCTACCCTTGCTTCCTTTGAATCCAGTGGGGCCTTTTGTGCCCACAGTGCCTCTCTCGCCTTGAGGTCCAGGAGGTCCGGGAGGGCCCAAGGAGCCTTGTGGCCCAGGAGGGCCCAGACTCCCCATGTCACCCTTTACTCCTCTGCTTCCAGGTGGCCCTTTAATGCCAAGCTCTCCTCTGAATCCCCTGGGGCCAGGAGGGCCAGGAACACCTGGAGAAAGAGAAGAGGCAAGGAAAGACTAAGCAAATGGGCAGCAATACGTTTTTTTTTTGTTTTTTTAAAAACAGGTTTACATTGTTCATTATAAAAATCATCCCGAATAGTATGCAAAATAAAACTATTACACATTATACAATCATTTCAATAAAAATAATGATGGATAAAGCCGAGGAAAGAAGCAAAATAGCTGAAAAATGGCATCTTCTGATTCCATGGTAATCTGTAGAAGATGACACCAAAAGACAATCTCCCTTGATGACCCCAAGGATCCTCAAGTAAGGATGCTGTAGCCCAGGGTGCCACAAGCACAGACGGCGGGTCCCACATGGCCTGCCAGTACCCCTTTATGGATCCAAATCCCCCAAGAGTGGGCAAAGTAAATATTTATCCCATTTTTGCAGTGTAGGATTTTTGAGGAATTTTAATAGAAAAAAACCCAGCCTGGTTGAAGGATTTAAACCTGGTTGAGGGGTACCCATTTCATCCCTTAAAACTTTCCAACCCCCCCCCCAAATCTTTTGGAGTTTTGGGCACAATTATTTTGGAGTACCACCCTTGATGTGCTTAGTAGTGCCTGGCATAATTCCTGACTTGATGAAATGGACATGAATTGATTAGAAGAGCAGCTTAAAAACTGAAGACGCTTCTGGGATGAGAAGTGAAAGGTCTTCAAGGAAAAACAAAAAAAGTCCAGTTGCCTTTTGCAAAAGCACCTTTGGGACAGCAGCTTAAGAGCTTGTTTAAGGAATGAGCAATGGACAGAAATGGTGCATTGGATGGGCTCACATAAACTCTTCTGCCATCCTATAATCCTCTGTAACTTCAGGACATATTTTGGACCGCACTGTTTTTGTGGAAGCACCATTACTTCATCCTGCCTGAGACACAAAATAGCCTGACTTAGACCCAAGACATATCAAGTGCACTAAGGCATTTTGGATTTGCTTGCTTTCGCATTTTCATGTTTGTTTTGGCATGTTTTTTCCCAGTTTGCAAATGTAATAATTACAACATGTCATATGCATTTTGTGCATTCTTCTTAAAGCACATATTTTGTATACATTTCTCTCTAAAACAACAGTTTTGTGCCTTTTCTAATATATGTAATTTTGTAGGCTATAATACTTGTTTGTACATATGTCCATAATATAATATTTCTGAAAAGTGAGTATTTCATGAGTATGTAGTTTATTCCAAGTGCATTTTTAAATACAGAAAGTGTTTCTAACTGAAGTTCCCCAGCATAACTGCAGAAAAATGCCCCTAAAATGCAACAGGATTGAACAAAGTTTTGATTTGAAATTCTGGGACAGACCAGTAAAAGCAACATTAGTACTATAAACAACAGCTGTACTTCTTGCAAATAACTAGAGTTGTAAGCCCAAAATATCCGGAAGCATCAAAATGTGGAAAACCCCTGCAGAGAGGCAAAACATCTGCATTCTGAAAATGTTTAGGTAGTTCTTATAGCTTTTGGGGAGTGGAGAACAGAAGGTTAGGGTAATTTTATGCAAGTTTTTCCTCTCTGAAAGTCACGGGGTTTGTAACAGTCATGTATTATCCACTGGAGAATACAAGTTAAAAAAAACCAGCTTTTTAAAAAAATAATTAGAATAGTAAGATAGTTTTCCTTTCTAAAACTGATGTTTTAAGTTAAAAGCAGATATTTTTCTTCATATACGGAAAGAGAGAGGGAAGGACACTCAATCCCATTATTATATGATAACTTGATACTCAGTTTTAGTATTGTAAGTCTCAATGGATGCTCAGCTAGTGACAAAGTTTCCTTGCTTGCTGCAGACACACAATTCCTGCTGCCTAGCTTCAATTACTCATCTGAGAAGCATCTTTCCAAAATTCAAATTCTTGTTTTCTTTCACCCCAGGTAATGCATTTGACAGGCAGGTGGTAGACTGATGTAATTGTGTGTTACATTAAAATGGCACAAGCAGCAGTGCTCTCTTACTGCTGTGATAATACATCTATGCTCATTTATTGTTTAATTCTAAGTTGGAGAACCTGGAACTGCAAATAAATGCCTATTGGCCTCCTGCTTTGATGAGACAATTCATATGGTGCCTTTTTAAAAAAAGTGGCCAGAAACTGACAAAGCCAGAATTTTCACATAGATTTAAAGAAACTTACAAAGTATGGAGAGCTTTTCTTTATATATTCTAGGATATAACCTAATTAACTAATTAAAAAGTACAGCAAGTAAAAGTCAACAGTGCACTTTTCTATTCTGTAAAGGTGACCAATAAGCCTCTGGAGCAGCATTGAGAGAATCAAGGTTATTTGTCAAAATCCAGGCACACCCGATTACCTGGGTTTATGAGGTCAGCATTCAGAGGGAGGAAAACCACTAGTCTGGGAGATAATGGAATGGTGATTTTCTCTTTCTGTCTCTCATATTCACTTCTAAAAGGAAGTGGTGACTATTCCGCTCAAAATTTAATACCAGTTTTGTGGCAAATAACATCTCTTGTTCCATGCAAGGTTTTTCTTTCTGTATTGATACGGGGGAGTATCTAGTTCTATGCATGTGTGTTTAGAAATATTCTATTGAGTTTTCTAGGGCTTATTTCCAAGTAAAAGGGCATAGAATTTGCTCCATTGTGATCAATCACAAGAGATGGACTCACAAATTGCAATAAGCTATAGTTTGTTTTAACTTTGTTATATTGAATTGGGCAAGATGCTTGACTAATACATAACGCTAAGCTATAAACTATGACTTACAGATCAAAAAGATTGTATTCATACATTGCCCTAAATTAAAAGACCAAACAAATTACTTTAATGCTTAACCCAATGTGTGAATCCAACCCTTACTTGCAAATGAATGCAGTCAGGTCTGATAGAGATCTAATGTGTTAGTAGGGTGCAGACATCACACCATGCCATAAGATGATTTACTGCTTCTCACTTATAAAGCTGTAAGATTCACTTATTGTAATGTAGCATTATATACAAACCAAAGCATATATAAGAACTTGTTTATTAGACCATGGACAGATAATTTGTGTAGACATGTGTTTTTTTGGAAAAAATTGTCCAAATTTGTGAGGGAGAAAAAAAAATCATTTTGAATAACTTCCTCTTTAACCTTTGCCTCCTGCTCTCTTCAGTAATTCACATCAAAATTGTAAATCATTACATGGAAAATGTTTTACATAATCAGGAAATTAACTGACAAGATTAGTCATTTTGTGTACCCTGTTTGTTTGCTTGCTTTTCAAATTGAAAGCTTCTGTTGTCTTTGTATTTGTAAGCTTTCCCAGGTAAGCTCAAATATACCCTGTCTTTTAGTTTATGAGGTTTTTTATTCAGAAAAATATATTTCTAAGAAATTATTAATAGACTCTCCCACATATTCACAGTTCCATTAAACAGATGAAATGATTCTACATTAGGATCCTTTTATTTGGGAGATATTCACCTGGAAAACCAATCCTGCCATTTGTTTACCTTGTATAATGGTGACATTCCTCAGGATCTCCCCATGATGGATATCAACAGCTTTCATCTCTTCCATGACCATTGAAAGGTTGCGAATGTTAAAGTTTAACCGGGCATTGAGCAGGCTAAAATGTTCTCGCAGAAGATCTGTGGTGCTTATCATGAGGCTGACTGATTTGTTCAGGTAGTAAAGCTCTTCAGCATGTGTGTGGAAGCCCAGTGTGCAAGAGAGTCGCACATCATCCAGGTACTTGAGCATGCTGTGGACATGGTTATCAGTGGCATTGATGTTGGTAAAGATTGTGCTGATCTCAATCTCATGGGATGACATACGGCCTTCTAAGGTCTGAAAGTGCTCAGCTGTCCGGTTTTGCATGTATTGAGTATGGTACTGAAAGTCATGCATGTTCTCCTCATGGTCATCCAAGAAAGAGGAGATATTGTCCAGCTGCAACTGTAAACTTGTTACTTGGAGTATGAGTTCATGCATACTCTCTGAGTTCTGGCTGATCCTTTGCGAGGCAATACCTAAATTAGTTTGAACATTCTTGACCAGGTCAGCTGTTTTGGAAGAGGTGGCCCTCAAGCTGCCAAACAGGCGGGTGTAGTTCTGCCACTCAGTCACAATCTTCTGTAGTGTCAAGGTCTCCTCATTTGTCTTTCTTTGGATGATCTGGATCCAGTCTGAGGTCTGCCTGCTGGTAAAGTTTATCTGCTGCATAGCAATTTCAACATCAAAATGTTCTTGTGTTAGCTCCTTGAGTGAGCTGCCTAGCTGAGAAGTGGTAGCCTGCCAGCCCATCACTTGAGCCACAAAGAGGCTCAAACTCTGGTTGGCCTGCTGAACAGCAGAGAAACATCTATCCACTTCATCAGTGATCTTGCTGCTGGAAGATGAAAGCTGCTGATGGGCTTGTCCAGCTCGATCAAGTAATACATCCTGCGCCAAGAGCTTCTTCTGAATCTCCTCCAGCTCCTTTTGCAATTTGCTAATTTCTTGTCCAAATTGCCCTGTGTCATGACACAAAGAGCAGTTGTCCATTGATTTCTGATCTGAATGAAGGAGCAGAAGCATATCAGTTTAGTTGATAATACTGTTTTAGTGCGGAAGTTTAAACAAGAAGTGATTACAGTTCCTTCCCATGACTAAATTATGAAGAACATATTAGGAAAATAATGTGCCTGCACAAAAATAAATACATGTTATAGAATCCAGTTTCATTTGTTGCAGAATTTAAGCTAAAGTGATACTGAATAGCTTTCCAATGTGATTATCTGCAAATCACATCAGTCCAGGAAGTTTGGTCCTTGATGCCTGAGGATGATGTAAGCTGTTGTTAAACATAGCTGGAAACAGTAGATTGGGGATGGCTGACCCAGCATACAAAATACTGGAGGCACTGGTGGCACTGCTTAATTTCTTGCTACAAGGTCCTGATCTGGATCTTGTTTTCCTCCCATCATTGTAATCTGCTAATACCTAAGAAATGAGAAATGGATCACAGGTCTTTGACATCTAGTCTTATTTGAACTTCAATTACCAAAATGTTGTTGAATACATGGAAAACAAGTTCTAGCCACCGTGTTTCTAAATTGTTCCTTATGGCAAAACTTAAATATTTTAAGTTATCCCAAGGCTATATGAGTCAATAACACATAAATCCAATTATTCAATGTAATGCCGAAGATATGCAGAAGCTTACTAACTGGATGATTTTTTTCCTATACATAGCCAACCAGCATGTTATCATATATGACTCCAAATTTCGAGATGAACCCTCCAAAGGAAGAGTAAAAAATCTTAACAATGTTGTCGGATCCCAGTTTTCTTATATAAGATACCTACGCCAATTGGAAACTAATTTTGTCCCTGTGACATAATTGTGTATGCATGGATATATACCTCATGAGAAGTTATAATCCTCATAATGGGAAGGCCAGAACAGCAGCAGAGACTAATAACTACTAATTAAAACCAGTTGTGTGTAAATAAGTTATTTCAGTTGATCCACAATCCTCATATACCATCCAGTATCACAAACATCAATGAAACAATCATCATAGAAACATAATTCACGCACACTCCCTTCTTCCAGCAGAAACAGCAAGAAAGAAAAGAAGAAACAGGGTGCAAGAGAATGAGAGAAAAGTGTAATTATACTGGAAAGAGAAGAAAAAGGGGAACAAAACTAGATGGAGATAACAAGGCGGGGTGGGGGTGGGGTGAGCCAGAGAGGTAAAATCCATGAAATTCTACGGAATGTTTATGACTGGATTAAAAAGAAAAAAGAAAAAAAGAGAGAAGGTATATATGTAGGCAAGCAGTCTGTCTCAGCAACAGCTAATTTTTAAGGTTAATTTAAAGAAGCAGCTTTATTTGCAATCTTTTGTATCAAATGTCTATGGAGATTCTTAGTCATCCAGGTCATGGTTGTCCCAAAGATGCTTTTTCAAGAGGCAACTGGACTTTCTTGTTATTCTTTACCTCCCTGGCTCACCCCCCCACCCCCTCTTATTCTTTCAAAGAATAACGAAGTCCAGTTGCCTCTTGAAAAAGCACCTTTGGGACAATCTTTTGTACCTTTTGCCTATTCCTTTGTTTTAACAGGTTCTTCTGTTTTCTTATCAACACATAAGGGGAATAAAAGAATGGAAAACCACCCAACGATCCTGACTAGCCTCTGTGTGAATGTACCTGATCTGGGAATTATAGCAGATGGAAAGGTGTTTAAGTTTTAAACTCCCAGCTAATGGCATGAAAAGACAGTTTCTCTGAAGCTAGACAGACACAATAGAAACTCCCCATCCAATGAAAATCATTGCTTTGAAAGAGAAAATAAGAGAAAACTTATTCCTTTGTCCATACTGAAGTGGTAGATAGCTTCTGCGTTTTAAGATCAACCATCAACAGTAAAGGAACAGCCAAGAAATAAGCTGCAGACTAGCTCTTGGTAGAGCAGTCACAAATGCCTTGGAAAAGATATTCAGATGCTATGATGAATACTGTGGACAGCCAAGGAAACAAACAAATGGCTCATCAAACAAATCAACCCAGACTTCTCATCACTTGAGGTACAAATGACCAGGCTCAAATTACCCTATTTAGGGCACATTATGCAAAGACCTAGTTTCCAAGAGAAGGCGCTAATGATGGAAGAAGCAGCCTACCAGCAAGGTGCATGGACTCAACCACAATTGCAATGAGTGCACTATTGGAAGATCAGAAGGACCAGTTAGGCACAGATTACGATGAAGAAAATTTATCTGTATGGTTGCTAAGAATCTACCCCAATCAATCAATCCTCTCCATAACCACAATGGTCCCCAATCTAAATACAACTGCCAGCCAAATCAGTTATGAGACATGCTGGAAGTTGTTAATTTAGCATCATCTGAAGGATCAGAGGCTCTCCAGTTCGCAATATAAAAGGAGTCTTGTCTTGCCTTGCATACAGGAGATATCAATGTCAAACCCCTGCAGGAACTGAAACACGTACGATATCAGTATGGGAACTAAAACAAATGGAGGTAATTAGAATGTAACATTCCTGTGTTTTGAATGAAAACACCAAAGTGGCAACATCGCTCTGACCTAGTTCCTGAAGATTCTTTTGAACTGACACAATCGTCTTTTCATAATATGTCTGAGTTGAGTTAAATTTATCCGCTATTGATCCCACTTTCTTGAAAACTGCAAAAAAAAGCATGAAAAATGAATTAGCATGCGATTGTCTTCAACTCAAGATTACAACTTCACAGACATTATCAACTGAAGGTGAATAACTGAAGGTTGGGCAGCATAAAAAAATCCAGGATGAAAGAAAACTCCAAGAGATTGTAATTGTGTTTGTTCATTTCCTGTTGCACCACAAGCCAAACAGTGATGCAAATTTAAATAGGAAAGGGCCAATCCAAAATAACATGTGTAAAATCACCTTAACAATCTTGGCTAGGAGTTTTCAAGTGTCTCCTTTGCTGCAAAAGTTACAAATTAATGGCCTTCAGTAATGAGGATCTTCCCGGGAAGGAAAATTATGGGATTTGTAATATAACACATTTGAAGAACTAATATTTGGGAAATCTGTTCCACAGATCAGATGTTAGGGCATTGAGCTTTGGCTGCCTGTTCAAATGTTTACTGTTGTGTCATTTCTTTGCCATTACTAAATTTATAAATCTGTGTTATCTCCTTTCTTGTGATCCTTAGAGTCCCCTCTGAATATAACTGATGAAAGTGTTTTTCTGCCATCTTGATGCACAAAATGTATAATGAAAATTGAAAGTCCAAATAAGTCTAGCACAGCTTTAAAAAATACCCTCAAAGCCATCCATTCCCACACCAAAGTACACTCCTTAGCCATCAAAAAGGCCTCTGTCCTTGCTTTAAGATATTATTTTTGATGTGCCCAACTAAAACAAGATCAATATATTGATGAGATTCCAGTAAATTGATCTACTGATAGGAAATTGGTAGCTCAAGGAGCCTGGTTAATCTTTCATTCTGCAACAGTGTATAACTACTCCCCTCTCTCATACAGACAGATCAGCCCACTTATTTTTATTTCCTTTCTCTTCAAGGGCAGAGTTCCTTCCTCCAGCCAAGTACTAAGTAATGTGGAACGATGTCAAGTTCTCTGGCCAATACATCCCCCCCCCCACACCCAAAACATTCCCTTGTCCTGGCCACTGCGAGATCTTCCTGACTCATGTTTAGTTTGCAATTCACCATATCCTTGCGGTTCTTCCAAGCAGCTGCTCATCTGATCCTTACATTCTGTATATCTCCACTGAGGTTTCCTTCTTATGGATAAGTGTTACCAGTGAGGAACAAAGCTTGAAGGGGATGAAAGTTTATGGAATCAAATCATGAATTTGACTGTTAAAAATTCAATTTATATAGGTGAAAATATTTTCAGAATATTTCCTAATTAATCAATTTTCCTTGTTATAGGGCCACACCCTTCAACCTGATCCCTGGCCTCTTCACTCACCCTTCTGACCACTTTTGGCTGCAAGAGAGACTGAAACTCTAGGGTATCATCATCATCATCATCATCAGCAGCAGCAGCAGCAGCAGCAACATATTCCTGGATTCCTAGCTCCTGCTCAAAGAGGCAGTGCTGTGGCTAGGAAGCCTCCCACAAATTCATCTTGTGACTGTCCTTGTATTAGTAAACTCTCCAGACAGTCATTCAAGTCCTGATCATGATTATTGTAATGCCCTCTACATAAGGCTGCTCTTGAAGGCCACACAGTTGTTTCACTATCAGGCAAAATGCAGTGGTATGGATAGTACAGGTAATCCCCGAGTTACGAGCGTTCACTTAACGCTCACTCAAAGTTATGTGATGAGCACCCTAGTGCTTACAAGCAAGTCCTGAAATTATGAATGTTGCTGCACCACGGCAGTCGTTCGCCCTTACGAGCAACCACAGCGGCACTGCAACATTCACCCTGGTAGTCCTCCAGTGGCCCATTTCTGGGCGGCAGCAGCCTGGAATAGGCTTCTGGTGCCAGGATCGGGCCACGGGGAGGGTTGTGGAAGCATCCCCTGGCCTCAGATCTGGGTGGCAGCAGCCTGGAAAAGGCCTCCGGAGCCTGGATCAGGCCACGGGGGGGCCGCGGAAGCATCCCCTGGCCTCAGATCTAGGTGGCAGCAGGAACCGCAGCAGAGAGGAGATGGATCTTGTTCAGGTGCATCCAGAGCGGCAGGAAGGGAGGTGGAAGCATGAGGTATCTTAGTGGGTTGGGGAGGCCTTGGGGGCTTGTTCCATCACTAGACCCTCCATGGCCTTCCCCACCGTGAGATATCTCATGTTCACTTAACGTCTTAACGTCTTATCGTACATCTTAACGAGCAAGGGAGTGATCTCGTTTGAGGTACGAAATTCACTCTATGCGTTTTTGAGTTACAAGTGGAATGGGCAGGCTCCATTACACTTGTAACTCGAGGACTAACTGTAATGGGCATACCTGTCAGCTTTCAGATACAATTCAAGGTGCTGATTATAACTAACGGAAACCCAGTACTGGGCCTTCTCTGTCAATGTACCTAGACTCTGGATTCCTCCAAATATTAGTATGAGAGATTAATTAGATTGCCTTCATTTAAAAAGTCATTAAAATATATTTTCCCCTAGGCCTTGAGCTAAGATAGATGATAAGCCTTTCATTAGACTTTCATGTAATGAATTGGATGGTTGTCTCTTCAGTCAGCTTTTGTCTTCTCTCTGCTTTGTTTATATTAGTTTCTATTGTTTTTACTACTGTAAGTTGCCCAGCATCATCATGAAGCTAGGTGGCCCAATAAACACATAAGCAAAAAATGTAGTAGTCCCTTACTTACCTAAAACTGCCAGCACCACCACTGCCATTACCAGCAAGACAACAAAGACATACAACACTTTCACAGATGTCTGTAGAGTTAGGTTTTTCTCACACTGGCTGCAGTTGG
Source organism: Azemiops feae (assembly GCA_023970755.1). Taxonomy (NCBI): domain Eukaryota; kingdom Metazoa; phylum Chordata; class Lepidosauria; order Squamata; family Viperidae; genus Azemiops; species Azemiops feae. The sequence goes on along the minus strand of JALGBA010003869.1, from coordinate 606,440 downwards.
TCCTCATCCGGCCTGCAAGGGATGAAGTACATATGGAGAACCTGGTATATCTAGGGCTGAGTTCAGCTTCTGATTTCATTCATATGACTCAGGTTTTTGGAATATACCCCAAAGAGAAGGGACTGTGAGAGCAGAGACTGAATGAAAATGGAACATAGTCCTCAAGAGTGGAAGGGTGATTTTGAAGGACCCAGCAGAGTTTTCCAATATTTTCTGGCCCTGGAATGAAGTGGAAAAAGAAGGACAATGAGGGAGGAGACAACCCAGCCAGGCTTAACTTGGCTCTTACCATTTGGTCTATATCTGAAGGAAGGCATTTCGTCGTCTTCTCCAGGAAGGTCCTCTTCTAAAATATAAAAGTAAATTAAAAAATATGTTTAAGTATCAACAATTGCCAAAAAGCACTGCTACATTTTGCCTAAACCTGTTATATTTGGCTTTTATCGAACGTCCCTTTTGAGTTCTGTGGGTAAAGAGATTTTATTAAATAATGCAGGTGCCTCCTACAGACTTATAGTGCTGTTAGAAAGAGATAGCAAGAGTATGTCTTGGGACACAAAGAGAGGGTTATGCAGAATTCAAATAACCACAAAAACAGAAGTTGCTCTTTAGTTATGGCTTCACAATAACAATTAAGGTCCATGTCTGCACACTTGTTCCCTTTCCAAACAAATGTAAATACTGTCCTCCTTCCCTGATCAGGTGCTCTCTAGATTACAGCTGCCCTTAATTTTCTGGTAAGCAATTGGCCTATCTCCAAGACTGATAGTCTGACACATCTGAAGAAACCAAGTTGACTTCAGTGCTTCTTATTTTAACTTAGTTTGACATCTTGTAATCTTTAGTGGCAATTTCATCCTCTGAGCGCCAGAGCAGAAGGTCTACATTCAAGAGGAAGTTATTACCATCTTAGGGGGATGCTGCGCCATGCAGAAAATACAATATATTTTGCTGTGGCAGAGGAACTACAAGGGGGAAATCTCTTTCACAGAACCTCTCTTTGGTATCAGAACTTGTGCCTAGATTAGGCTAAAAGGGGGATGTGTTGTTTAGCACATTATGGGAAAATCTTGTCTTAACATACTGGGTTAATTAGTAACATGCTTGTCTGAGCATATCATGTTATGTGAACACAACAAATGGCTTTGGTAATCTGATATGGGATTAAGCATGTCATATGAGCCTTGAGCATACATTGTAGAGAGGAACAGAAAACTGGGAGGTCAAGTTGAGTGGAAGGGAACAGGTGGCTGGTTGATTGGCTGGCTAGTCCCCTATGTAGAAGTATCTTATGGTGCAATGTTCTGTTGCAGGTCTCATTTATCAGAATCTTAAAACCACTGAAAAAAGAATACAAGGCTAAGACTATCAACAACTAGCTCATCACAACTTTTAAACTGGCCTCTATGACATACAATACCAAATCATAGGGACAGATATGCCAAATAATGGGAGAGCATCACTTTCTCCATGCTCCTCTTGCACAATTGTTGGCTACTGTTGTAGAGCCAGTTCAATTTGGCACAGGATTATCAAAATGCAACTATGTCTTAATATATCTATGCAACCTACTGATTTCCATTAGGGTTATTAGTGCATTGTTGTACTAATACTAGCTCAGACATTTATTCATACGTACATACTGTATACTTACCTTCTGTCCTCTTCCCCAGTGACTGTGTTTGATGGTGGGTAGGGAAGGCACAGCTTTTCTCCCTCCCTAAAGTCATTTCACTCAGAAACAATTTCCTGATGCTGTTTACAGGGTGGACATGCCAACATGCCTGTCATATGCATGTGTAATTACACATTTGTAAGATGTTGGTCAGAAACCCTATTCAGCATAGTGTATTAATTACTGCTTGGCATTACAAATAGATTAAAGATGGAGATTTTGGATCAAAAATGGAGACTTGAACATTGTTTTAGGCTTTAGTACATCATAAAAATAGACAGTTTGTTTACTGAGCAAGAAGATCTTGAGAAACATGGTGAACTGGAAAGGAAAAATGATGTAAACTGCTTACACCCAGCAGAGGCACCAAAGGTGATGGATGAATGGATAGAGACTGGGTGGGACCCTAGATCCACATAACAGCAAGGATCAGGCTAGAGAAAAGAATGTAAGGACAGTGTCAGAATAAGCCAGATCGAGGTCCCAGATGGCCCAAGAGAGACATTAGTATAATGCTCATGTAACTTGAGGATCCTGAGCAATCGGAAGTGCCAGTTTATCTTGAGCTCTATCATTGGGAAAGCAGGACCATCAGAGCCTAGGAAAAAAAGCATAAAAGCAACAACCCAAGAATCTTTAGATGAATTAAGTTGCTGAATCTGCATTCTATTCCTCTCACTGTGTTTATCTGCCTCTGCAATCTTCTGTTCTCTAGCTGGAATCACCATCTAATTGGATGAAGCAACATTAGTTGGGAAAACATCCTATGTATGCTTTTAGATTGTAACATCTATTGTATTATGAGCCTTGCCTGAATAACTTTGTAGTATTTTGCTTGGTTGCCAATTTAATTTATAGTATAAAGGGCATGGACATCTATTTCAGATTGTTGTGCTTTATTCTCTCCTGAGGATCATCAGAGAAAGACTTATACACTGAAACGGAGAATGTCTTTTGAGAATTCAAAGTAGCTGCTAAAATGTTGTTTTGTGTGAAATGCTTTCCCAAAAAACCTGGAGTATATTTCTGTGAGCCTCTTAACAGAGTCAAAACCCTAGTTTTGCTGATAGTGTGAATTCAGTGGCCTTGTCTGAACTGCCATCCTGAGCTTCAGACTTACTTTGCTAGATGCCAGCCTGTCATAGACTATGCAGGAAGAACAGGAAAGGGAAATTTAACTGGGGAACCTTTGCACGCAAACTTCAGCTCTGGCTTTGCTGTACTGTAACGACTTGGCTTTCAGTAAAAGAAAATCTTTCGCACAAATGGAGTCAAGGGTCTTTCTTTCCTAAGAAATCAAGTTGGTGCAGGTGTAACAGGCCTAAACGCCCCCTTCCAAGGAAGACTTTTTCACTTCCTTGAATATAATTTTTTTTCTGAGCATAAGAAGTCATGTGTTGGTACTGTTCATCCTAAGCATGTGAAATGAATGCATGGTTGGGAACTGTTCCTAGAAGCTGACTAAGCAATACACACAAGCAGACCATGTAGGCTCCCAGAACCAAGTTAAACATTTCTCTTAAATACGCAACACTTCCAATGGATCACTCAGAAGCAAAGTTAAATCTCTGCACCCTCAAGGTATCTGATCAGGATGCCTATTTCCCTATTGTTGATTGTGTACTATTGTTGATTTTGTATTGTTGATTGTGAAACTATCCTCTGCCACCTGTCGCTGATCAGATGGACAACAGGGGACAGTGAGTGGTCTTCCCACTTGATTTGACTGAACGTAAGTGTGAGCTATTCATCTTCCTTGACAATTTCTAATAGTGCAACCCGTGTGATCCTTAAATGCATCTCAGCATTCTTTGATTGCATGTAGAACCTTTTCAAGCTGTAATTAGATTTGCTTTGCCCCAATTTCAAAAAATTTCTCTAGCCTATATTTAAATCTACCATTTTATTGGTTCTCTTTTCCTTTTTATTGCATTATTTTATTTTTATTGCTACGATTTCATGTATTTGTTTTTCCACCGTTAATAGTTTCTTTGGCTATAATCATATAATCCTTGAGAGTTTGTGTTGCTAAATATTATCAGATGTATTTTTGAGTACATATGGACTAGATTGCTCTGGAAAACAATGACTTTAATGGGGTCTGCCCAGCCCATAGCTGGGGTATACCACAAAGATTTCCTGTACCCCACTAAATTTTTGTACTTAATTGGTGTAACCTAGGATAGCTCAACCCCCATTCTTTGGCAGTCCTACAAGGCTTTTAGACAACAAATGGGCCTGATCTACCATTTATAAATATCAGGTCACCAAGAATTTTCTGGGCTTTTATATTGGTCCAAACTTTTCAATCTGTTTGTGCTTTTAGTATCTTGCCAAGACCCAATATTCTTAAGGTTTCTTGCCAAATGTTTTGGAAAAGACCAATGAACAAGATTCATGGGGGAATGAGTTCTTTAGTTTTCCTGTTTTTGTTTTCTTTTTCTGGATGAGGAATCAATGTTATTTGGATACTGTGGTTAACCTAAGAGACTAAGATACACCAGGGATTTCTTTGCCAGCCACAGGCTAGGCAAGTTGACAGAAAAATCACATATTTGGCAGTGACTTTGGCCATCAAAGATAAAGACAAATGACAAAATGTAAGACGTGATGGAGCTGGCACTCTGCCGGTGGTGGGAATCCCCAGGGCAACTTATCTTACATCCACAGCAGGATATCCAGTGCTGGACTGACATCATTCTTTTTACTATGTTTAATGGGACACTTTCCACTTTCTAAAATTTATTAAGCTGAATTGTTTTTGTAACTCAGTCATTTTACCAAAATTAAAGTTTTTTTTTAATGTCAGTGTTTTTTTTTAATTATTTCAAAATCACTGGGTATATGTATTGCTGACTTTATAATAGTGGTCAACAGATGCTTTCCACAACAGGCTTTTCCTTGTTGAAATGAATGATTTTGTAAACGTGCATGCCTATTCAACTCTCAGGAGCAACACCAGAAGAAGAAGAAATGTATTTTTTAGAATTGTTGCATTGATATGAACTTGGGGAAAGCCTGACTAAAGAGTGCAATGCCAAACCCAAACTTAGGCAATTTGGAAATACAATGCCCATAGATCTATTTAATAACCATGGAAAGTTTAATTATAATAGTGTTTCAATTTCAGCTTTACATGGGGCATGGTGCTGGTGGGGAGGGCCAGCAGGGTGTGACTTGCCCAACACATTCTAAATAATTCATGCTAAAAGCAAGGTTTATGCTGAATTGAAGGCAATAGTCAGGTCAGACCTGGCCCTTGGTTTCTTATTTTCTTAGACACAGTATTACATCACAACATATTTGAAGAAGATAATCATGGAAGAAATCTCAAAAATCAATTTAAGTTTCTGATCTCTACTGGTTTATCATACACTCTTCATCCCAGACTGCTACTCCCCAAAAAATCTTCAGGGTAGCAGAGATATACTTCAGAGTAGGGAGCATCGTGTCTTGAAGTGACCTTATTTTGGAGATCAAATCTTTGGCTTACTCTGGCTCCACAATCAGACAACTTGAGAAAAGCAGTAGAAGGATACTCTCAAGTGGACTAGGCCTTCCTATATTTATTTAATTTTCTCATGCATGCAAGCAGTCCTCTGTTTTGAGAATTACTCCCTTATGTCAACAGAAAATTGTCACTGGGCAGCATGCCAACTTTGAGAATTGCATAAAAATAGTCTGGTGCTGAAAGCTTTATTTATGATTGCATTTGTGTGTTTTCTTTAAAGGCAAATGTACTATTGGACCATGTTCCATGTTAATGGAAGAACAGACACAAATAGCATAAAATAGTCTGAATCCTGGTAAAAGCCTAGGACTGCAGTGCAAAACTTTTAAAAATATGATGCTGAATAGATTCCTGATAGAGCATTACATGGACATTCTAAGAGTAGGCAATGGGTGTAATTGATGGGATATGCTGTTATGTAGATCTGATTGAACTGAATGGGAATCAGGTAGGACTTTTTTTTGCAATTATTCTCTATAGTGGAAGAGCTTGTCAGCTATCCACTATATAGTTATAACATATTTGACATATAACATATAGTTATAAATTTAATCATTTTTTAGGGAATTCTCTTCTAGTCTTTTGCAGAAATGGAATCATTCCTGTTAATTAAGCTAGAATTTAGAGCAGACTATCCCAGCTCAGGTCTCTTGGACCAGAATGCCAACAATCCCCAGCTAAGTTGGGAAATTTAGGAGACAGGTTGAGAAAAGCTACAGTAGCAACTTCAAAGAACTTCAAAGAAGCAGCTACTCTGGCACCTCAGCAAATATCAAATTGACCCCTTCTTGCATACTGGGAAATTCAGCTTGCTAGCAGGATTTCTGTGATTACTTGAGCCCTGTTTTTTAAAAATGAAAATAAAAGTTTGTGCTATCCATTCATCAATCCTGAAGGCTAAAACCAGCAATCATCCCATTTCTAAAGAAGAAGCCAGCTCCTTTCTTTTGGCACTTTAAAAACATCTGCTCACCTTAAACACAGAGTGGTCTCTTGCAATATTATTATCATCCAGAAAGATGGATCATGCAACATGGGCATGAAAGGAAAGTGGGGTTAAATGCAGAGTCTATTCTGCAATGTTTTGCAAAGTGTAAAACCCAAGCAAAAGTGCTATTCATTGCACTCCGGGGGTATTTCATGTGCTTTCTCCCAGGCTTCAAAAGCTTTCATTATCACTGAGGCTCAGATGCCAGGTAGTTATATTCATCTTGATGTTTCCATAACAAAGGTTCAGTATGGTAAGTTAAGTCC